>CM026087.1:12190754-12540754 GCA_014839685.1 Anableps anableps | reverse complement strand
GTCAGTGAGAGCTTAAAATGGCTGCTGAAAGTCAGAGAACTGGAGCTGCACCAAGCTCAGCAGACAGTGGACAGGTTTGTGGTTGGATGGCTGGGTTCGAAGGCAGCAGCTTGTTAGGATGGAAATGGATTAGCGAGAGGCACAATGGGAGTCTTAGGCATGTCTGTGGTGTTGTGTTAAAGCTCTGCCTATGTTGCCCGGGCTGCTAGACTCATTTATGCCCAGCGGTGCATGCGGCAGCCAACTCTCTCACACATGGCGCTTTTCTAATTGCCACGGTTTCTTCTGCGCTCGCAGCACAGCCTCCATTCGGCATCCATCAAAGCCATGAATTAACCTGCAGCGCGACACAAATGTTCTGTTTGTCACATGCAGCTGGAAGTGGAATAATTTCTACCAACGCCACTGTTTCAATGTTGAAGATACTGAAGAGATTTTACACACAAATGAACAATTTATTTACAATTTAGTTTTCCTTTACCGTCAAATCCAAACGGCATAGAAACATTGAGTTTTGGTGTGAATCTAAACTAGTAGAAACTCATATTTATGATCTGATTTCACTACTTTCTAAACAAACATCACAACAACACATTTAAATGGTAATTTAAGCTCATTTTAACCAGCAGTCACATTTTGCACGAAAATGAAAGAACCAAAACAGCACCCTGTGGGTTGACTGGCATGAGGTTTCCTGTGTTCCAAAGAAAATCTATCTTATTTATGATTTAGCAAAAATGAAATGCATATATTCTTCAAATTACTTTTACAGTTGTCTCAGGCAACTCCAATTAGATGACTGAACATTATAAAGTGACAGATTTTCAGACAGATTTTCATGTTGGCCACCTTGCATTCATACAAGAACATATTTAGCAAACCCAAGCAGAAGTCAGGGAAACTAAAGAATCCACATGAAAACTTATTCAAAGGAAGGACCCAAAGAAAAAACAACCCAGTGGTGGGGGCAGTGTATGACTGACAGGTGATGCCTTAGAAGTGAGGTAAAAACAACATCACAGCACCACTTTGAACTTAAGATGTTACAACAAAGGAAAAACTCTGGATGTTGCCAAGCTCTTGGTTGAGAAAAATAGAGAAATGTATGTACTCTTTCTAAAAATCCCAACAGCAACTCTTATATCTTTGTTTACATGTTATTGATCCTGTATAATCCAAAGAAACCAGTCTAGAATTGATCCACCTTGCTTGTATCTCCTGCCTCAAGGTTTGCACTAACTAATAAAATCCTATCAATAAGTCTTTCTGTTGTGACATTTAGGGATGTGTTGCTTTGACATCATGAAATTGCTTTTTTATTCAATACTTGTGCTGCAAATGTAGGGATCTACAAAGTTGTTTTTGTAATTGGGCGGTCAGATTTAGGGCCTATGGCACACCAGAATGAAAACCATTAAAGTCTGAGGAGTTTTATTACTCTGTTACTTATGTGGGCAGGTGGTAGGAGTGATAGCCATACATTCACAGGCCAATCACTTTGAATGACAAAGGTAACACTTGTATAATACTTTGACATTCATTAAAAAATATGCATGTAAGACTGCCCAGACAGGAAGTGCTCGCAAATTAGTTTGGGGTATTCTGTGTACTGCCCCCTCTCCCCAATTCCAAGCCCTTCCCTCCTAATTGTGGACCACTAAGATCTTTTGCAACCTCCAACATGGTTTCTTGCAAGATTGCCCTCCATCTTCCCTGTACCTGCTGGAAAAGCATACCAACAGCATGATACTGCCGCCACCTTGTCTTACCATTGGAATGCAGTTGTCAGGCTCTTGAAGGATACTACTTCTCCTCTGGTTTGACGATCACTGTAGAAATACTTTGGAAAAGTCTTATTTGCCTGTTCACTTGCTCATCACGTCACTATGTAAAATAGCAAAACGGTTTTGGCTGAAAAAAAATCACACAAGTTGTCACATTTAAAAGGTGGATTATATGAATGTTTCTCAGGTAGAAGAGCTCCAAATGTGTTTATGGTCACGGATCAAGTCCTGAGCATGTGCAGGCTGGGTAAATGAGGACTGACAGGCCCCTAATGCCCTCTGCAGCGAATAAATGGATAATCTGGAATCCTGTTGTGATGCCCCCCACCCTCCTTCGTCCTGTGTCTGAGATGAGACACAAAGCCATCTGAGCACTCCAATGACACAGCCAAAGATTGATTTTCTGTGTGTGTGTGTTTGTGAAAGACAGAATGACAGAAAGATGAATTTATTCACTGGGTTTCACAGTATCAGGCAGACCATTTACATATTTATTTGTCATATTACAGTGCAGTGACAGTGATGTTATTCTGTTGCTCCCTCCATGGTGTCACTTTGGGATGCAAAAAAAAAAAAAAAAAAAATGCAGGGCGCACATCATGAAATTTGAATGCAGCTTTAACCCTTCACATTTTTTTTATCACTGTTTAGAAATAAACTGACATGGTGAGATGCACATGGAGAGACCTGCCTTTATGATGAGACCTGCTGGTCTTTATTACTGTTGTCATAGCTCTCAAAGGCAAGTAAAAGTTAAACTTGTGAATTGACAACTGCTTCTAAGCTAGCACATGGTTGTTTTTCTAGCACTGTGGGAAACTGTCATTAAATTCAGTCAATTAATTTGACATAATCTCAAAATCACTTAAATAAAACCAAGCCAAAAATGCTTTGCTTGTATTTCTTGTGCCATTGAATCCCAGTTATAAATGGATCCTAATTTTAGAGAGACTTTAAAAGATTAAGTTGCATTTTCTTTGGGCTTATTCTCAATTCTTCAACCCCTATTAATTGCAGGTTTCGTCAGTTTGAGTCTTGGTCCTAACCTTCACATGTGGACTGACCAGCTAATTGTTCTGTTAAGTGGAAATAAAATGATTGATGGTTTTCAGTGTTTTTACAAATAAAGTGTGACAAGCACTTTTGATCAAGAAAGATAGAGAAGTGTAATGAAATAAAAATCCCCACAGAGAGGATAGACTAGGGGCTAAGTCACGTCCAGCTGCAATGCTCTTATCAGGTGGGGATTTTCTGGAAGTGTCAGTCGGTATAGGAAGCCTTCAAGGCTCTCAGGGAAAAGGGGATGCGGCGGTAGTGACAGGGCTATCTTCCTCTGACAGCCCAAAGACCTAAAACCGGATGGCTGGGACAGATAAGGCTCTGTAGGCAGAGAACAAGCACACAACACACAACCACAAGAGCACACAAATACACACCCACAGCGCTGGCATTCACTTTGCATGAACAAATTCCCTATTGCCTGACCACTCGCTCATTCATTCCCTTGTATGCACTGACACACACATGCACACACACAAACTGGTTCCCTGTCTGCCAGCCAGCGAGCCTTCCCATTAGCTGTGCTGCAGTGTGCTGGGTGAGGAGCGCTGGGGCGAGAGACATCAATTTGCTTCCTCTAATGCGCTCGCTGCCCCCACAAGACATATTGATTATTTCTTCCCCGCAAAGCGACAAATAGCAATTTCGAGGGCATAATGGAGATAGATGGTTGGTTTATAAGAAGCCCCCAAAGAAAAGTTGTAGTCGGGGGGTGTTGGAGGGCAGACGGTGGGAGTGGGCCGTGGATGGGGACACTCGTGCTTCTTCCACACGTCATTCACCAGTCTGTCTCCTGTCTTTTAACTTGACACCACTTTTTTCATGTCACTGCCACTTTCACCAGAGAATAAACAGTTAAACAGAAAACTAAAGGAAAAATAAACAAGTAACAAATAACAGTTGAAATAAATTTTGAAAAGAACTGGTAAAGATATCTTGCGGAGAACTTTTGTTAAGAACCACCAACAGCAGCAATAGCTATTCATTACAGTCCTCCTCACAGGATCATCACCTCCTCTCGTTTTTAATGGGTTGACTGCAGAGAGCAGCTGCTGCCGCAGTGTTTGCTCTGCCTCACCCCCTGCCTCTATTGCATCTACTACATATCTCCTTTATTATCTTCAATGTGACTAATCCATATGTTGCTCTTATGAGATGAGGAATATTTGATTTTCAGTGCACTCTGTCTCTTTCAGCTTTGCACATCTAGAGATGGAAATTTTTGCCCATTCTTCTTCTTTTGCAAAAGAACTCCTCCTCAGGCAGATTGAAATAAGAGGATCTGAACATCAGTTTTCTGGTCTTCCCAGTTTCTCAATTGGATTTAGATCTAGATTTTGAATAGGCCGTTTTGACGCATGAATATACCTTGATCTAAACTTTATATCAAGCTATACAATAAAATGCTTCAGATTCTAAAGCATTCTGTTGTAGCTTTTACTATATGTTTAGGGTTGTCCTATTCCCCCCAGACTCAGAACTTCTGAAGCCTTTAACAAATAGCTCTACCGATCTTCCCATCAGTTCTGACGGCTGCAAGAACATCATGTGCCACTGTGGAGGTCGTCTGTTAAGCCCAGTGTTAAACCTGCAACACAGGTTTTGCATGTGTAAGAGTTTACTTTCAGCCTCATCCGACCAAAGTATCTTCAACATTTTTGTTGTGGCCCTTTTTTTTTTGTACAGCTTATTGTAACTTTTTTCTTTTTTTTTTTTTTTTTTTTTTTTTTTTGGAAGGGTATGTCTTGTGGCTTTCTTCGCCCAGTGGTTGTCCTGTCAACAGATTCTAACTACTGTGATGCTGTTTTGATGTGGTATTAGATTAAAGGAGGCTGCAGGTCACACAGATTTTTATTTGTAATAATTCTTGAAAGCCTTGCATCACTTTCCTGCTACTTACTTTGTTGTGTTGAGCTATTACATAAAATCTTAGTAAAGTACATTGATATTTGTTGTTAGAAAGTGACAAAATGTTAAAGTTCAAGGGGTACAAATGATGTTGCAAGGTATTGAGTAAGTCTATAATTTATCCCCATATCTGGATCTATTCTTGATCAGAAATATTCTCAAAAGGTTGTGATGGCTATTTTTACACATATCTGCTGTAACCTCGAGCAGCTTCATCACAACTAAGTTTATTATATAACATCCTTCCTGTTTTGAGGAAGCTGATAACTGCCAACTGAGGAAATCATTGTTGCTGCAATCTCCAGGTAACGAATGAGGAGATGTCTGTCTGCTGCTCACCCAGTGTTCAGAAATGTTGCTTGATAGTGTAACTGCAGAAAACAGTTTATATCCAAAATGATCTGTTCACTGCTGATAAGTGCCAACAATAATCCAAGATCTTGCAGAGCTCACACCCATGCACTCCTTTGCTTTTGCCTGTGTCATATAAAATCTGCCACAACACACTAAGGCCCAGTGAGTGTGAAGTCCTGAGCTGCTTGCAGTGTGAACAGATGGTTTAAGTTCAGGCAGACACACCCTGAGGAACTCTAAGTAAATATTTAACTGTTTGTACTTAAATTAAATTCAGTCTATATTCACTTTACTCTGCCAAATCCTTCTGTGGGTGTAATGTGGTGCAAGCATGATTTTCTAAGATAAGAACAGAAATCCAATTAGTCAAACACAGGAAGGTCTAGTTTTAGTGAAAATGTGAGGTCTAAAAACGAGGCAGCAGCTGTCTGGATGGCCTTGGCCTTCATTTTTTTTAGCTTCTTATAATCATGATGATTTAAGTCAACATTTCAGTTCTTTTGTGCTTATATGATAATGTTTAAACCATAATTTCTGAGGAAGCAATGCTGTACAAAAATGTTGCTAAATTCTAAGTAAAAATACAACAAAATAGTCTCTCAGTGACCAGTTTTTAAATAAAAAATATTTTGAACAGATTCAGCAAAATGTTACTTTGCCTTTTTTATTTATGATCCAGCAGTATGTTTTAGCCAATTAGTCGCAAAAAAACATATACCCTAACCAACTAAACTCTTCCTGCAAATGACAAATGCAGATATTGCCTGGTGCGGAAAAAAATTCTACTTCTCAATACAGGCTTACTGAGTATTTAAGCAACAGTTTGCTTATAGCTTGGGCATATTAATTTAAAGGAGCATTGTGTTGGACTTAGTGACATCTGCTGGAGAGGTTGTGGATCTACAAATCATCAAAATGATGGGGTGCTCTTTACAACAGCTCGTTCAAAGTTCAGTTCACACACATTAAAAAAGAAAAAAAAACCCCATCATGTTCACAGTTCATCAGTTAAAAATTTTGAACTTAATTTATGCTGCAAAATGAGCTAGAGGAAGTTTATTCACCAGGTAAGATGGACCTCACAGCTGTTTCAGCTTCCTCAGTTAAGAGTTCATAAAAGCATTTTTTTTAATGCTCAAAACATTAAATTTAATAGTTATTTCATGAAATGATGAACTTCAATAAAAATATAAGATACCTTTTTTTAATAAACATAATATAGTTTTTCTTTGGCATTACATAAGCATTTATCAGTCTAATTTTAATCCAGTTTAATCTGGAGCAATGTCATGGAACGATTCTTGGAGTCCTCTTTCAGTTACAAGTTATTTTCAAATGTTCCTCTGACAAGAGATAGCCAGTATATCACATCAGACAAAGTATATGTTAATGTGCCTAACCCATCTTGAACAGGGATTTTTTTTTTTTACATTTCATATTCACTTTGATAAATGATTAAAAATCTACTCAGTCTACTGTATGGAAATGAGGTTGTGTCCAGTAATAACTATCCACCAGCAGGAGGTTGATCAGGGTTTATAATCTCTCATATTTTAAGAGTGAACTGGTATATACAAGAGTCAGAACCATAATCAAAGAAAATGTCGTGTGAAATAATATTTTTAGGCAATAATCCATCTATTTTCTATACCCGCTTTTACTTTGCAAGTTTAAAGATGAAAGTAATTTTCTATCATGCACTTAATCTACTTTAATGAAGTCTGCTTGTGTCTTCAGTAAATGCACTATTTTGCCAAAACTAGTCCTTCATCTGCCCTTACACACACATGAACTTGAGTGTCTTCCTATTCTTAATCTGAGGTTTAATATCATGTAGCCTTACCCTTTTACAACAGCTTTAGCTCTTCTGCTTTCTACTGTGTCTAGGATTGTTTTTTTTTTAATGGTAATTTTTGAACATTCATTCTGAAGCACAATCTGTGAGGTCAGATGTTTGATGAGAAAGCCTGGCTCTGCATCCCAACGATGCTCTATCAGGTTGAGGTCAGGACTTGTGCAGGCAAGTCAAGTTCTTTCACTCTAACCTCACTCATCCATGTTACTCACTGATGGACTTAGTTTTGTGCAATAGTGTGCACTGATGTTGGAACAGGAAGGGGCCATTTGCAAACTGCCTCTGCAAAGTTGATAGTATGAAATTATCCTAAACGTTTTATTCTGAAGCATTAAGTGTTCCTTTCAGTTAAAATAAGGGACAGATTTAAACTGAAAAACGACACAACTGCATGCCCTTGCATTACACTTGCTGATGTAAGGTTTGGTGCAGCTGCTCAGCCATGGAATTCCATTCTACCTTTGTTGAGCTACTCTGAAGGCCTTATGTAATTTGATGGTCTGTAACTATTGACTCTGCAGGAAGTTGGCTACCTCTATGGACCTCAGTTTCTACCAGCCCCAATCTGGGATTTTTATGTCGCTTAAAAGAAGACATTTTGTCCTGTGTATAATTAAATTCATATCCACCTTGGGAACATTTTGTAATGAATTTGACAAGTGAGGATTTAAAATGGCTTTATAATCTATACAAAGTCTAATGTGAAGAAATGTAGTTATCTGACTCCATTATATATTTACAGGGAGGTGTTGTAGTTGGCTTGGTTTCATAGAGTCAACTGGCCTAACTACACTTAAAGTATGTGTGTTTTTAAGATTTTGTATGATTAAGTATTCTTTTGAAAACTACAGAGATAATTAATCATATAAAATCTTAAACAGAAACATACTTTTTTATCAAAAGAACTACACTACAATACAATAATTAGATACATGGATACAAAACGTTTTCTTTACATGTGCAAAATGGAAGTAATTAGGATTTAAATAGTAGTAAATGGGTCCAAATTGGGTATATGAATTGGCAAAGGGGTGCAATAAACCAGAGTGTAGTTGTCTTTTATTTATTTATTTATTTTTTTGTTAAGGTCTTGTTGAAGACCTTTCTCTCTACAGACATTTGAATGAATAACACTTGGATCCCATCAGGTGACATGGTAAATAATGACAGGTAACCAGCTTAGTAGTTTTCCCTTTCCTTCTGTGACGCATTAAAATGTCTTCTGTGACACTGTAATAAAGTACTAGGATACTATAACTGAGAGGAGCAATTTTTAATATCAGGAACTACCTCACTTTTCCTTTCCATCCTTCTCATCTTCAAATATAACCTGTCTGTTGAGGGTTATTCAATCTTTTGGAGGACGTTTGCTTTGGGTCCCAAATGTTAGACAACTGAAATGCTCTCAGAGAGTTTGCTCAACGTTCATGTTTAAAATGTCATTTTCCTCCTAATACAACGATCTAAATTATTGATCCAATTTGCTCACATTGTTTAAACACTAAATGAAAAATGGAACAGAAACTTGAGTAAACATTCCTTCACTCTCTTCCCACGTTTAATAATCTAGACTCCAACAATATAGTTATTACTACACAAGAAAAGCATTAATAATTCAAGATTGACATTTACTTTTTTCCCAGACGTTTGCCATCGTATCACTGTTTTTTTTTTTGTTTTGTATTTTTTTTTTTGTTTTGTTTTTTTTTTTTTCAGTTTGAGTCGGCTGATAGATCTGTTCTGTTTGGTACAGCAACTCCACCAAATCAGTTATACTTTCTATGCATCAATTTCGATGTGAGCCACAGGAATGTTCTGCAACCTGAATATGTGAAATATTGCAGGGGAGGGATGAGTCTTTGATCTCTGATTTTTCCCACTGAGCTGTCTTCCTCCTCATGCTCCTGCCTCACTTTATCACAGCTCCCTTGAATATTTTAGGCACTTTTTATTGCCTTCTTTTCAAACCAGTCATTGTTTAGTTACTAGAATGTCCTGAAACTCAAAACTCATGTCCTTGTTTAAAGATAGATTATAAATTATTCAGAATTTCTGAGGTTGTATTGAGAAGGAAAAGGGAAGTTATCTGCTCTGACTTGCTGTATATAGGTATTAGGTGAGCACTTTTTTATTGCTTTTAAAGGCATATATAATACTGCTACAACTTGGAAATATACTATAATATAATAATAAATATACTTACTTTCAGTTTAAAGCTTGAAGTCTGTGCCATTGGTACATCTAAGCATGGGTCCATTATGTGTATTAAGTTCTGGCAAGTAATATATTCAAAATAACATTTTCTCCCTTTCTGTTCCTATGGTTAAAAGTCCTTTTATAAATGCTAGAGAAAGGACTGGTGTTCTGATTGTATGAGGCAGAGGAAAAAAAACACTGTTGCCCCTCCCCCATCTTTTGCAGAACACTACTGGTCCGGTGGCAACTACATATTCAAATTGCTTAGAAGACAGACAAATTTGGCTATACATAAACACTGTGGTAACACTGTTTTTCAGCATTTAGGAAAGCAGATAATTTCTTGTCTTTTGATGTGATGAGGGACCCAATAGGAAGCATGAGACGGGCAGAATTCTACTTGGAAGTCATTTTATGACAAAAAAGCAAACTTTCCAAACTGCAATGATGCATGGAGGAGATATCAATGTGAAGGAAACTGGTGATAAGCATGAAGAGAAACATGAGAAGAATCAGGAATGCAAAACAGAATTCACTGAAATACAAAGTACAAAACAGAAGAAATAAAATTTTTTTTAAAGGATGATTTTCTTTTACGAAAAAACCTATCTGAGCTGGCCTAATGTAAAAGTTGCCTCCTAAACCTAATCACTAGTTGTGCCATTCCTGGCATCAACAACTGCCATCAGGCATTTGCGATAACTTGAGGAAGATCACTGGAGGAAATTTGGCCCGCTCTTCTTAGCAAAATTGTTTTAATTCAGCCACATTCAAACATTGATATGCCCCTTTAACGTCTTCATTTATATTTTGTTTAGCCAATTAGTGGATGACTTGCTGGTGTGCTGCCGATCACAATCTTCTTTTAGTAGATCTGACAGAGTCCAGACTTAAAGGTTCCATCCAGGCCCTAAAGCAGCATGATTGACTGTCAGTATGATCTTTTTGTAGTATGGTGTTAGTTTTACCCCAGATGCAATGGGATTCACATCTTTAAAAATGTTCCACTTTAATCAGTCCACAGAAAATTTTTCCAAGTCTTGAAAATCCAGATGTTTTTTTTGGCAAATGTAAGTGGGCCCTTTGTCTTCTTTTTGGTCAGCAGTGGTTTTTGCCTTGGAACTCTCTCATGGATTAGGGTTTTTTTCCAGTCTCTTGCTTACTTTTGAATCATGAACTGAGGCAGTTGAGGCCTGAAGTGCTTTAAAAGTTGTGGATTCTTGTGTATTCTTGATGGAGTAATTTTGGTAGGCTGGGTACTCCTTGGAAGATTCACCACTGTTTTAATGGTTTCTCAGTTTGTAGATACTGGCTTTCACACTGTTTCAATGGAATCCCAAAGTCTTAAAAATTGAAAGTCTTTACTTGAATTATTTTGATCGGGACATGATATGTTCCTTTTTAAGATCTTTTTGCCTAGTTCATGTTGTCAGACAGATTCTCTTTCCACGTGTCTGACAATAGCCAGGCCTGGGTATGACAAGTGAAATTAAACTAAACTTGACATAAAGTGTGACTTATCAGTTAATGCAGTTTTCATATTATGATTTTTCTAAATCGACTGTCTTTAGTCAGGTTATTTATGTCCAAAAATTAACTTGATCTTAAACACTGAAGTGTGACAAAGCAAAAAGAAATCTCTACAGTTAGTAAATACTTTTTTTATAGGACTTAAACCATGTTAATATAGACAAGTTGGAATTGTTGCTCTTTTAAAAATTAAAACATTTAAATCTTACAAAATTCTTGTTTTAAAATGTTTGTGTAAATGCCATGAAATAAACTTTTGCTCAAGTAATTGTGAGAAATCTCATACTGGCTCATGCCGGTTGTAAGAATGAAACAATCCATTATGTTTATTTGCAGCAGAGCTCATCTTTAATTGTATACAAGAAGACTGCAATGGATCATTAACCACAATAAATTATTTCACGAGTTAGTTTGAAGTCTTGGAAAAACTTTGACCTTTCTCGTCACTTTTTATTTCCCATCATTCGGCCCGTTAAATGAAGGTAATATATCCATTACAAAGTGTAACTGCGGCGAATTATCTGCTCACATATAAACTGACATCCCTAACGAAATGGAATTTTAAACACCAGCAGACAATCCTCGCTGGACTAATAATGATGTCTTCCCCAGAGATGCTGCACACCCAAATTATAGGAAGCGGCCACGACGGGCACAAGCAACACAGAAACCCCAAATGGAAAATGAGCTTATTATCCTCGTTATCGTGGATGCGGGCGCGGCCAAGCTGTCAGTGATCACAACAGACATGTTATATACGATGGCAGCATTACAGGCGCCTCGCCTGATAAGAGCAATGACCTGCAGCAGGGATGAAAACAGACAGATTAGATGGAGAGGAAAAAGGGGGATGGATGGATGGTTGGATGGATGAAGAAAAAAAGAGGGGTAGTTAGGGGAAAACTGGTGCTGGTGCACAATGATGTTCTGAGGATACAAGGCAAGAGTGAATGTAAAAACAGCTCGATGAATGGTAGGAAAGGACGAGTGGAAGGATGCTGAAGAGGGAGAAGGAGGGATGAGGGTGCTGGCTATTATTCTGCATCGATTTACTCCAGTCAGGGATGGCAGAGCGGGTAATGAAGTGTGGGATCTAGGGGTTGCCGCATGTGCTTGTCTGTGCCTTATAGCGTTTTGGACGTGGGCTGATGTGTCACCTGTGTGTGTTATGCACAGATGGTGAAGTCTAATCTGCTGTGGTTCAGCACAAAATTACATCGGTAAAACTTTGAAACTAAAAACAGAAGCAGACTTAAGTTTAACTGCCAACATTTTCTGATAATTAGTGGTCAAAGTCATGTTTGAAGTTTCATGTCTGAAATTCAGTGGCTAGGCATCAGCAGGAATGCCTGTTTCTGTGTCAAATATAACTAACGTAGCTGGTGAGTGAAAACCTAAACTAAATACTAATTGACTACATTGGGTTTAATCTAAATGAAATCTATGATTTTGGAAAGTGTGCAGAAGGGAGGATGGTGTTACAGTTTTGTTTTTTCTTTCCTATTCTTTCACCCAATTTCCTTTACATCTATCAAGTTTATGTATTTTCTGCATCCCTTTTCCCTTGAATCCCAATTCCCACCTCCCTACACCCCCTGTTTCTCTGCCTGGTCTAATCCGCTGCTCGACATGCTCTTTCTTTGTTCTGCAACCCTGACAAGATGTCTCGTTCCCCGTTGCTCCAAGGACAGGCCTGGTGTGCTCCGGATAATGGAATGAAATGTAGTAGTGATTAAACCCCCAAGGATGCGAGGCAAAAACACAGGAGTGTGTCAACTGACGTGATAAAACTCCATTCTCCCGTGTGCCCCGTCGGAGGACTGAGGATTACGCTTTTACGGGGAGAGGCTTTGGTGATTTGCAGCCCCGAGATGTTTCACGGATGTCACGTGGCATCGGAGGAATGTTCCCACATCTGGCTTTACACAAAGGTTTTCATTTGTTCTGAGCATTGCTTCACATTGTGCAATCATGGACAGGTGATTTCAAGTCATCTTACCCAAGTTTGATGCTCTCAGAGGAAATTACAATTCCAGGACAAATGTCACCTTAGAAAAGAGTTTGTTCAGAAGAATTGCACACTAAAGTTGAAATCACCATTTTAATTAGTGCAACATCTTTGCTGAAATTGCCTAATGTAGTGCGGGTGTAAAGGTTTAGTTGTTTTTTTTTTTTTTGTTTGTTTGTTTGTTTTTTTTTTTATTAAATAAGATGAGAAGCTTCTGAATCTAATGAAATTCAGTTAACAAAATAATTGCTAATGCTATTACAAAAGAACATCAGATTATTACGTAAGGTATTATACTGACACCTCAATGTGAAATTGAAAAATGGTAAACGGTAAATTGCCTGTACTTGTATAGCACCTTATCTAGTCCAGAGGACCCGATAGTGCTTCACACCACATCCAGTCATTCACCCATTCACACAAACATTCACGTGCTGAAGAACAAAACCCATCTATAATAAGAAAAGTTGGGACATTTGGTACTACTAGAAATTGACCAGTATGAGATTCTCTCACTATGACGATGAGTAAAAATGGTTGTCATGGTACTACACAAAAAAATTAGAACAAAATTATTTGAAACAATCCCTTTTTTGATAGGTTAGTTGGAATAATGAACATTTTTCATTTTGGTTTTGTACAATGTAACTGAAGCTGATCTAGGCTTGGTAAGTCTGTTAGTTACAACTTCTTGGTTCTTTGTTACCCTATGTACCTTGTTCTGTTATCGCTCATCTCCTTCATACCAACTCAGCACGTCAAGTGTTTGGATTTAACCCCGCCTGCCCAGTGAGAGTCCAGCTAGCAGTGGAAACACTCTCCTGAATACGCCAGACCATAAAATAGCATATCGAGCCACTGGCATGGCTTAACTGTGCCATGCCAGTGGAAACAAGGCGTAAGACTCCATATGAGACCACCTTTATATTTAGTGCATTTGGACAATCTCAAGAGTCTATTAAATTTAATGCCACCGGAAGGCCTTTTTTTACAAGTCCTACTCAGGGTGTTTGTGTATTTATGTATGCATGAGTATGTTAAAGGTCATTTCTTGTGTGCTTCTTAAAGCTACTGAAGGGTAGTTGCAGCTTCCAGACCTTAATGGACTGTTTTTTCCCAACTGGAAACATTTCCTAATCGCAAAATTCATCTTTATATTTTTGTAGTAGCCCTCTGTCAGCCAGCCACAGGGACAGGGTGCAGCTACAGGTCAGAAGATGTGGTTTTGTGTCCCATATAGAAGTTCAATCATTCCTGGACTTTCTGACATCTCATTAAATAGTAATAAATCATAGCAATGATATGATGTAATGTTTGAGAGATTTTGAAACTGCAACATTTTAAGTCCTTGGTATGTCTTGGGAAAGGTACCCTTTCTTAGGTTTAGCCAAAGCTCAACTGCTGCAAGATAGCTGTTGCTTTCTAAATGTACAAAGCTGTGAAGGATTGTAAACTTCCAAAATCCCAATAAACTTTCCTCTTCTTATTTGTGTTCTTTCATTTGCTTGGTAAACTGTGCTACCAACATTATCATACATACATAAAGTACTCTTACTGAAAAAATGTTTTGGCATTTTGTGTTGAACTAAGTGTGCAATGTAAGGTTCTGCAGCACAACATTAAAAAGTGACTCTAATACAAAACAGAGAGGATTCTAAGCTATTGTTAAACATTGCTGTTTGAGAACATTAAGGTTTCTCATGCAGCTACTGTGGAGGAAGGTGGACTGAACCAAAACTTTATTGATATACATATTTGTAAATGGCAATAAGGTGCATAGCTCGCTCTGTACTTACCTGAAATCACCTGAACAACATTAAGCCAAATGTAAACATCATTGGTACTGGAGAAGAATCAGCGGATGTTCAAATGGCTGCCTGCAGTTCAATTAGCTGAAGCTCTGCACATGGTATTAAAATGCAAGTGGAAAGAACCTTGGTTGATGAGAAGGGATTTTTCCTACATCTGCACATTCTGTATTCACGTATAGCTGGAATGCTAGGTAGTCTAAATGTAAAAATAACTTCAAAGTGATTTTAAACATGTTTTATTATCAAATATGGGGTCAGCCTTATTCAAAAACTTCTAAATATCAACAGACTGTTTTTAAAGTGATTATATTGTTGTATAATCTAGCTGTCCAAGTATTGGCTGTGCCTGCTTATACTACTTTATTCACTGAAAAAAGTGCCCCAAAATCAGTCAGTTCTAAACTTTTAAAAGTGGAGTTCTAAAACTCCACTTTAAAAAGAAAACATTAAAAAATCAAATTAATTTCAGAAATAAAATTGTTTACTGCTGACAGAAGTATAAAAAACAGGATTTTTGTGTACTGTTACACCCCTACTAAATATGTATAAAACTGCAAACAAACTTCTGTCAGTTCTTATTGTTCTAAGGTCACAAAACCCTCTCTGGTATGGTTACTTAAGTGAAGCACCACAGTGCATCTAATCCTTAGCGTGGTTCGATGGGTATGTTTTAACACACATCAAACGCACTATATTGAACTGCACTGAGACAGGAGATGAATGGACTCTTATCAAATGACACGCCTGAGTAAAACAGGTTGAACAGAATCACTGGACACTACTGTTGTGGGTTGTTTGATAGAAAATAATTGGGCCATAATTTTTTTTTGTTTGGTGCCTCCTGTGTGGTCTGCCCGTTTTTGTAAAAGTTTTACTCATGATTTTAGTACAATCTACAGTAGGCCTCTAAATGAACATAAAAAGAAAATAGAAATCTAGTTTGTCTTTGACCAGAACAATTTTTATATTTCAAACTGGAATTAGCAGAGACTGGGATGCATGTGAGTGCTTTGGGATGGGAGAAGGGATTCTCGGCTGCACCCCTACATTTGCTGGGAAAAGTAACAGTTATACATGCTCTTCCATCAGTCTCCAAAGGCCCCCAGTAATGCCAGAAGAAGATTCAAGACTTGTCACTTATTAGTTTTTTTAATAGGGAGTCAACGGAGGGGTCTAAGTGCTAGCATCACTAAGTATACAACCATGTCTGCCTTTAAAAATCAAAGATAAGGGGGAGAAGACCTGACCTATGAATTGAAAGATCTTTGACAGACAGAAAATGTCTTTCAATATCTTTCAAACTCTGTCATCATTGAAATTGGAACAAGCTGTGTCTCTATCAATGACTGTCAAGAAGCACCAGTAAAAATTGACTGGTAAGGCAGGTAATTTGCTAGAAAACAATTACCAGAGTTCAAAACCCTTGGTTGAATTCAAAAGATGAAACTTCTGACATTTTAACCAAACCTTCAACAGTATCTTGTGCTAATGCACTGCAGTCCAGCTACTCTTGACCTCAATCTCCCACATATCTTCACAGCCTGGAGGAGGTGCTTTCACCTTATTCTACCACATAATACTTTGACGTAACAGACAATTGAACATCCTCTAATCTGACCTTGACCACACATAAACAAAAGATGGGGAAAGTGTGGGTGAAAGCCTTGTGAGAAAATCTCCCACCCTAAAATAGAAAAGGTGGCAATTAAGTGCCACTCCAATCATCCCTCTGGTAAACGAGCCCTACAGATTCCGCCCTCATATCCCCAGGCTTTTTTTTTCACACTATTTCCTCATCATTGCCGGCTATCGGCTTAATTACGCCCCCACCATCCCCCAGATAAGAGAGTGATAGCCTTATCACCACGGCTCATTTCTAAATCCATGAAATTAATAAAGTCTACCTCACGTCTCAGTTCTGAAGACAAACTTTTTATTGGCCGTCACGTACTAGAACTCACTGAAGAAGCACTTTACGTGTTCATACTTTTGGAAAGTTACAGATTTGGGAAATGATTCACTACAGGAGGTTAAAGACAGCAAGGGAAGGGTGTTTTTGTGTTGCAGGCAAAATGATCTCTGAGTTGCAGTTTTTCACTCTGATGGGGGTTATGTCTGCATGTTAGTTTTACGATTCTTGCGGCATCATTCATCATTCTGAGTAGCTGAATTATCCATTTACTTTGGGTAATTTTCCCTAATCTCTGCCTTGGGGAAGCTGCTTAATTGCACATTTTTGTTGTGGACTTCACAAACATTAGTGTTGACAGGTCTTTTCTCTATGTGAAGTATAAATTTGAATATATATATATATATATATATATATATATATATATATATATATATATATATATATATAGCCCATAATACCCTCTGGTTTCTACAACTGATGGTTTCTCATTAATAAAGCTCTAATAAAATAAACTGGAGCTTAAAAGGCTCTGCAGTGAGATCTGCCTTGAGTCCTCCAACACTTCATGTTGGCTGCTGTAATCAGTAGGGAGGCAGCTGGCTTCCCCATGCTGTTCCACCTGCCTGCTCCCCTGAGTAAAGGGCTGTGCTTCAGACCAAATCCACTCTTTCTGAAGCAGACACCAGCGTGACTGGCAGGGGTCCCTCACATCGATTTCAGGGAGAAGGGAAGGGGAGGTTGGGCAGACCCATCACTGCTGCAGCGAAGCTGGCAGTGGAAAGAGACGGGCTCCCACCAGGTTTGGGCCTGTCATTTATTTCTAAACGACGGCAGATGGTGGGTTTGGCACTCGCACCGTCGTCTCAGTCTCCCAAGGTGCGCTTCTGTGATGGATGTGGCGAATGGGAGTGCTGCAGAGAAGGCTCAGGCACATCTGCGCGGGCCGATAACAGGGGGCAAAGTATGGCTGAGCTTTCTAGCCTGCGACTACCTTTCACATATTGCTCATTCCTATGCAGACCTGTCGAGGACGCACATCTCTTTGCACTTATTTGCTGCTCACTTTCATAAAGGGCATTTGTCCCGTTTATCTGCAGGGCACCTTTTGCTTTACTATTCATGCAGACTGCAAAGTTAGACATTGATACCAATCCTTGCCTTCTATAATGAGACTTTACAGTAAAAAAAAAAAAAAAAAAAAAAAAATAAAATAAAATAAAATAAATAAATATATATATATATATATATATATATATATATATATATATATATATATATATATATATATATATATATTGGAAGGGGTATTAATCTGAGAATAATGTCTTTATTTGAAAGTATAATCTAGAGCAGGACAATAAATCTCAGTGAACATATTTTTTAGCTCTGTATATGATGATCCAAAGTTCCTTGGAACTTTGAGGTTAATTTTTTACAACTTACCTGATACTTTCTCTAACTTACAAAGTATTTTCTTGGTACTTCTTGGAACCTACCTGGTAACTTCCCTGGTAGGTTCTGGAAAATCCATATAGTAACCAAAGTACTGGGAAAGGTTTTGCTGAGTTTTGGGTAATAACCTTCAAGTACATTAAACACCGATATACCTTCTCCTCATCAACTAGCTTATGTTCTTCTAACATCACAAGCTCAATGCATTTATGGTTACATAAAAGCAAAATCAACTACTTAAGACACAGGTCAAAAATCCAAAATACAGGTTGTTAGCGATTGCTTCATAACGACCAGAGATTTTGACATTAGTTGTAACTGTGTGTGATTCATAAGGTACCAGATGGAAATATATAACCATACATTTCGAAACAGTATTTGTTGAAATGATAATGTGGAAGGTTGTACTTTCACAAAGAACATTTGCTTTAGACATACCAACTACATGTACAGTTAAGCCAAACAGGATTCACACTTGACAAATATAGCTTTAAACTAAAATTCTATTTTCATAAACCTGTTTCTTGTGATTGAAAATTATGATCTTTTGGAATGGCTAAGCCAGAGTCCTTACTTGAATCTGATAGAGAATCAGTGAAAGGGGCAACAGATAAGGGGGATGACAAAAAGGCCTTCCAACTTCAAAGACTTGAAACTCATTGCAAAAGATGAATTACCAAAAATATTGGTCAGCTATTGTAAGACGGGTTTGACTGGGCTTACATTGCAAATATCCTCACACTTCACATCAGTTTTTTTTTTTTTTTTTTTTTTTTTTTTTGTTTTTTTTTTTTTTTAAATAAACAGGTTTTGTTTTAATGTGATATCTTGTTTTTAATTGAGAAAGCTTTGCAAATTCCTGAACCCTGTCTAAAAATACTTCAATTGGGTATAAATTTACTGGCTCTTGCAGCTAAATTTCATCATTTTGGCAATTCTTTCTAAACCGTACGAATAATTAAAGCAGAATTATGGAGGAGCTGTTGTACTGGATTACATTAGATTTCAGCTGAACTAACAGAGTGGCTGCTGAGCTGCCACACTGACACTGAAAACCTTTGAGACTAAATGTATATCTGTGGTACAAACAAATGCTAGTGCAACTAAGATGCTAAATATAACCCTGCAGTAGCATAGGTTTACCTACTTAGAAAAATAGATTGATGGAGTTATAAATTACAATATGAAGTTTGAATTTCTAAAGAAGCTTTACAGAAATAACCCCACTTAGGAAAATATATGGTTAAAATGCATCAGAGAATATTTTTCTAGTTGCAGATCAGATCTCATTGGTCAAGATTATTGGTCTTTTATTCAGGATTAACTTGACATTTATATCTCTATCACAGAGCTATTTTGATATAAGCTATATTTAATATTTGATAATTTAACAAATTTGACTTTCGTGTTTCTAGAGGATGGATTTGATGTACAGCTGAATAGGAATTCTGCTCACACACAGAGAAGATCCAAAGACACATTAAAGTGAGTAATCCTTGCCGTATGAAGCTCTTGCAAAGGTCACATCAGCTTCATCCTAATCACAGAAAGCCATTGCCTTCCATAATTTAGTTTTTGCTGTGAAAGCATCATAAGGCAGTGAAAGCATCATAAGGCACCCAGCCGTATCCCTGCTTGTATCCACGGGAACGCAGAAGGCCTCGCTGGACTCGGGATGTTGCATCTTTGGGATTCTCCACACATCGCTGAGGGGTGACAAGTCAGGCGTAAAGAGTCGATTTAGCTGCAGCACCAGGGAGCCCCACACATTAGCAAGAAGGAAATGGGAGCCAGCAAATACTTAGTGGGTGATTGGCTCCACAATAACAGAACACCCCCTTTGGCAGCTCGTCAAGCGGTGCTATACGGATGCCATTACAAATAGGAGGCCATTAGAAGGCAGCAAGGCTTTGTGAGGCATGTCACTGCACCACGCTTTTAACCCAACTTGTTTATGGATAGATACTTATTGCATTTTTCTACATTTTGCAATCTTACAACAAACTTGAATATATTTTAATAGGATTTTACTTGACAGACCAAAACAAATGACCATTTCATTTTGAAATGGAAAGAAATAGGTTTTAGAAATAACACAAATGATCATCACATTTTTCAGACTTTTTAGACCCCTTGATTTAGTAATTACCACTGCAAGTCTATTGGGGCCTGTCTTTACCACTTTTACACATCTGGATACTGAATTTTTTTTTTCCCATTTTTTTTCTTTGCAAAACAACTTGAGCTCAGTCAGATTGACTAGAGAATGACTTTGAACATAAATTTTATGCTTCCCACATATTCTCGGCTGGATTTATGTCTGGACATTGAGTAGATCATTCTAGCACATGAATATGCTTTGATATAAATCCTTCTATTGTAGCATAAACTGCATGTTTAGAGTCACTGTCCTGCTGTTAGTTGAACCTCCTCCAGTTCAGTCTTTTGGAGCCACTAACAGATTTTCTTCCGGGACTGCCCTGTATTTAGCTCCATCCATCTTCCCATCCACTGTCTCTGTGTACCTGCTGAAGAACAGTCGTATTCACACTGAGATTAAAGTACACACTGGGAGACTCTATTTAATAGTCAGATGACTATAAAGGGCAGTTGCACTGTATTTTCTTTGGGATATCAGTATGAAGGGGCTAAATAGAAATGCTTGCCCCACTTATATCTTTGTGTAAAAAAAAAAATAAAGAAAGAAAGAAAAAATGTGTTATACATAAATGGATAAACAATTCTGTATAGTTTTCCCTGAAATCTTTGTTTTAAAAAGATGAATTCTTCTGAATTTCTCTTGATTCTTTGCAACTTTGTACAGCAGACGAACAAAGCAACAACTGCCTGTAGGGAAATGTTCTTTGTGCTTTTTTATGCCTCCTGCAAAGTTGAGGAACAGTATATGCTGCATTTAAGTAACTCCATCTGCACAGAGACTCTGCAGGTGTGCTTTTAAAAGCCAACTAAACCACTGGTACAGCGGAAATTTCTTATCCATGATGGACATGATGTTGTTTGGTTTGGATGTCTTTATTTTGTGAGATGAAAAGACCTGTCAAATGTCGCTTTATGTCAAAATGTTAAGACTCCCAGCCACAACTTTGTGGTAAAAACCTGCAGCTCATAACATTTTATATGGTGAGTAAAGAAAGCTAATCTTATGCTGACCTGCACCAAATATTTATAGATATGTAAAATAGAAACCAAGCGAAAAAATGAAATGAATGACATAACGATAAGAGAGCAGGAATGCTAAAACAAATTTCTTTTCTCCTGCTTGGCTCTGATTCACGCTTCATGGCATTACCAAGATGAGGGAGCAGAAATGGCTTTTCGACTTCCATTTGTTTCTGTGTGGAGATTATATTTTACACACTAAACTCGTATGTTGTTGGAACAAATCTCTGCTTATGATTTTTTTTTTTTTTTTTTTTTTTTTTTTTTTTTTTTTTTTTAAAACACACCATGGATTTGTGCAGAAAATGGAACTCCCAGCTGAGTCGCATGCTCTCAGAGAATGCCATTGTGCTTAAGAGTCTTCAGCCAAATATAGATACATTCCATACATTAGATTGCTAAGTGATGCACAGAACACAAGTTTTGACATTTCTTCTTTCAAAATCTTACAGCTGAAAGTTCTGATTAAATTAGAAGTGAAAATTGTGGCTGCACAATATCAGGGAAACCTACAGTTGCAATGTCATAATTTAACATTGTGAAACATTACGATTCACCCCTGTTTTTGTTTTTTGTTTTCTCTTGTTTATGATGCTTCACCTTCATAGTTTGACAAAACACCAAGCCCAAAAATTCCTGAAGTATTTGTCTCTGAACTCTATATCAGGTGTGCTATGCCATACAACTGTCAAAAATATTTTTGGCATGCAGAGGGTGAATGCATGCTACTTGAAAAATAATCATCCACCAAATATTTTAATCCAAGACATCTTTCACTATTGTGATTTTGCACACATTACAATTACAATTGAAAATCGATATGTAGCTCTAGTGCAATTTGATAGACCATGTCGTACATAAGGTATACATTAGAGAAATGTCATGAATTACTATTTGGTTGGAGAAAAAAATTTAAAACTGTTCTACCTGCCAGCCCTTTATTGGTGCTGTCCTGAAAGCTAGAGGTACAACTCCAGAGACTCTTTCTAGTGACCAAGGTAGTTTTTCGGGGGTCATTGTTTTACCCCTGTTATTTCCATTAAAGGCGCCTGGGTCAAATCTGTAATCTACTTTAGAAAATTACCATTTTAGGGATGTAGTACTTATTGGATGGGCCCTTAATCTGGGGTGGATTCTTGTGGTGAGAGGGTGTGAAACATTTCTTTTTTGAATAATTTCAGCATTATTTTTAGGCGTTGCCCAGGTTAAACTCCTGTCCAGCTCCTATCTTCTGTTAATAAATTATAAGAGTAAATTTAATGCTTGCAAAAGTAGTATTTAAACTCTGTCACTCATGATGAATGTCAGCGTTTTACAGTGCTTACATGAGCTAACTTTTGTGAAAATGTTAATTAAAGGAGGTAAATGATGTCCAGACATCCATTTTAAGATGTCAGTGGAAGCAGAAAGAGTAGACTTTTTTTTTTTTTTTAAATCATTATTTTACTGCATTTATCTTTGTGCCCAGACTTGAGTATCAGCTCTAAAGGTGGATAAGAGATCTCTGCACCTTTTCTAAAGATTTGGGGGGGACTTTACATTGTATTGTGTAACCAGTGTTATAGATATTAAGGTTCTATTGCTAAAAATCAAACTTTTTTTTTTTTTTGCAAGGGGTATTTCTTTTTCCTTTATACAATCAGGTGTTTGGATCACCACATTTCTATGAAGTTTGCAGGGACAGTTCTTGACTTTTAGCTGTAATTACTATTAAACTCTACTATTATAATGTAAAGCACTTTGAATTGCCTTCTTGCAGAAATGTGCTATACAAAAAAATGACTTGAAACTTCACTTAAACAATCTGACATCAATGAGTGTGTAGGAATGCCTCTCCCCAGATCACGGGCACTTAAGCAGCAACACAGCTGCAGTAGGAGGACCCTCTTGGCATCAGCACAAGTCATTTATAATAACAACTCAGGTTTTGGACCCTACAGTTGAAAGACACACAACTGAATCCCGGAGTATGATAAACTGTTCTGGGGGAAAATATTTCGAGTTGTATAGTTTAAGCTAAGCTAACAGCATGGACGGCCTGTTTTGTTTACAGTGTAGCATCAGTGACTGATGAGACATTCCTCCTGTTGCACAATTGACTATATTGAATAAGCGCCATGACTGATAAGTGTTAGTGACTTGAAAAAGGCCTTGACCAAGACAAAGATAACAGAGTTTAAAAAAACACAATGCAGGTTAGTCACTGCAGGTGACAAAGCCACTGCATCCAGTTTAGTCTGTTTCTCTTTTAGATACAGCCTTTGTATCATAAGCTCCAGCATAATAAGTCTTCTAAAACTTTGTGTAATAGTGAGACTGTACGCTATCATAGTAGACTACTGCAATGAAGGCCAACCACTAAATTGTGTGTTTCATGTAAATTTTAACGGTCCAAAAGAACTGTGTACACTTCAGCCTTCTCCTCAACCATCCTACGATATGGTGCATATATACCATCTACGTTTTAGTTTTCCTATTTTTTATTTTTTAATTGCAATGCCCTGCAGGGCCACCCTGACTGACTGGCATCTCATTAGGAAAGCAGAGAGCCATCGCTTGCCTGCGTGTTCTTCTCCAGACAGACCACGCCACAGGCTGCATGCTAATTGCAGAGGCGTTGCCGGCTTGAGACGACCTTGCCTGTTAAAAGAAGAAGGAGGAAGAGAAGTGGTTTTATGCAGCTTCTGGTGGGGGGCTCTTGTGGGGGCTCTACTCTCATCCTGACCTTGTGCAGTGGAGGCAGCAGAGTTTGACCACTCACTGGTGGAATATCACAACAAAAGCCTCATTTAAAAGACAAATTTGACACAAAAAAAAAAAAGACAAATTTGAAGTTGTCTTGTGCTTATCAGACATAATGTAGGAATGAAAGCATCTCAGTGACATTTTTCAGACACTAATTTGCTGCTTATCATAATGTTACCATATTAAAAAAACTCTCACTTGCATGGCAACTCATAAGGGTGCGTAGTGGGAGTGAGAGACGCATTTAAAGCAGAGATCAAATTATCACATTTTCTCTAATATGTATACTTTCACCTTTTGAGACATTTATTCACAACATGTCTCAGCTTTATTACATTTTCTTGATTAAGGTCATCTTCTTAAAGGGTGTGCCATTGCTTTCGAACATAAAAACCACTTTATAGTCTCTAAATATTAATACTTGTAATACATTTTTTATCTTTTAACAGAAGGGGCACTTCAGGCAATTCATTTTTTTCAGTTTACAGTTTCATCACAACCTCTTTAGCCTTTTTTTAATGTACAACCGGTCTCCGAACTCCCATCCAGCTGGTGCTCTCATGCAGCAGAATGACAAAGCTTCAATTATTGGCATAGAACACAGGGACTCTGATGTAGACACAAGACGATGAAGAAAAAAAAGATTATGCAGAAGTGAAAAGTGCACCAACCAAGAAGTCTGAAGGTTCATTTCTAATTTCTTCACCCTTGCACTAATGTAAAGAATATGGATGACAAGCTAAGAAATGGTAGACTGATCATTCCTTAGACAGATTTTGTAACTCGTGACATGGAGATATGTTAGCAGAAATAGCTTCTGGAGCAGTCCATACATTGTCAAAGTCATTGTCTGGACATAAAAGATGGGAAAAATGAATGGTTCCTATTACTCTTTAAATGAGCCCTTAGAGTCCGTCAACTTTGGCAATACTGAAACTCAAGGGAAAGACAAATATAGGGGAAAAAAAACTTATGTAGAAAAATACATACTATAAATACTTGACATAAGAGCTACTTTCACTATAGTTTCTAAAATGCAATCCAGTCGCAACAATCTGATAAAAGCATTATTTAACCTCATTCTTTGATATGCAGACGTTTGATCTGCACTGATGCAGATCACTTTCCTCCATATGTCAAATGCTTGAAGTTGCTGACATATTAGAGTAGTTGAACTTAATTTCTAATTCACCTACCAATTTTTTTGTTCACTTGGGTGCACTCATAGATTGTGGAGAATCTTGAACTTTAATCCAAAGATGGTCAAGCAATCAGTCTATATGGACAAAAAAAAAGCAAAAAGTAACTTTTCAGCCCTTAAAGTAGCATCCATCAAATTTCAACCTCTTCAGCCCAATATACACAATATATAAAATGGGGGTGCATCATGAGCAACACATTAACTTTTGTTAATGTAATTTTATGAATATCACATTCCTACATCTATTCACTTGTAAAACCAGATTTTGGATATACCAACATGTCTGGCAAGAGGAAAGTGTCACACCAGGTTTAAAAACATATTTAAATCATGCCTTTACCAACCAGCTGCAATGGAGCTTCACAAAAATGTAAACCATACTCCAAATTGTTCTCTGGCAAAATAAAAACATAACTAAAGCAGATGAAATGGGGACAGTCTACAACAGCATAATTAACGGAACCACACCTTGAAATGTCTACCATGGGTACATCACAGATGTTAGCTAAAGTGTTGACATGGGCCCTCACAGTCCACCAACCATTGCATTACTGAACATCTGTGGATGGGCTTAGACAAACACAGAACTTTGAAAATGCACTTATATCTATCAGAAATAAAAGCCTTTGGCAGAAAGAATGGATGTAGATGGTCAGAAGCATTGTCACCAAAAAGCATGAGTGCCAAAACATATGTTGCTGGTAAAATTTCCATTATTCTGAGGTAGATGCAAGTAAATGTATTCTCTTGCCATATAACACTATTTTTTGACCACACACCCAGAATCTCTTATGAGAGCAATCAAGGATTTTTCATAGGTCTTAACTACAATTTTAGTTCAACTGAATATCTTAAAAAAAGAAAAAAAAAAAGTGTGTGCTGTTTTGTGCCTGTATTGTTGCATATGTTTGAGTTAAGTGAAGATATAAATTAAGAGACGTTATTCTGTTAGAGGCTTTTAGTAGTTCTTCTTTGTCAGTCACTGATAAAGAGGTGCTGCCCTGAGCCAAACCAGCCAACTCCTTCAGTCCTCATTAAAATGTCATCATATTAAAAAATCATTTCAGGACCTCGCTTATGAGCGTTTCATTGCCTTCATGAAAATGTTCTCCTTTTGGCTTCAACTGGAAAGAGAGAGCCCCGAGAGCATAATGACAACACAGAAAAGGAGAATGACAGCTGCAGATAACGGTGGTTTGTGTGCTTGAGAAGGTGTTTTTAATGTTTTAGACCAGTATTAAGTTATTTAGTTGGCTATCTGACAAAGACTGACTGTACCAATGTAAACAGGACAAAGTGAAATGTTGGCTTTTAAAGTTTAATTATTCTGTATTTTGTGGTAATGAGGTTTTCATCATGAGGTTTGATGATTTGGATAGATCTGGTCAACTCAAGAAGTCAGCACTTTGTTCCTTTGAATACACAGCTTCATATTAATGCTTCAGTAACAACACGACAGACTCAGTCTTAGTACTCCCATTGCTGAGGGTACAACTTCTGGTTATTTAGAAATGGTAGTAAGCCAATCAAAAAATAAAAAATGGCAAAAGGTCTGATTTTGATCACCTTTAGGATTAGGATTTGTCTGTATTAAACTCAGTCACTGACATTTTGTTGCTGTTCAGGACAACAGACGTGCTAAGTTTAAACAAGTATTACCCTAATATGAATCATAGGTAGCACTCCTTTACTTTTTTACTCACCTTTTACTCTACCTCCCCATCACTGTCTGTTTTTAGAAACCAGAAATATTTTTTAAACACCCAAATCTCTTTCTGGTGAGCATGTGAGACATTTATCAGCTTTCTTTCAACCAGCTGACATACAGTGCAGTGCAGCAAGTGGGGGAAAGACAGGGCTACATTATTCTATGCAGTACAAAAAAAGCTTTAGTCAATATGACAATTCCTCTAGCATATCCATTAAAGCACTTTAAAGCATAGAAACTGATGGAGAATTATTGCTTTTTTGCAACTTTTTTAAACATTGGCATAGCTTGATACAGTTTCTCAAGCCATGCATATTTAGATAAACAAAATTAAACTAGAAACTTTTTCAGACCTAGAAACATTCAGAAATTCTTGCCTTAGAGTAAAAACTGAAGCAAAACACCTGACAAGTCATTGGAAATAACATTAAAGGAATATAAAAGAACAAGCATGTGAACAAACATCTAAGACAGAGGAAAATATAACCACTGCTGTGGCAGAAAGCAACAAGACAGGAAACTCATTTGGTAGATTTACTACTCAGCAAAATCATACTGAGAACCTGACCGCCAGAAAGATAAGAGGTGAACAATTTATTTAGTCTGTTATCGACACAATTGTTGAACCAGGCTGCATTAGTCAACAACTTTAAGGTACATGTTTTGATTAAGACGTCCAATTTTAAGAAGAGGTTGTACAGTGGTATGACTGGTGACTTATTAAAATATGAACAGCAAGGAGTTAGAAAATAAATAAATTGGATGATTACTACATTTGTCCATGTCTTTTTATGTGCAATACAGCTATATTGGTGTTGGGTTAGGTAACTTTAAAGGTCGAGTTTTTGAATTTGTATCATTTATCTGCCTAAAAATAACATGATGTTTAGAGGACATTGAATGTGAAGGATCAGCTAAGCCTAATGGCATAGAAAGGAACAATGGCATAGGAAAATAATACTCTGGGATCACATTAGTAAGCATTTAATGCCATGTATAGAGTTCATGTGCATCACTGCTGTAGAACAAATGCAACTGCAAATCAAAATTATAGCAAATTGCTTTAGATTGATTTTTAGATGCACTGTCCATTAAATGAAAAAGACAACCATGAATCTGATTAAATAGGCTAATTATCTGTCCACTTGGGGGAACTCATACAGTTTGGAAATTTGCTCTGTAGATCTGAGTTCATCCTTAAAATTAGAAAAAGACGGTCATCACTGTGAATGTAACATAGCCTGTCTTGACGATGCAAAAGACTTCATTTCACACCCTTAATCTCCATACACATGCAGTATTCAGAAATGGAGTATATCAAAAGCAACAAACACACTTGAACAATGTGACAGGAAGTGATGTTCACAAAACCCCCTTCATTTTCTCACATTTAGACCTTCGTAACGTTTTATTCCTCAACATCCTGTCTTACATGGTAAGATGGAAAACTGTGACATTTATTTAAGAATTTTGTGCACTAGTTTGAGTGAACCTTCATCACTGGTTTGTAAAAACTAAAACAGCAGACCTAAGCCTGAGTTTTCCATACCATTTATTTTTGACTAACCTCAGGTGAGGAACACCATACTGTAAAGAAACGAGATGATAATAGGGCCTAACAAAATGTTTTATACTGATGGATGTGCTAATGGCAGAAAATGGTAAACCTCTCCAGAAGACTAACTAAAATAGTAAAAAAATGATTGAAGTTTTAATAGGTCCTGTATCTAATAGCCTCCTTTCACCAGATTACTTAACAAGTCAGGGTAACTGGACATGAATTTATCCAAAAGTAAGAAAGCAAATCCATCTTTACGTCAGCTGGAGCTGATAAAGTTTCTGAACATTCTTTGGTAAAACATTTTTCACATTTTGAACAGAAAAACATTCCATGTTTGAATCTCTTTTCTTCCTTTAGTCAGGTCTATTTATCTTGTTGGTCCTAGTTTCAAAGGATATTCTTACCATTTTACTTTTGATCTTAAGGGAATATTTAGTCTTGTGACTAAATATCTTAAAACTATTCCTGTATGAATAAACAACAAAATATCTTACTGTCTTAACATCTTCTCATCTTCTCCTGTGTTCAACATTGCTGGAAGATGAGAATTAATTTTCTAATCACTTAGAAAACCCTTTTGCAAGGATTTCTTGTAGAGACGTGTGATAGGAAAAGGCAAGATTCTGGTGGTACTGCAGAGGAAAAATGGCTGCAGTAGAGACTGGAACGATCAGCTGGAGTGTAAAGGTCATTAACGCAGGAGTTTAACACATACACCTTAACCATAGGCTAATGAAACCCCTGCTTTAATGTCATCAGGACCTGCAATTGCTGAAAGTTAAAGCTAAATGAGGCTTGCCTGTTGTAATACCTGGCCCTTGAATGAAAGTTCTTGGGACTTAAATAAGAGATTGTTTTTAAATGGATACCATCATGCAGCTATTCATTTCCGTGAGCTCATTTCACAAGCCAGATTCTGCTTCAGCACAGTTTTATTCCTGTAATTTCCATTTTGCCGCTTTGTCACACAGATAATGAAAACCCATTCAGAAAGCATAGTGTGTTCTGTGAAAAGACAGAAAACTGACTGGTAAGAGTAAAGACAGCAGTGTCACACATCACTCCAAGAACCAGAATGAATACCACCATATGTTGTTTTCTAGCGCTAGAGTTAATTAAACAATTTGCTCTCGTCTGATGAATAAGTTGACGATTTCGCACCATTTGTTATGTTGCAGCATGCAATCTGTCTCTTCCCGATAATCAAATTTCCATTCAGTGTGGAGTCAAATAACAACATTAGCAGAGTGGAGAAAAAATACTCTTCCTTGAGCTGTGTGTTTTGTATATTAGATATTTTAATTGTAAATAGAAGTAAGCGCTCACCGCAATTTATTAATGTGGGAAGCTATGAATTATGAAAGCAAATTAAACTAAATTCATGCACAGAGAAACAACACAGTTCATAGTACATTAGTATCCCAGCAGAATACACACATAACTCCTTGATTGGCCCAGAGGGATGTAATATCAATGCTTTAATTTCAGATGGCAAGTAACCATATCCTGTTACAAGCCATTACAAGGTTTTAATGCCTCACACTGTGCCTGGAATATGCTCTCATTTTATATCCTCATATCTAAGGATTTAAGTATGATGGAACAATTTCTGATGGTTACTTTACAAGCAAAGTTGGTTTTGCAAAATTTACCCACGCAATTAGAAACATTTATTGGAAAATAACTTCTGTAAAGCTTATTCCAGGAGTAAAACATTGCAGAGATGAGATGTAAATAAATGCCTTCTCCCTCTGGAGTGTGGCATGTAATTTGCTAGTTTCCTTGATTTTTATTTGTACTTCCTAAGGATCCATTCTCCACTGTATCTGCTGGGCAGTCATGTTAATTTTTTCAGCTGGCTCTGAGCTTGTTTTTGTTGGTGCCAGTCAGAATTGTAGAGCTGTAAGTAACTGATGCCAAAGAGCTGTTGGTTCATTAATAAACCCACAGCCATACTGAGTTCTCAACATGGCCGGCTAGTTCAAATGTCCGAGTCCTTAGAAATAATGTATTGGAGAAAAATGGGGGAAATGTAGAAAATCTAATCTTAATTGAATTAAAATTGTCAAGCAGATGATTAGCAAAAAATATATAGTTTTTGTAAAAAGTTGTGATATGCATAATTTTCTATTAAACTCAGAAGTATTACTCAAGAAACCCTAATGGAAACACAGCTATTATCATTCTTCAAATATTTCAAGGAGCCATATAGAAGAAAAAGTTGCAGAGATCTTTTTTTTTGGCATTGGCACCTTTCAGCTCTCTCTAGACCTAAAATGGGATTAGAGTTTGAGCTCATTACTACAGAATCTGTTAATCGTTTCTTTTTCATCCCTCAGAAGGCTTGTTTTCTCACTCTGGGTGACTCATTTTACTAAGAAAAGCACTGGTAATAATCAAGTTTGATATTTATTTTAGACATTCAATGCTTCTAATACATGGCACAGTGAATAACAACACAGCATAGAGATTATGAATCTATTCTGTATACATTTTATTTTGCTGCTTGTACAAAAACTAATGCAGAGCTGTACTTTGGTTTTCTCTCTGTAGCACATAATCCTTGAGAAAATCATTCTGAAATCCTTTGCAAACATTCATCCTTTTCCTAATAAGAGTCTCTTTGGCTCATTGAGTTTTTCTAGGTTCATTAGATGTTTGTGTGTTTTTACTGAATCTGCACAAATCTTAATAGGCTTCAATTTTGTCAAAGGAACATTTTCTGTAGGCATTTTCCACAGTTTTGTGTGTTAAGTTCCCTCCAAATTGAACTGTTGTATACAAGTATTATTAGTTGTTTTAGATGTTCACTTATTAGGACTTATTAGGACATTCCTTTACTATATGGCTCAAAAACAATTGCTGTATCTGCTAAATGCTGTGTAGGCATTTTAAACACTACCGGAGTACAGTGGTCCTTCATAACAATGTCCCAAATAATCCCAGTTATATGTTGCATATGTACACATACTGTTACAAGTCGAGTCAAGTTTATTTGTATAGCACATTTCAGCAGCAAGGCAGTTCAAAGTGCTTTACATCGTAAAAACATCAATCAAGTAGGCATCAAAATCATCAAGAAAGTATACAGCAAAATTATCTAAATCATTATGCATCAAAATCATCGAGTAAATATCAATGTATCAAAAATCATAAAGATCATCAAGCAAATATCATCAACCAAATATAATTTGAAAATACTGATCAATGTTCCACTTACTACTAATCAAAGGTATCTCTAAACAGGTGGGTTTTTAGCCTTCATTTAAAGGAGCTCAATGTGTTGGCTGTTTTGCAGTTTTCTGGAAGTTTGTTCCAGATTAGTAAAGTATAAACACTGAAAGCTGCTTCTACATGCTTGGTTCTAGTTCTGGGGATGCAGAGTTGACCAGAACCAGAAGACCTGAGTGGTCTGGAAGGTTGATACAATGACAACAGGTCTTTATTCTATTGTTGTGCTAAGCCATTCAGTGATTTATAAACTGACAGAAGTATTTTAAATTATATTCTCTGAGCACCAGGGATCCAGTGTAAGGACTTTAGAACTGGGGTTATGTGCTCTATTTTCCTGGTTTTAGTGACAACATAAGCAGTAGCATTCTGGATCAGATGCAGCTGTCTGGTTGACTTTTTAGGCAGACCTATTAAGATACTGTTGCAGTAATCAATGCGACTAAAGATAAACACATGGATGAGTTTCTCTTGATCTTGTTGAGACATTAGTCCTTTGATCCTGTAGATGTTCTTCAGATGATAGAAGACTGATTTTTGTAACTGTCTTTGTGTCTCTGTAGGTTCAGGTCAGAGTCCATCACTACACCCAGATTTCGGGCCTGATCACTAGTTTCTAGTTGCAATAACTGAAGCTACACGCTGACTCTAGGTCTTTCCTCTTTAGGTCCAAAGATAATAACTTCAGTTTTGTTCCTATTCAGCCGGAGAAAGTTTTGGCACGTCCACGCTTTGATTTGTTCTAAGCATCTATTCAGCGCTTGGAGGGGTTTGGAGTCACCTGGTAACATCGTAATGTAGAGCAGTGTATCATCTGCGTAGTTATGGTTGCTAATCTTATTTCTTGTTATAATCTGAGCAAATGGGAGCATGTAGAACATTCAACTTAATCTGAGATTAATTTAACTGTCTCTTGCTGAAAACTCACTCTAATTAATGTAATCTGTTTTCAAAACACTGACAAAAAATTGTATGATACAAATCTAATTTTATCCACTAGAGGCACCATGAGACCTTGGGTGATGAAATCTTATTATGTGGTATTGAAATGTCTTGCAGTTGTAGAGGCAACTTGTATAAATACAGCATGGGTAAAGTGGAGGTTATTTCAAGTGACACAGACCAGAGAACCAAAGTTTTTAAACTTAAACAATAACTTTGATATGCTATTTACTTATTTGGAATCATCACTTGTCCATGTGTTGGGTAACCACAGTCTCTTCTCTGCTGGTTTTTAACCCAATGTTGCGTTTGTGTTAGAGATATGAGTATCTAATAGAAAATCCCCCACAAAGTGACCATGGGTGTGGTGCTTGGATAACCATCAAATCTATATCCATGTTGCTAGTGAAATGGCTTTTCCAGGACCAGAATGGCTATGTGGACCTGTCTGCAGTTTTCCCGATGTTAATCAATGAGCAGCGAGAGTGTGTCGATGCCATGTCATTCCGCTTCTCTTTATGAAGCCACGTTGGTGACAACACTGCCAAGATGGCACCTGACAATCCATTCAAAGATCCTCATTGAGGGGTAGAGCTGGCAGGTTGATTGACAGTTGAGTCACTAACATTACCTTTACCCTTCCAGGGTAAAGTTATGCGGCTAATCCAGATTTGAGGCAGAATGTCTTCAACTATTTAAAAAAAAAACATACCATGGAATTTGGTGCCTCACTTTTTCCAAATCCAGGCTGGGATCTCATTAGGGTCCAGTTATTTTCCATTTATTTCAATTTCCTGATTGCCTCTCAGACTTCTGCTCAGTATATTGGCAAGGTAGGTTCCAGGGTGTGGTCAGTGATTTTTACCAGTGGGTGTGGGATTATGGATTATTCAGTCATCTCAAAATGGTGTTTCAGTCTCTGAGTCTGACATAAGCATCTTTAATGTTCATGCCATGCTCAACATCCTGTGAGCAATTTCATGATCTGCTGAGGTTCAGCATCTTGTTAACCTCCTAAGGGATGTCCAGGTGCTTGTACACATCTGCATAGTCGTTCCCTTTAGGTAGGGCTATCCCTTGCTTTGTACAGGACTTCAGCAACTTGCATTGCTGATGGTTTATATAAAGCTGCAAGACTTACCAGATATTGTGGACCAGCTTCTTCACTTAAATCTCTGTCTTCCCAACAACTTTGGACTTGCTTGACAATTTCAACCCAGAGGGGTTTCTGCTGTAGTCTATGGCAATCTCATCAAATGTAATGTCAGGTTTTTTCTTATGCTCAGGGAGTTTCCACCACCAAGTGCCAGAGTATATAAGACCTACAATCTTGAATACCACCAAATGGTTGAATCACTGTGTAATGGACTATAAAGTGATCGAGTGAACAACTTAAACATAACAAATTTCTTTTTCCAGATGCAGTTATTTTATTTAAGCCCCTTAAACTGTTTAAAGCATAAGAATAAAATAAAATTAGTTTTCAAGTTGAAGCATGTTTTTGGGTTTATCACAGTCTAATAAATACAGCTATCAGTAGGGAGGGATGATGCTCATTTGTGACATCCTCATTTCATATTCTCGCCAGTTGGGCATGCCTCCGATTTTGAGGTGTAATATAGCCCTGCCAAATCAGCAGTAGCCCCATTACTCATTCCCCTCTGTGCTGTCTCCTGGCTGGTGCTCCGGCACTAATGCAGATTACAGGGATATATGAGGGCTATTTTGTTCGCTGCAGGGTGGAAACGATCACAGGCAACCCCATCCCTCTCTTATGCACGACTCTACATCTGTTCCCCCCGCGAAAGCCTATCTGGATATCCATCAGAGCCAAACCCTTATCAGATCTAAGGCAGCTGCATCTATTGCACATCAATTATAGATGTTGTGTGTGAAAAATTGGGTCACTCTATCAACACTCGCTCTCGATCCATGGAGACATTGTTTAGTTAAGTGATTAGTGGCTTATCTTTACATACACATGCAGTTATAAGTGTTAAATGGACTGTTTATGATATGTGGATACAGCGGTATAAGGGTCTCAAGTGAGGAGAAACTATTTGCCATGAATAATTTTGGTATGATTTAATGTGGGTCTTTTTCAACAAAGAAAATCAATCAGATATTCACACAATTTTTGCTTTTATACCCTTAAGTGGCCTTTCTCTGAGGCATCTGAACAGGTGGAAGTCCACACAGGTGTTGATGTGCTTATGTCACAATCCATTAAAACCAGTTTGCTCTCTTCTTGCACTGACACAGGTGGTGACAAATGAGGCAAGCTGAATTCTTGCAACCTAAATTCATTTCCAACTTGCTCCCTGACTGGGAACACAGACGTATTATTCAAATTTCTAATCCATTCATTGTGAGTGGTACACGAAGAAAAATCTAAACGTTTTAATCTTCATGCAAGTCTCTCCTCATCTGTTACATAAATAGACCATCCGTCATATTATTGGGCTTTTACATCTTGACTGTTTGAGTGATCTGTTTCTCAAAGAGCCCCCTCTCCCTGCAGCCCAATCAATCATTTTTCAATGAAGATGTCACAGCTCATTGTGTGGAGGGTTACCCCGAATGATTCCCAGAAGGTTTTTAGATGATAAAGTGAAAGCTGAAGCCATTTTTGATCCAGTGGATGGTAAGGAGAATTTGACCAAAATACTGTTATATTTTACTGCTGGCTTGTCAACAGTTTTCACCTCAGTGGAGGTAGTAGCAGGTGCTGAAATCTCTAAGCATGCTTACTATTAACTTTTCATTAGGCGCATTAAACTGCACGAGTCATCAACAAGTAGTTGCTGCTCGACATAATTGGTTTGTGGTTAATGTCTGTTTTGAAGCTGTAAGTGTCAGCGAGCTGCAAAATTCCCAGCGGGAGCTCTTTAAGACTTGAGATTTTCTCAGGAAGAAGCACTTTTTAAAGACAGACAGCTTTTAAAGACCGGCAGCCTAAACTGCACACTTACAATTTCTTCCAGGCTGAGCATTGTTATCCAAGCCATTCATAATGATCCTTAATTCAATAACCAACCCGCAGGATTGTCTCATTAAATAACCAGCTGCAGTGCAGTAATAAAGATTTCTTTTCTCAACTTGAGTTCTTGCGTGTGCACATCTCACCTCTCCACTCTCCTTTCTCCTCTTTCTATTGCAGCCTCCTTCAAGAAGTTGATGCGGAGACCTGTGACAGCTGGAGCCAGAGATATAACGTTCGAACACAAGTGTTTTCACCAAACACACTTCAGCAAAACACATGGAAAGTACAGTACTGAAAAAAGGTGGTAGCTTATTTCTTTATATTTTGCTTCTAAGTTGCATGTTTTTTGTGTTTTTTTTTGTTTTTTTTTTTTTTAAGTTGGTCGTGTTCAACTGCTTCTTACTTTGGTTGTTTTTCACTAATCTTCATCCAATTCCTGTAGAATCCCTTCTAGTTTAAGCCACATACCCCCTTGGCTTGTGAAAGTATGCCTATTTTATTGACCTCTTAACCGAAACCATTTTTAAAAATTGCAAGAAGTTGTGTGCTTCTCTTGGAAGCGCAGCATATAGAAGTAATAGTTTGGTTTACAACTGTAATCCCAAAAATATTGTCTTCTAATCATATGAAGTTCAGGTTATGGAAAATATCTAAATTTGTGATCAAAAAGGGATGAAAGATTATCAGTTACTACAAAATAAAGAAGTGAGCTCATTATAGATTAGTATTATTGTACTTCTGACCTTTTAAAAGTTGTATAGTTTGCTAGAGGTTAATTTGGAAAAACTATGGATCAAATCAGTAAAACACCTAATTATTAAACTTGGTCATTTGCATTTTAATTGAAAAATTGCATCTCATATCGACATGCCACCAACATGTCATAGATGCAGTCATTTTTTTTCATCAATATGACTGGTACAATTATGCAACAAGTGGCATTTATTGTCAGACTGAGCTGAAGAAAATCTATCTGCTTTCTTAACGTATGCATCTGATTTATCCATCAAGATTACAGATCTCTAAAATATGTCCTTATGAGTTCAATAAAAATGCATTTTAAGGACTGTCTTTAGGCCTCTGACTATACTTGACATTCTTCCAATTTTTTGTTATTTTCTTTATTGATTTGTTTTCTGTTCCATTTTCTCCCAAAAATCTTCTGAACTGAAATATCATAATCATCAACCATATTTATGTCCAGTTTTGTATATTTAATGGCCTTTATCATCAGCTGCAGTCTTTGTGGTCTGTACAGAAAGCTCCACTCTTACTGCAGTCTGATTAGTAAAATTTAATCTTTTACCTTGTTGCCAACGCTTTATCTCATGAGGTCATTCATTGGTGCGTCAGCCCTCCTCCACCTCCCTACCCTCAGTGCACCTATGTTGCAAAATTAAACTTGAATTAGATCATTAGCATACAAAGCAGGAAACCTACCACCGTGGAGTCATACATATTTATCTAGATGTGCCTGACTTGTGCATGCACACCCTCATACTGTAACCCCTTTTGCATGCAAACACGTCTGTTTCTCTTGTGCAGGAGACAAGCGAGCACAGACTATGAAATGGATATTAATCAGAGTAGGTTGGTTTAAGAAGCACATATTTAACTGCGAACCATCTGAGAAAATACAAGAGTTTCATCCAAGCAAGCATTTAAAAACATGCCAGGTTATCTGTAGAAAATGTGTGCATTTGGAAACAGAGCAGATGGATTTTGATTAGGATCATTTGGGCAGGTTGCTTTCAGCACATCAAATATTGCTTACACACAGAGGAAACGAGTAATGCCTGCAGTCCAAACTCATCTGCTGCACATTAACAAACAGAAAAAGACAAACAGGGAACATGGCCTTCTGAATAATCATGTGTTGCCTCATGAATGACTCCTTTTCTCTCTCCTTTCCTCTCTGTCCTTTCCACTAGAAATTAACTTTCTCCTTAACCACTCTCCCTGCTTCCTGGGGATCACTTTCCAGCCTTCATTTTCCTTCCAGCTGGGAGAACAACTCCCTCCTTTTGCAGCTACATGGACTCCTCCATTAGTATTCCTTCCTCCTTCCCACTTTTCCCTTCCTCCTGAGAGATTGCTGTTGTGTCTTATGGCTTTTTATTCCTACGTGATGGTAGATGGGTTCATGTAGGAGTAGAAGCCACTAAACACGCGGTGAGTGCTCGACATGCTGGCCACATACATGCAGAGAGCTTCCTGTGGATATGACAGCTGCCATGTTCACATCAATGTCCTGCCCATTATCCCGAATGCACACAGAGTTTAAATATAGCTCAGGGACCTCACTGAAGAGAGGGCTACTTTTAGACCTGACTCACAGTCTGGTCCAAATTGGAATGAAATCTATAAATTTGAATTATTTTCTTAATAATTTAGAAAAAATCCACAGCAACTTTCAGCTGAAAAATCAATCCTCAGAGCAGAATTGTCTTAAGCGACCTACTTTTCCCAGCTGCATGCTGGCTGCTTGTGTCTCGAATTCAATATTAATTTCTTCACTTTCCTGCCCTGCGGTCCTTGATCAAAACTGCAGCTGGAAAGATCTCAAAACCACTATCGAAATAAAATGACTCAGGTAGGTCACTCAATATTGTCTAAATCTATTTTCTGTTTCCCTGTGAAGTTGAGCTGAGGACATGTTGGTTCACAGAAAGTGGCTTCTTTATATCTCTCTGTTTAACAGTGTTAAAAGATTTTGCCGCCATCTGTAGCACTACATAATACAGTCCATACTTTGATGGATCTTTGAGATCTTTCCAGGAATTTTGACAATACTTTCCAGAACTTACCAGGTTCATTCCTGGACTTTCATGGAACTTACTGGTTACTTTCCAGAACTTACCAGGTAGTTTCCCAGAATTAAGTTCCAGAAAGCTATCTCTAAGTTCTGGAAAGGTAACAGATACGTTTTATAGAAGTTTCAGGAAATTACCTCAGAAGTTCTGTAAAAGTACATCCTGTTATATAGAGAAGCCAAATTGTCAAACCACTACTTCAGTCTTCTTTGTTGATCGATCATATACAGATTCCATATCTCTGTTATTTTAGAGCTGTTTAAGAGAACACCATAGTTGTGATTTTTACATTGCATTACTTTTGCATCATACAGTTAGACCGAGGACTCTTTAAGACACTTTATTTTGAAAGAGACTCCAAGCAGTGTTTCTGGTGGAGACAGTGGATGGTCTCTTCTAAAAAAAATTTTTTTTAAAGGATTATAAAGGCCATGCAACTGTCTAATGCAAAAGTTTGTAAAATAGCTTTATCTTTGTTATAAATTAGATAAAGTTTGAGTCATTTTAAATTACTCAGAACCACTAAAATTGGCTGACTAGTCATTGACTTGTCGTGATGTATTGAATGATTATCTTCCCTGCTCTCTAAAAAATTAAATTCTTACATTTCCGATTGCACCGTCACTGAATATGCTTTTTTTTTTTTTTACTGTCTCAAACCTAAGTGATCAAAAACTTGCAAAATCACCTTGTCACCTTGACCCTGAGGTTAATGATGGGGTTAAAATGCATTCAAGTCCAAAAGGCAGACCACGCTTAAGAATAATTGCAGCCTGGACAACAAAACAGAAAATTTGCATTTTATTCCTTCACAAACCAAAAAAAGGGGCTACCAAAGCTCTTTAGTTCCAATTTTTGTGACTGAAATGCCTATACACTTGGTAATGACAACACAGATGTAACAAAGACTTTTTTTAATGCACTGGACTCGTTATGAATCACCTTGGAGGGACCAAAAAAAAGCTGTGGAGCTGCAAGTCAGATTCTGAGGGAGTTCTTTGAAAAAAAATTTGGAGTCTAAAGAGATGAAATGCAGCAGTTGTTAGACTTAATGGGGTCACAGTGTAATGTGCCAAATTTCACTATACATCACAGTAACTTATTTCAGACATTTCAGTCAAAATGGTAGGAGTTAGTGACTGCGGTAACCTTGAAGCACCGGATTTTGAATATTTCCAACAAGCCTTCCTGATAAGTTTCTCAATCCTTTCTCAAAAACTTCAAGGCAGGAAACTTGAACTCGACTCGGAGCAACTCCCTTAATTTTCCTCCTAAATTATGTACAAATTCTGGCACCGTAATAATGGCACGGCAGTAACTTTTGCCTGAGCTGAACTTGGTGTCAACTAATTAAGCAAGAAACTCAAATTATCAGGCTGGTGGGTCCATTCGTGTGCTGCAGGGTTTGAGTTTAAATGTCAACTCTCAGTTTGTATTCATTGGGAAATATGCTGCCAGGCTGCTCTCCTTACACACAAGCTGAATAAAGTCTAAACAAGCAGAAGCCAAGAGCTAAATTATTAATCCCTGGATATTACAAGAAGCTGACACATGTTTGCAGTTGTGGGACATTACTACTTCACTTATATGAGATGCATAATAATTTGAGATGAAAACTAGATAAGTTCTGCTGAAGTTTAATGATTTCTTTTACAACTTGTAAGATCTTGTGATTTAATATTCAGAGGGGAGGCTTGACAAGTTTCTGTTGCTTGCATTATCTGTTTAATTTATTTTTCAGGTTCCCACTCCCACATAAGCTTTTTTCTGCTTTATTGAGTTGTGAGGGGGTCTGAGAGAATATTTGAACAGAAGGAAGACATTAAAGAAGGCAGAGGAAGGCTTCGATTTTTAAACCTGTGGGGGTCCATGGGAATCTAAAGGTGGGAATCCACAGTGATGGAGTCTATGGGAAAAAGCCTACATTATTTACAGCAGCACAGGCTCATAAAGGGAAAGCAGTGTTTGAATAGATTGCTCCTGTCTTCTTGTCTTGCCCAAGGGTTCGTTTCACAGTTATGATCCAACCAGACTGCAAATCTCACATTCAAATGTCAAAAATGATAAGATAGACGGCACTTGGGCTCATTTTAATATTGACAGCTGTTCATTTTTTCCAAATTATGGCTTTTATGACTCTACAACTCATGATCAGATTCTGCAAGGTCGCCAAATACTCAAGTTCAGGTGAAAATCATCAACTCTGGTGTAATGGGATTTTCCTCTGACAGATGCAATAATGTGGTGTTTGCGTACAGTAGGTTTAATGTATGAGTGTTGTTCTACTTTATCTCCACCTTGCTTCAGGCTCTGCTTTGATTTTTCTGTAATAAATAATGCTCTTTTGTCTTCTGTGCTGCATTTGTTCCCAGTTGTAATCTCTCCACTGCTCAATAAATTATAAATAATGCCAGTTCAACCTGCTGTATATCTCTTTTTTTCCATTTGTCAGTTGCCATAATTTTTCCCATTTTTAGGGCTGTTTTTCAATAAAGCATGCTCAGATATCACAAACTCTTATACAAGTATAGTGAGCAGTTTAGCTCAACTCTCACTGGGTTGGTTGGGAAAAAAGAAATACCACAAGCAATCTGCTTTATGTGCATAGAATGTGAGCAGGAACATAAGAGTACAAAGAATATTAAGTCTTCTTGCACCTTTAGCTTTGTTTCAGTATTACATACAGGTGCTAATAAAAATAATCTAATCTCTTTTACAGTTTTCCTGATTGCTATTTAGATACATAACGGCCATATGTAGTGCCTGTCAAAAGTAAATAATGTTTTTCCTACACGTTACAACCACAAACTTCAGTGTATTCTTTTTTTTACGAGCAGGCAGGAGTTTGTGATAGATCAGCACAAAGTGGTGTATAATGTTGAAGTAGGAAGAAAGAGATGGCTATATAATTTTTTTTACAGATAATCTTTAGTGTGGCATGCATTTGTAGTAAGCCTCCTGAGTGAATACTTTTACAATTATAGCTGCAAGTCTTTTGGGTCTACAAGGCTTGCAAATTCAGAGACAAACATTCTTAGTCATATTTCTTTGCAAAATTGCTCAGGCTCAATTGGAAAGAGCACATCTGTGAAAGGGGTTTAGATCTGAATTTTAATTGGGCATTTTCTAAGAAATGCATTTGTTTTGATCTAAATCATTCCACTGAGTCGTCCTGCTGGAAGGTGACCCCACCCAACTCTGATACCGTTACAGCCTCTAATGGATCTTCATCCAGGATTTCTCTGTATTTAGCGCCATCCATCTTTCCATCAACTCTGATCAGCTTCTCTAACCCTGCTGAAGAAATTCATCCCCACAGCATAGGGAGAAACACTATATTTTGAAATATGGTGGGGGCTGAAAACTTGAGTTTAGGGTGATATGCAGTACTAGTGTTCTGACTATGGCTCACGATGGCTAATATTTAGTTTAAGTATCTGACCAGATTCCATTCTTTCATGTTTGCTTGCTGCTCTGCATGGTAGATGCCCTAAACTTACATAATACTAGCCACACTTACCACTCAAAGCACTTTCTTATTCACCTACTTGCACTCACATCCATTAGACTCAAACACTGAAATACATATCAGTAGGTGACTTGTAGTTGAGTGCCTCACCCAAAGCCATGGGACTTAACCCTCGACATGTTACAAACATCAAGCCCACAGTTGATTGCAAGATGACTTCTCTTCCCACTGAGCCTCAGCCGTCCAACATGGTTTGTGGCGAACATCAAACTGCACTTATGAGTTTGAACAATTCCTTCATCTTGCCACTCATCCATTACAGCCAGATTTGTGAAGACCATGACTGAAGCTTGGTGTACACTGAGAGTTCAACAATGGTATGGAACATGAACACGTCACACTGTGTGAACTTCATATGAAACTATCTTGATGGTAACTCTTGTCACACTGTACAATAAGGCTCACAATGTGTTGCTGCATCAGAATCGTATCAGAAAGGCCTGACAGACATCAGTCCAACAGTTGGAAGACAGCCAGTTAAAGGTTTTCATGTTATCAGATTCAAACTCAAAAAAGAAAGGAGGGAGAAGAGACAGCTGTGGAAGATCTCATAACTTTGAAATATAGGACAGTAATCAGACATCTGTCTCAGCAGCAGTCACCCTACATGACTTTTCATAAAAATTTCAGACTCTCCTTTATATTTGTTCCAGGCTGATTGGTAAGGAGAAGAATAAGCTTAGAAAGATTTAACAATTTATTTACAAACTATCTTGACATGGAAAGCCAATCATCACAGCTTTGTTGAACTATTCTGGTTTAATAGTTGTCCTGTCAGCAGACTCTCCATCCTCAGCTGTTGATCTCTGCAGCTCACCCAGAGCTACCTTGACTCTCTTCTCTGATTAAAGCTATCCTTCCCTAATTTCTGAAGATAGTTGGTTGTACTGGATTTTATGCAGGGATGTCAGACTGTAGATGGCTGAATACAAATGCTTGCTCCATGTTTAAGACCTACATTTGTAAATGTAAAAAAGTTAATGGGCTAGGAAGTGAAGATCATCTTTGTGTAAATATAGTTTATCTATTAGTGTTTCCAGTCTCACATTTAGCCTTTTTTTTTTTTCTTTGGTGGAGTTTAGAGAATAAACTGAAAGGAGCTCCATCTCTAAAGATTAAATAAAGCTCCTGGATAGCTTGATATTGAAATATTACCTGCTATATTAAACATTAAAGCAAAACTCTATTTGTAGAATCTGACTAGAAGGCTTCAGGCTTCCTTACAGGCTGCAGCTGCTGAATCAGCTTAGCCCAAGAAGAAACACACAATGTGTATTTCAAGATAATCAAACAAAAATAATTTATTTTCAAATTTTATTTAATCAGTTTTGTTCCTCGGTCTAAACTTAAGGACTTTATTCTTGTGGATAAATCTGTGAAGTTCTGAAAACCTGCCTAATTATGTAGACTCATCCTTCACATCAGTTCTACTTCACAGAACACATCTGTGTCAATATTTGACAGACTTTGTCTTTTAATTACATATTCCCTTTTGTGCGCTCTCCCAAATTTCAGGCATTATCTCATTACTGCTTGCGTGCCAACAAATCTCTTTGCACTTCCTCTAATTGGAATGAGGAGCGGTGCCAGTGTTTATAGAGAGGCATGTCACTGAAAATTCGTGTTGGAAAGACAAAAAAAAGCGTAAGGGCAGCCTGTGGATTTCCTCTGATTTCATCATTAAAAAAGAAAAAGATGTGTGAGGTGATCCCCAAGACAACAAGCAGCTGGTGTGTGTAGGCGAGCTTAGCTGTCCAAAATCTCTGAGAGAAGAAGGTGAAACAATCTCATGAAGGCTCTGCAAGTCATCCTCGGCTTTAGAGTTAACTCCATCTTTCAGCTTGACTGCTGTGAGTCATCTATGTGGGGTCACAGGGTGCAGCAAGCATGATGTCTTTATTTTGTAATGTACTGTTGGGATTGTATAGCAATAATCAACTAATTTCATTTAGACATTACTTGCCTAGTGGTGTCCACTTGAAACTAGTTTGTTTGCAGTATAAATCCAGATATTTTTAAGGCTTCGGAAACATCATGAAGTCCAAGCAGCATACCAGCTAGGTGAGGGATAAAAAGAAGTTTAAAGCAGGGTTAAATTATAACCATACGATATCCAGAGCATGATTTATTCAATCATCTGAACATGGAAAAAGTATGGTACAACTGCAAATCTACCAATGAATGGCCACCTATATAATTTGACAGGCTGGAGAAGATTGCCACCAAGAGACTCATGGTGACTATGTGGGAGCTGCATCTCAGGTGTAGGAATCTGTTGACAAGAACAACAGCCAAGTTGGTTAATAGGTCAGTTCAGCTGTAATCACTGGCCGTGCTTTGTTTTGAAAGACTTGGAAGAAAATATTTAGTTTTCTTTCTCCTGGCCAAACAAGACCTACAGCAAAATCAAGCAGCGTCGGTCTTTGTGCACAAAACAAAGAAGAAGAAGATACCCAGAAGAAGACCTGTTTGCAGGGTGCCACAAGCCATGTAGAGAACACAGCAAACACATAGATAAAGGTGCTATGCTCAGATGAGACCAAAATTGGACTTTCTGGCCTAAATGCAGAGCACTGCTCCTGATCCTGCATTCACCATCCCAACAGCGCAGCATGGCGGTGGCAGCATCATGGTGTGGGGGTGGGGTTTTTTCTTCAGTAGGTAAAGCTTGTCAAAGTTGATGGAAGACCATCTATCTTTTTTGTTCTACATCACAATTATTGTCTACTTTGTGTTAAGATTCCAGTAAAATACTCTGGAATTTGTGGTAGACACGCTTCTTGGGTTTAATTTTAGTGCAACAAGTGTTTTTAAGTCATATCTGCAAAGTCAGCCTCATTTGGACTTAGGAGGAAAGCATCAGCTGGGATCCAGTTACCGAACAATCAATGTGTAGTTAACACTGTATTAACTTTCTTTATACTCTTTCAAGCTTCTTTGAACTTAGTTGGTAGATTATCACTTCATAGATTAATTCACTGGAGACCATAGATGTCTGCTGTAGTAGTAATATTCAAAGAGGAATAAAGGAAGGGCAGAATCAGCTGGAGTTCTTGTTTTGCAGCCTCTAATTTACAAAAGTTGTGCCTTTTAAAGGTCTACATGGCATTTTGGAAATGATCTTCTCACAGCGTGACCTGCCGAGATCTCATTGTGACAACGACGTGCTGAGTCCCCCCCCAACATTTCACTTTAGCCCATCACGACGAGACGACCACTGTATGAGTCCACTTAATGAGAGTGTAGAGTCAGCGCTCTGGCTGCAATTACAGTGTTTAGGACTCTTTAATGATATGTTAATGGCTTGGCTGTATTACCTCTCAGCTGCCCAAACAACATTAAATACCCCGCGGCTGATTAATCCTCCCTTCACAAAAACATCCAATTAGAAGGAAAATGTTGAAATCAAGACCTGCCAGCAAGTTTTGGGCCAAAAAGTACACAAGCACAGAAAGAAGCATGACAAGATTTACTCAAGAAAATACAATTAGAGAAGACAAATGAAGTTTTAAATGTACTTTTAATATCTTGGATGTTCACTAAAGGATGCAATGCCAAAACACACTGCTCTTCATCAAGTAGCCCCTTGGTTCTGTAGTGCTCTGTCTTTGCATTTGTTGTTCACTGCAGCAGCTGTGTCTGCCCTAAAATCACAGAAATCCTGTCAAAACATCTCAAACAACTTTAATTATGTAGTTTTTGGTTGTTTATCTTCTGAATAAAAAACCACAAGTAGGATCTTAACACAACACTCTTGCCAATGTAAGATGGTTTTGAAAAAAGTTAAAACAACATTCCGTTTTTAAATATAAGCAATGGTGGTTCTGCATAAATGGTGCCCTAGTGAGCTCATCAAATGTGGTCCAGGCCCTTTAATAAACACTGAAATGGCCCTTTAATTTCACACCAAATCATGAGCCTCAAATCAGTTGCCAGCTTCATTGTGCACATGACCAGGGAACCCCTGTTTCACAACAGAACATTGGATCAGCATAACTGACAAAAAAGGAGTTTTTGGCATCCTCCAGGCCATAGCGCCCTGGGCAGAGAGCCATATGGCCCATATCAAAACCGGAACTTATACGAAGAGACATAAACTTTTCTAGTTTTAACAACGTGTAAGAAACACAAAATACAGTGTTTACTCACAAAATACATGTTTACTCTTGCAAACAGCAGTGTTGTTAAGCCATGATGATTATTAATGTGCGACATCTAAAATAAAACTCTTTGAGGCCATGTCAGTATTTCAAGGGTTTGTGTTTAGTTATGAGCACAGAGGAGTGACAAAGCATTGAGTCCAATGAGTCATGCAGTAGGGGCACAGATGGCATGTTTTATGTTGCTTTTTACATAAACCCTGTTCTGAGGTGCTACTATTACATTTCTTGGGTTATTTTCATGACAACAGATAAATAATATCATGCATTTATGTTAATTTTTATCTTTTACACAGGCTGTCACAGTTAAATGGTAATGCACTAACTCTCACAACAGAATTATGTTTTCTTTCCAAACATCCCACTTAGTACATTATATTTTCACAGAATTTCAACATGTTTTTTTAATACAGTTCTACTATTTCCTTCACAGGAGGATAAAACTCTATCTGCTGCCACAGAATCATGTTCAATTGATCCTTACCCATTCACTTTCATGGCTTTACAAATGGCTTGTAAATTCCTGGCCCTTACCAAATCAGGGTGGAGCATCTCTAGGGTGGAGGTCCTTCAATCTCTACAGCAGCTTCACGGTGTATTTTTCAGTCAACACAATGTCCAGTCTACACATTAAACTGTACAGTTAGATTTTTTTCCCCAATGGCACTAAATCAGCTATAGGGAGGGTTTTCTTAGACTACTGAGAAAACAGAAGAGGTTTTCCTTCTACAAACCCCGTTGAAAAGGGTGAATGCTCACAACACTCATGTTAAAGCTTGAAACATGCGAAGATGAGGATGGTGGTTGTGTGCACCACATGAGCACACATCATAATGGACAAGAGGCATTTTAGTTCCTTGACATCATATTCTTCTTATCTGAAAGCCATAAAAAGGTTAACTTACAAGTTTTGAATTTATGTCTTACGTCGGTACACACAGGTCTCCCAACGAGCCAACCAGTGCCCAGGTAGGCTTTTGGTTGGCCATCATGACCCACTTCATACCTGTCAGCTGCTTCTGACACCCACTTTGATTATTATGAAAAATGAGTAAACTCAGTGATTCTACAGAGTATGATTAATTTCAGGCTGTGTAATACTCAGGAGGTGATTGGTGCTGGTTTACATTGTCAGGTAATGACATTATCATTACTTTTACCTGACAGTAAAGAAACATACCTTAGTCTTCCTTCTATTCTGTTGTTCTGCCATTCCCTCCTATGTGTTTCTCTTAATGTCTGCTTACCTTACAGCTGTTTCTCATTAGTAAATCACATTGCCTGTCTTCCATCCACCATTCACCCTCCTAAGTATTTATATCACTATGTTTCTCCTGCTCCCTGTCAGATCCTTCTGTTGGCTTCCCTTGTGGTTGTTTCAAATCAGTCACTTGTGTTGACAGATTTTATTTCCCTGTCTCCTGTCTGTCTTTGGGTCTTTATCATTATCCTTTACCTGATATGGTGTTTTTTTAAAAATAATTGTTATATCGCTAGTACATTTAAATTACAAACACTGACCAATATACACACAGATTAAAAGATATGAGGAGTGTTTAGTATTATATTATGTAAAACAAACACATAAAACAGGTTCAGCCTGGTAATCCACTAAATCAGTAAAAGAGGCTGCAAGGAAATATTGATTGGGAAGCAACAAAGGACCCATACAATTAAACAGAAAGCCTAATCTCAGAAAAGCCAGTGAGCAGATATTTGTTTAAGGTAAGATTTAAACACTGACAATAAGGGAAGATGCTAAATATCAAGGGGGGAGGTTGTACAAAAGCTGAAAGCTCCAAAACTGAGTTGAAACGGTCTGTAGATTCCAGAGGTATTATCTAGCTTGAATGAGAAGACAACACTACATATATTAATGCCAGTGCTGCAAGAGCCTGCATGGTTCAGTTGTTTTCTTTTTCCTAATGTTTTACATTGATTTACTGAAACTAAATCAATTCGTGTGCACAAAGAGAAACTGTCTTTGAGGCCAATGAAAGGTTATTTTTATTCAACTGAGTGTCCTGAGTTCTGCAGACACTTTAACAGTAAAAAAACTAGCCTTATTACCATCCTATAATTAAAGTGTGTCCCAAAAGTATTAATACCCCTTGATCTCTTTCACATTTTTACAGTACAACCACTAACCTTTAGTGTGTTTTGTTTTGATGTCTACTAAAGTAATAGAAAGTCCTGCATAGCTGTAATATGGAAGAATAATGACTATGCATGGTTAGCATTTAGCCCCCTTTGCTCTGAAGCTCCTAAATAAAATCCAATGCAACCAGCTTCCTGCAGAAGTCACCTTGTAAGTCTTTAGAGTCCACTTGTATAATTTAATATCATAGGTACAGCTGTTTTATGAATTTCTCATTTACTTTTTATTTTGGGGTATCAGACCAAAGGCAGCTCCCTTTACGCTGATAAAAATAAAAGGCATGATATCCAAACAATGTGGAATGTATGAGTTCTCACCATCATTTTTTTGTTGTAAAAGCTATATTGTTGTCATTTGATTGTATGATAAATGCATATCAAAGGCTACATTTAAAATCGGGCATGTCTTTGTTATTCTTAACCTGTCAGACCAGTACTTGTTGAGATGCTAAAAATAACTATTTTCTCCAGCATAAAAGCCTCTTCCAGGTTGTCAGGGCGGGTGTGTGCTTTAGGTTCTATCATGTTTGCCTCTTATCAGGCCTCATCAGCGGGCCAGCAGAAAGAGGTTGGGGGCGGGGGGGGGGTGCTCATCCACGGCAAAGAGGGGCGCCTGAAGAATGTAGCATCCTTATCAAAGGCCCGGGTGCTGAGCCTCAGTTAAAAATAGAAACCAAGGGAGATTGGCATCGATTTCTGCAGGCGTTGACAGCCCGATTGACAGCAACACCGCAGCATCGGGCTGTTGAGCCATCGAGGGAATCCGCCAGACAGCCTATGATGAGATGAGATGGGAAGATAACTTCTGACAAGCCCTCCAACCGCCACCCATTTCTAATCACCCCCGTCTCCACGTACACACAAACATGCACACAAGGAGAGAAAAGTAATTACTGCCTCCACACGCACACACACTTTTGTTGCCCCCTGAGCAAGTAACGGTTCTTTGGCTGGCTGAGCATCCACCTGTCCTGTGTTTCCTGCCAAGTCAAAGCTCATGTGCTCACGCACATACAAAATACCTCTGGAAGTCCCTTCACAACAATCAGCCACCATCCTTAAGGGTTATCTCACTTAATTATCTTCCATCAGTGAATACTACCTAATGTCCATGAGACGTCCTGGATGGGGATGTCGTGACCTTTTTTTTATTGCTGTAACTGAACCACACAAAGTCATTATTTTGGTTACACAGTCATCTCTTTGTGTAATTCATCTCTCTGAGGTATTAGAAGCAATTCAGTCACACTAATGGACTGAGTGGCCTTTTTAGCAATACTTCAGAGATGATAAAATCCTTCCCTGAGATAACATTTACAAATGACTTGTTTGTCATTTGCAGATTAGACCATGATTATTGTTCAGTTGCAGTCTGATGCCAGTGGTCTTAGACCAGACACGATATAGAAACATGTAGCAGCATGTTGCACCTCCCTTCTATATTATTAATTTATTCAAAACAAATTTCATCTCAAGGCAGGTCCAATGCATATCCAGTTATCCAGAATCCACGTCGCTCCAAATCTAATTAAAACCAAACCAAGACTTTGAGCCTTCACTGCAGTGTGATGTGATGCGCTGTAATTTCAGATAAATACTCTGCTACTAAACTGAAATGAACATTTGTTTGCATAATAATGAGGATGAGACTAGAAATAAAAGGACTTCCTAATTTAAGAATGTGAAATACTGTTTTTAACATCTTAATGAAAAGTTCTGAGTAAGATCTTAATGAGCTTCAAGGACATTGCTAATGAAAAGTGTAGATCAGTCTTCTTAGAAATTATCAGAAATGTTATTCCAAAAAAACAAAGGAATATTGCCAACACTGTAACAGACAGTAGGTTGAGGATACTCCCTGGTTTTACAGTATTCTGTCCATCCAGCCACTCTATTCTGTGTTGTAAACAAAATGTTTAAAATGCAAAATAATAATCATTAAAACCTAAATGTTTGGCTCTTTCATTTATAGTGCTTCTGTTAATTTGATCCTTGTCCTAAAGGACTGCCTTTTAAAACAAAAACTATATCAACTTTGTAAGAACCTATAATAAAAATGATTAACTTTTGTTTGAAATTGTGGATAAAAAGTAGAATGAATTTCCTGCAGGTCCTTTTAACAATGCCTTTGGCAGCTTTCATCAGCAGAATAAAGAGGTGTGTGTCTCCCTCTAGTGGTACAAATAGGACATGTGAAGCTCTGCTTTAGAAATGGCACCTGGGCAAATGTTTTTTTGAAGAAACAAAGGATCAGTTTATGCAGATGTTCCTTAATTATTTAAGGATATCTTTTGTTTCATGTAAGCATATAAGAAATGTTCAAAAAATTGATTTTATTTTTTTTAATGTTTCTGCTATAAAAATATTGCCTGTATAAATTACCATTCATAGATTGGCAGAGCCTCACAAAGGTATTAAAACCACTTTTAGATGTGTCCCTGGTCTAACACGCCTGAATCAAATGGTTGGATTATCTTTTCAGCATGCAGTCGGGTTCTAGAAAATCCTGGTAATAATACAGTCATTTGATTCAACTCTAGAGAAGCAGAAACTCATCTAAATGTTGCAGGACATAGGTCCTCGAGGACTGGAGTTTGACACCTATGTCCTAATACAATTTAAGCCAGGAGCCTCCAACTTTAGTTCTCAAAAGCCAGAGTCCTGCAACTTATATTCCTGCTCTAACATACCTGACTTAAATGACTAAAGAACATTCTCAGCATGCCTGTTCTGCTGAGCCCTGGTAATTAGCTGTTCATTTGATTCATGTGGCTTGGAAGAGGGGCTCATCAATAAATGTCTGGATAGTAGCTCTTAAGGATTGGAGTTGGAGACCCCTGATCTACAGGTAATCTCAAGAACTTGGACAGTGAATGGTTAAGTAGTCTGTCATAAAATTAATGCAAACCAATGCTTCAAACTATGTTTTAGGTTTCACTTCATGTGACTCAGTCAAAACTAGTGTTCTGTCGAGACTAGACTTGATTCTTTACTCTCCATGTTTTTGTTGGGGATGTAATTAGGGTATTTGGGATGTACATCTTAGCTACTTTTACATCCATCATATTCACTGTCCTCTCCAGTGATGAACTCTAGTGCATCTTGAACACTATAATGTTATTTTTTTTCCCCCATTCTACATAAAAGCAACATGACAATAAACTGGGGAGTAACAGGGAAGTGACTTGACTAAAGTTAAGGCAAACCTTCATCACATATTTTAGTAATTTCATCAGTTTTTCATGTTCACATTTCTTATATGACTTAAAATGAAAAACAGAAACTAATCTAAAATAACTGAAAAAGCTAAATTGACTAAGCAGATAATTAGTAATCATCTTATTGTGACAAACATGTCACATGGAATTTTTCTTTACAATTTTGTGTTTAATGCCCAATGCCCATATATCACAGTCATTTTTGACAAACCTATTCCATATCAAATTGTTTTAGAAATTCTGTCAAACCAGGTTATATATGAGATATGACGTTATCTGATTATCAGAATCGCTGAATCAGTGGAAGCACATCTTTGCTAAGAGAAAACAAAGTTTCTCAAATCAGCTTAGTGGTCACATTAGCTGCCCAAGTGCACCAAGACTTTGAAAATGGTGTCTTTGATACCCACAGTCCCTCACTAGTCACATGGAGAATTCAGTAGATGTCACTTGGGAACTTCATGAGTTAAAAGCCAACGTTAAACTTTAAAAAGAAACTTTTCTCAGTGTACAAAGGGGCGTCACCGTGGATCGTTATGGGTTTTAATTACAACTAGGATATTTCATTTATTTGAGTTTGAGTATGTGAGTCTTCCTGTTGCTCCAACTTCTTTCTGGTTCTTCTCTGGTTTTGTGGCAGTGTTTATTTTCTCCTTTTCATCCTCACAAGCGTGTCCTTGAGAAGTTTCCATCTATCTCGACAATGCATTTCATCTTCTCCCAAGATTTCTCTCCACGAACGACCTCACGTAACGCTGTCAGCGTGCTTTGGGTGGGAGGCATCTTCCAGATCGGGCCGCAGATGCACCGCTGCTTTCTACGTCTCCACAAAGCCGGCCTCCATCTTGACATAGGAATCGGACACATGCGCAGACCGTGCGCTTGTAGCGACGTGGGTGTGCACGCTCTCTTGTCTTTTCGGAAAAATTTGGCCAGTGAAGGGAATTCCGACCCTTTTCTCGGATCCGAACCATGTGACTCAGCTCACCTAAAAGCGCGAATCTTTTTCAGCTCCATTGTAGGAGAACGGTGACAGGGCAACAATTAGTCGTGCACTCTACAAATCTCCCTTTCTGTGAAGAGTGCCATAAGAAGTCCTGTTTAAATCGCCACAAACCTTGTCGTGGGATACAGCTAAATGTGTGGAAAATGGTGCTGTGATCAGATGGGACACGCGCGCAAAACGCTATGTATTTGAAAAGTAACTCTTGACACCCTGCACTTATTACCATGGTGACACATGGTGGCAGCATCATGGCATGGGGATGCTTTTCTTCAGCAGCACAACACATTGCCTTTGTAATGCACCACATTATATCAATTCTGAAGCAGGAAGATGAAGTTACACTACACATAAAAAAGACTGAGCATGACACGCACGTGAGACTGCACCGGTATGCATTTTATGTTTTGTTGATTCTTGTTTTTTATTGCAGCACAGTAACTTATAGGCATTTGTTGCTTGAGATGACTGGTCTGAGTGCCGTCTTTGTGGGTGTGTCTTGGGAAGCATCTGCATCCTGCCTGCTTTACATATGGGCTCCTTTGACATTGACTGCTATAAGAAATTGAGTGTCACATTCTAAGATGGTTTAGATACCAAAACAACATTGCTCTTGGTGGATTTCATAAAATGAAAACTAATTTTATACATCTCAAATCGCCTGTAACTGGTGATACAGTACACACCACAGGGGGCACCTATTCCCGCTTAATGAATTACAAATAAATTAAAGACAACTAGTTCAGACCTGACCTCCTATTTCCAGGCTGTGCCTTCCCAGGCAAAAAGCCATATTACCCATATCAATAACTTGGCTTTTTTGGTTTGTTTTCATGATTATTGTTTTTAATACATCACTATTTCTATTTGTTGTAATTTAAGTTATTAACATTACTACAACATTGTAACGTTAACAATAATACAATTCATGGCAAAGGTTATTTAATTGTCTATTTTACCCACAGACAATAAAACAAGTGAGCTTTTCATTAACTGAGCTTAGTCTCTTTTCATTTTTTTTTGAAGGAAATATGTAATTAGTGTCAACATTACTACTATTCGTGTCATTATTATTAAATGTCTAGATATTTTTCAGATAGTTAAAAATGGGCATCTCAACAGATAAAACAAGTGGGCTTTTCTAATAACTCACCTGGTTAAATAAAGATTAAATAAATAAAAGGTAAATAAAAGGTTCTGTGTGTTGAGATTTAAGTAGTAAATATTACTTCTATTTCCATAAGTGTCACTTCAATATGCTCTGGTATTTTTTTGTTGCTACACAGTAAAATTAATTGATTTGTCAAAAGACTACAAAACAAATAGGCTTTTCATTAATGCATATAAACATGATCTTTTAAATATGAGTTATTTAACATATTTATTTTAATTAACTTATTTTGTTCCGTTTGTTCAAACATCCCGTCTCTTTTTATTCCCTTTTATTACGGCAAACTTTTATGAAGCGCATCTATACACAGAGCCATTGGCGCCCTCTGGTGTTACAACAGTAGCATTGCTTGGTCGATCCGGTCTTCGTCAACCAACCAGGAAAGAGGGTTTGCCATGATCTGGACTGAGGCGGATGAGACCAGGAACCATTGTTCTGCTCATAATCCGAGTCCAAGACGAAATTCGGAAGGTTTTTCATGCATCCAGAAAAACCGCACCTCCTTTTCATGGGTTGTCGATCGCAGATGGTTGACACACTTATCAAAAAATTTGGATTTATTTATAAAGCTATCTTATAAGGCTTGCTCTCTGTTTTCCCCCCCCGTTCATTTTCTGTAGCAACCACAACCCGAGGGCGAGATCCAGGGCCGTGCATTTTTCCCCCCTTTCGGTCAGCTGCTAAATGGAAATAAAACGCGGAGCAGAAAGTGGAAACAGCCGAGGTGCGTGCATCCTCATCAAAATAATCCAAAATATTTACTGTTTTATTATTCAGGGTTTTGTGTTGGGGACTACGGGCTTCTGCGAGATTTGCAGGGATGGAGTAAATAACTGCTTTTGTTCTCATCGCTATCTTTTATATTTGTGAATATACAACTCGATCTTTGTTGATAGTGATGGGAGGTGAATGCTGTTTTATTCCCACCCCTCCTTGGGGCATGCATCAGTTTGGCTGAATATTTGTGTGCCATATGCTTTCCTAGCCGATCACAGTATTATTCAGTGTTTTTTTCCCTCTCTCTTATTTGTGCCAAAAGCCCAACCGTTCTATGAAGCCCACAGTACAATAGTCAGAGAGTTTTATTGTGCTGGATGCTGTCACTGTCATATCATTATTTTACGCAGTAATTCTCTACTGTGAGTTCATTTTTGCATGCTGTGCTCCTAAATGGATCATGTCAGGTTTCCGGTGGAGGTTGTAGACTCAGGATGCAATCATGAGTGGATACATCTTGTTAGCATCCATACCTCTCGAATATTTTCTTCTTTTTTTCATGTTGCAATCACACATTTCAGTGTATTTTTGTTGAGATTTCATTTGATAGAACCTAGATACATAACTGAGAAATGAAAGGGAATAGATCCATGCTTTTCAAATTTTCACAATGATAAATATGAAACGTCTGATATACGTTTGTAGTCAGCCTCCACTGACTCATTACTTTGTAGAACCATCTTTCACTGCAACCACAGCTGCAAGTCTTTTGAGGCATGTCTGCCTGCTTTACACATCAAAACTGTGCCCATTCTTCTGTGCAAAATGGTTTAAGTTCAATCTCAGTGGATGGAGAGCCTCCATGAAAAGCTTTTATAGGTTTCACCCCAGATTCTCAATTGGATTTAGACTTTGACTGGGCCATACTAACACATGAGTATGCTTTTATCTAAACCTTTCCATTGTAGCCCTGGTTTTTGGGGGTCTTTGTCCTGCTGGTAGGTGAACTTCTGCCCGAGTTGCAGGCATTTTGCAAGCTTTAATTACCAATTAGATTTAGGTATAGCTATTGTAACATATGAACAGACTTTTAATCTTGTATGCATGTATGGCTATATGTGTTGTATTATTGGCCACAGACTTAGGTTGTCTTCCAGGATTACTCTTGTGTCTTTTACTGACTTGCTTCCTTGTCTCTGCTGAAAACAGCTTCCCCCACAGCATGATGCTGTCCCTACTATATTTCACTTTGGGCATTGTTTGCTAACAGAGACACTGTATTTGCATCGCAAATATATCATCATCACAATATGAGTGTGTGCAATATTGATCTGAAAGAACTGTTTGAAGTGCAGTAATTGTCAGCTTGCATTTTACATGCTAATGTAATATTTAGACAGTTGGACAGAGTTTTAAAGCAGCAGATGCTCACACCTGACCCTAGTGACATTGTCCAAAATGTTAAAGGTTACAGAGTTTAGGAGACTCAGACGAGAAAGACAGCAAAGAAGAAAATAGGCTAATATCGCACCTGATATTGCCATCAAAATATTTATAATCGCAAGATTTTCTAATATTGTGCAGCACTAGGTGACACACACTGAAGACAACTGATTGCACTGGATTTTATTTAGGTGTACCTGTGTAAAAGGCCATCAGTGCAAATCTATGTCACAGTTTCCAGATCTGCATTTGCATAAAAATGTTAAAACAGAGTGAGAAATCAAATTTGTGTTGGTCTATCGCTTATCCTACAGAGCTTTGTGGTTGTAACATGCCAACATGTGAGAAAGCTCAAGGTGTAGGAATACTTTTGTAAGTTGCTGTAAATCTACTAGTGTTGGAGTTTGTCTTTGGATATATTTATTTCGACCAAATATTTTATTTGTTTCAATTCTTTAAACAAATAAAATATTTGGTGTAAGGATAGTTTTAAAAATGGCAGGATATTTTGAACCTATAACCACAAATTACATTATTTTTTTCCATCAAATAAAATAGACATCCATCTAACATTTCTTTAATTGCAAAGGTCAAATATTCAGTTCATTTTATTTGAATCAGGTGCATTTATCTGGTGCCAGTTCACAACTAAAAGCATGTCCCAACTTGTTTGCAGAGGTTTTGAGGTGTATGTTTGTGTTTTCTTATTTATCTCCAGGTAATGATCTCCCTGCCCGTTATCTGCGGCTCCTGGCCCCACCCTTGCAGCTCCTGTCGGCTGCAGTGTGGCAAGTCGTGCAGCGGGGACTCGTGGATCACTATGGGATGCTGGAAGAGTTTGTTACCATGGTGACGGAGCTGGTCCCAGAGCTGATGAGCTACAGTCAGAGGGCTCAGCTCATCCTGGGACTTAGGGCCAGGGTCAGTAGAGTTTACTGCTTTACTGCTTGATGAAGCATAATGAATACCTCATTCATGTTGTTACTTCTTTTTTAAATAAAGGATAAAATCAACATCAAATTGGCACTTTATACTACTACACCCATACAGCTGTATTTATTTTGCTTATTCCCTATAATAGCCTTTCATAAAAAATAAATAGGACCTCTTTGACTACCTTCTGTAATTAGCTGGTCCTGGAGCTCTGTCGAGGAGATCACCCGGTGGACATGCAGACCATTCAGCCACATCTGGACAGAATAAAAGCTCCTGTCAGCACAGCCAAGGATCACCATGTGAGTAGACTTGGGCTTGGAAAACAACTGGTTCTTCTGGTTTCGGTCTTCCCAGTTAGTTGAGTTACATCTCCATTTTAAAACTACATGATATATTCCATATGTTTGTTGTTGTTTTCTTTTTTTTTTTAAGGTAACTATAAACCAGGTGGAGGAATCCGAGGTGAACTTTGTTGAGCTGGTGCACTCGTTACTCGACGATCCCTCTGAGAGAAAATATTTTTTTCAAGTAAGACCACCCCCACTTTGCTTACTTGCTGTCCCAATTATTTACGCTTTTGTAGATACCAAGTTCCAGTTTGTTAAATTAATGCTATGGATGGGTTGGAGATTTTAGTGTCTTTGAACTACAATAAATAAAAAATGATCAGTAAAAAGCCTTCAGTTAGCACGAGTTCAAGGCTAACGCTTTGTTATTCATGCTTTCTCTCTGTTTTGATTAGGGTTGCAAAATTTTAGGAAATTTTTTAAGTTAGTAACTTTCTTTGGGAATGAGGGATTTTAAATGTAGTTACGGAAAGTATATGTTTTGCTAGCAGAATCTTGATTAAAACATGCAGACTTCTTGCCAGTGGACCTAAATATATTTATTCCATTATTAAATCATATTGTTGTGGCCTGTCTAGAGGTGGCCAGACCACAACACGAAGATAATCCCTCGCCATCAGACCTCCAACAGCCACAAAACTCAGTTGTTCAATTTACAGTGATTTATTTTAAGATGTTATTTTACTTTAGATTTTAACACCTAAAAGGAGCTGAGTGTAACCTCAGGGTGAACTTCATGCCTAAAGCAACAAAAACTATCTGAAATATTAACAAAACTTATATGTTTGAAATAAATGAATCAAATGACAATAACTGACCTTCCTAACTACAATAAACAGGAGAAAACTAGAACCAAAATAAAAGGCAGTCCACCCCTGCAAACTCCTTAATGTAACATAGAGCTTTAAAGGTGTTCACAAAGGTGCTGCAGGTTGAGATGAGCAGAGGTTGAATGACGGGCAGTCCACTGCAATACCTTTTTATGTCATCTCCACTTTGGTAACCAGTTCATACTTGTCCATCTTCTGGGCCCACCAGTCACAGAGAGGCACCTGCACACTCCAGTTTTTTTTTGTTTTTTTTTTGTTTTTTTAAAAAGCAGCACCTTACGACAGCAGTTGTAACACACATTCACATAACACACCGCTAACTGCAGGGGTATTGAGCCCATGGTTTTGTACATTCCTCAATCACATGCACAGATGATTTATAGAGTACTGGGCTGTTTCGGCCACATTTTGAGCCCAGCGTGCAACACTGCTGAAGCCACACATTTATATCCTTGGAACACTAAAAACTGCTGATGACAGTATTATGTTGTAATTGTTGCCATATTTGATTTGTAGTTTTAAGCATTTGACTTGCAAATATTCTTATTCCTCATATCAACAGTTTCATTTCGAAAAAGGTCCATGCACACAACAGCATGGATGAATGATGTAAAATAAAAGGTTGAAGGTTTTGTTTTTCCTCCTGATTTTTCACTGTTGATTAAGCATTACATTCACATTTAAAGCAAAGGTCATATCCTCCTCTGATGCTCCGTTCTGCAGTTCTTTGAATTATTTTTGTGGCTTTGTTGGATTGCCTAAAACCACTGATGCTGATCTTTATAGTTTGTTGATAAAGGAAAAAGGATTTAGTCGATCCAGAGAAATGCAATTTTCTAAGTATTTTCACCATCTGAATCCTGTTATCTGCAGCTCCACAGCAGATATCAGGCATCTGTGAACCAAGTGTTTGGTACATTTTTGTTTTGACAAATTTTCCCTGTTAAAGCTATTTACATCTTGTTTGAATGTAATTTAAACACACTGCAGCCTTTTCCTATCAAAGTGGTTTCTCATGGTTGGGAATTGTCTGTCTGATAAAGCTCTAGAAACTAAAACAAATATGTTTCCACTGGACGTTTAACAATATGCAATGGAAATCAACACTATAAACAAATGTCATATGAAAAATATGTAATATAGATTATTTCATTAAAAAATACAATATTTCAATAATATAGGTAGTTTCACTTGTTTTATTACTAGTTGGAGCTCAAAGAAATTATGTGGTCATCAGTTAAAAACCTCACTCAGCAATCGTATAAGCTATTTTTCCAAATAGATCCCTCTGTTGACACGCTTATCTGTTGCAGGAAATCTTCCCGGTGTATTTCGGCCCAAAGTATGACGCTGCCCTCGAGATGCTGGTGTGGGAGTTTATATCAAGACTGGATGAGCTAATGCCTGTTCCAGACTTCAACCAGGTGCGTTGTTGTTTCAGCTGAAGTATGGAAGACATTATTAACCACTTACATACTGAAATTTTGCTAATATTACATTTGGCTCCTATATATTTATAGTCCAAAGCCAACACATTTTTGTGTCTCCTTTATTCCAAATGGACGCTTGTCTAATTGCTCAGTTGTGTGGTATATCCTCAGTACTGAGGGCTCAGGTGTGATGGAAGGAGGAGGACGGTTAACTGGGACCAGATCCGCCACACTGTCTCAGTAGACTCCTCCTTATAATCCTTCTTTTTAGAAGAGAGTCTCTAGAGAAAAACACAATCACAAAGCCTGTTAGTCATCTCAACATAGGAAATTACAGCATGAAATAAGCAACATTAATTTTAGCTGCTTTTTAAATTTAGGTTGTTTAAGTTTAATGAAATATTATTTAATTTTCATTTGAACAGATAAAGTATGTCTAAATCAACCCTGTCTAAGGCCCTTTTCACACTAGACAAAGACAATACCCCAACAGTAGTAAAACATTAAAAATCAGTCAGAACATGACTGGTCTACGCACAGTTTTGGAGGGGTTCTCTGGTGTGTCCGAGATGTCCCCAGTTGTTGTGTTCATGGTGGTTCATTATGGTAGTAGCAACCTGGTGGCTGTGGAGGTTGCTTATTTGTGACATGTGGCTTCAGATGTCACAGATGTGTTGGCCATTAGAGAATTAAAAAATAAAGTTTGAATGGCCATGACGTCAAGCCAACCTAACCATGTCGAAATCGGTCTCACAGCTTCCTCACTGCTCCGCATTGCACATATAGGCAGGGTAATGGGAGACTAAAAAAACGTTGATGAGACTAAAGAATGAACATTTATTACTAAAATGTAATAAACCTTCACTATATTTTGCACTGGTGAAGGAGAAGACAAAAAGAACAAATGTCACATTGGGGTTTTAATACAATTTCACAATAAGCACAGTGTGGTTCTCTAAAACAAATACTGGCTTGAGTGAATCATCTTTGTAAAAGATAAACAATTTTTGTATCCTGTTTCCCACTTTCATTCTGAGTGCACTAGGTAAGATACACACACACTCACACACACACAAAGCTCCCCTCAAAATGAAGTTATTTAAAAATTTACCTAATTGGCTTAATGCTATGCATAGCACAATAAATCCTCTGAACTGTGTTCTCCCATCCTGCTGATAAAGTAATAAAAACACAGATGTTGTTTCTTCCTCCACGCTAAGGCTGAAACTGATGGTGGAGAAGCAGAAACCTCTAATATTGTAGAGAATTCTGCAGATTGTAAGGAAACATCTTAGTACCAATGGCATGATCACGATGGCAGCCCTGTGGTAATCTGGTAGTCTTCCACAGTCCAGTGATGTTTGCATGTTTTTGGACATCCTGAAAGCTGTAAAGCCATCTAATCTGGTGTGAAAGGGGCCTAATGCCAGGATTGGTCTTTAGGCAATTAAAAAAAGAGAATAATGAGTTATGTACTAATCTCATCTCTCTTCTCAGTTGGCAGCTTTGCTGACAGACGCTCCGTCATTTCTTGACGACTGTTTACGATCATTTTTCCCACCAGAGGACATGAAGGCTTTACTTGATCACCACAGGAACCTCGGCCATTTTGAAGAAAAAGGTATGATTTTATTTTATCAAAGCAAAAAACTCAAATGCAACAAAACTTTAGTCAAATTTTGTAATTTACCCTGCAGATCCAGAACTATTACCAATGGATGACTGCATCCTCTCCTCCCTCTCACTGCCTCCTGGGACTCGACCTGTTATTAACAATACCTCCCAGTCTCCTGCTTCACCTAAAGACTCAACCCCTCCAGTACATCTTGGGGCTCCCATCAACACCAGCAGCCTGGAGAAGCCGAACACAAGGGTTTCTGACACGCTGAGACAGAAACTGAGGGAGGAACGAGAGTCAGGTGCCTGGCAGCTGCAGGTCAGGAACATGAACACTTCTCAGGAACGGAAAGTACAGAGCTCAACACGGCCATGCAACGAAACCATTGACCTCACTATTTCCAATGAGGGAGCGGACTCAGACTCAGAGGCCAGCGAGAGCACCCACAGCTTGTTGGGCTCTCACAGTACAAGAAAGCGTAAGCTGAGTGGAGGCGTGGATGTTCCCAGGAAGCAAAATGCTGAAGCTTCAGCTCTTCTGTAAGATAAACAGATATGCTTAGTTAATTTCCTAAACAATACATGTTACATCTGCAGTCCTGTTTTACTCATCATTCCATATTTGTAGTTTTTTATCTAAATTTTGTTTTCCCACTTTTGCAGAAATTCCTCAGTGGATGATGAGAATTCAGGTGAATCTCCTCTGATCTCCATATGGGGAGAGTATACAGGTTTGTGCTATTTATGTATGCTGAGTTCAAACTTTTAAATAAATCAGCAATTTAATTTAATCAGCTTATGTGTGTCTAATTTTAGACTCTCAGGAACGTCCTTTCCCAGTTCTGATGGACTCAAAGGTTCCCTGGTCAGATGAAGAGACGCTCCATCTGCTTGACATCTGGGGGAAGGATACGGTGCAGCAAGCCTTGAAGGGCTGCTTAAAAAACCGCCACATATTTACTCAAATCGCGCAGAAGATGGCCGAGAGGGGCTATATGAGAACTGTGGAGCAGTGCCAGACGAGGATCAAACGACTGAAGAAATGCTTCCGCCAGAGCCTTAAGTAACACTCCTCTTTCATTTATGAAGTATTGGAGAAAATGTGAGTAATCTGCATTAAAAATGCTTGTTCCTTATCTACCATCAGAGGGAACTCAAGGCCAGACCATAAATTTTATTCAAAGCTTGAGCAGATAATCGGCTCTTCATCTGCCTCGTCTGTTCCTGAGATAAGCTATGATGTTGAGGAAGTCGTGGATGATGATGATGACACCCAGGACGGTGAAGAAGACCTGCAGTTTATCGGACACTCTGGCCAGTTGGAAATTGGTACAATGTTGCATTCATATGGTTAATAATTAATTTAACTGCTATTTAAGTTGTGTTCTCAGTTTATTTAATTAGAAGTTTAAAATTGCAAGTATGAAACTTTATCCTTTTCTTCAAGTACTGTGCAATCTACAAACCTGGCCTTTATGAAAGTGAAGCAAAAAGAAGTCCCATTTCAAGTCTGCCATGTGTGATGCAGGGGATGTTGGTGGTGGAAGCATTATGCTTTGGGGAGGCTTATCGTCAAGTTCAGGGATGCTGGTCAGAGTTGATGTGAAGATGACTGGAGCTAAATAGATGCTCCCTATCCTGAAAAACTTCAAGTATAAACACCAATTTGTGGTGCTCTATCATACAAAATCCCAACAATAAACCTAGAAGTTTGTGGTTGTGAAGTGACTTTACATAAACAAGTTGAAGTGGTATCCATGCTGTTGTTGGGTCTTGCTACACACACACAGACACTGATGCCGATTATTTTACAAGCAAATATCTTATCCAATAGTTTTATTCCAATTGCTTTTGTCATTATAGGAACTCGAAGTGTGCCATGGACAGACATGGAGACTTTGGCCCTCATCAACATATGGAGTGCCGACAAAATGCAGCAGGACCTTAGAGGGAACCGAACGGGACACCTTTTCTCCATCATATCCAGCAAGATGGCTGCCTTGGGCTTTTCCCGCACGCCGGAGCAATGCCAGACGAGGCTGAAAAGACTCAAATCCAGCTTCAGGCAATGCTACCAAAACAAGTAAATATACTTACACTGGAAGGAATGAAAGGAAAATGTGTGATCTTATGTATTGCATTTACATTTGCCTGTCTTCTGTTAATATTTTCTAGTTTGAAAGGACATGAACAAGTTCAGTGTAAGTTTTACAATGAGCTTGGAAGGATTTTGGTCAAAGACTTCCAGTCGGTGATGCAGCTGGATGACATGTCAGTGAAGGATGATGACAGCGACTTTCCTTCCTACAGTCACCATAACATCGGTAAGATGTTTATAATTCTCTCTTTAGAATAAACATGTGTAGAAGAAGCACTCTTCTGCCCCATTTGCCCTACCATTTTTATCTGTTAATAAATATGATTTGTAATTTCTCTTGATTTATCAAATAACAACATTGGGTATATATTCTTCACCCACTGAATTACTCCCGAGAATCTACACATGAGCAGAGAATATCTCTGATCAAGGGAGTCTTACCTTTTCTTTTAAGAGCTAGTTTGGATCTTGTTTGACTTCTTTGGGTGAATTTTAGTTATCAGTAATAGTTCTCTTATCTGTCGTAGGAAGGTGTGCTATCACGGTCAGCTTGTTGGAAAAAGTAAGTAAGCTACATCCTCTTGAATGGGGTAGCTAAGTTGACAGGAACCTACCATCTTCAGTGCTGCTGCACAAAATCCAAACATTCAGTACTAGAGTGGGCTGGCAAGTCGCAGCTCATGTGGTGGACTGAAAAAATTATTTTCAAAATGCTTTTTTTTGTTGTTGTCATTTTTCATTTTTTGATTGAGTTTTCAAAATGCTATATTATTGTGGGACGTTATGACTAGACAGAATAGTTATTCAAGATATCAGTAATATCTGTCTGACTAGTCAGAATCTTAATTCAATATCTGAAATAGAAAATCCGTCCAGGTTAAAAAAATGTTCAAGATATCTCGAATTCATTTGGAGATATCTTAAAAGGAATTTTGACTTGTCAACAATACAGTTCAAGTTACCACAAAGTTAGTTTTGCCAGTCATTATTTGCTGTCAAGATATCTGCAATTTAATTTGCACAAGTTGAATCTTATATACCTCCTATCTAAAAATACATTTAAGATATCTTGAGCAATGATTCCATTTAAGATGTTTTAAATTGGAATTACAACTAGCCAGAACAAAAATCTCCAATTTACTTTATGACTAGTCATAATTAAATTGATTAGCTAAATTGATTAATTTGATATCTGAAACATATGTTTCAGATGGTCAATAATTCATTGTAGATATCTTGAATTGGAGCCTGCATACAAATAATGGTAAATCTGGCGTCATTTATACTTGCCAGAACGTAATTAGAAATATCCTAGTCAGAATGTAATTGGAGCTATCTTAATGAACTAATATGACTAGTCATAAACCAAATGTAAGTGTGGTGAAGCTGATTTTATTGTAAAACCATAATGAGTCACGTTTGTTGTCGCACTAGTATGTTAGACATTTGGGTTTAACCCCACCTGCCCAGTGAGAGTCCAACTGGTGGAGAAAACGACCTTCTGAATACGCCAGACAATAGAATAGCGTACCGAACCCTATCAACCTGTGCCGTACCGCTCAGAGGAATTTTTGTTGATCAGATTTGTTGCTTCTTCAGAGCTTTTGGCCTACTTCATATTGCCAGACAGGTTCTATTTGAGTGATTCTTGTTTCTGCCCATCTGTCAGTAATCAGGCCTTGGTGTGGCTGGTAAAATGGAACTCTGCTTTTCTGGTTTCCCACTGTTAATTCATAATTTAACAAGGGGGGGGGTTATTACTTTTTGACAAAGGGCCAGATTGGGGGTTTTGATAACTTTTTCCCTTTGATAAATGAAATCAGTATTTTAAAACTACATTTTTTTTTATTTCATTCAGTTTATAATTGCCTGCAATTAAAGCAGAAACAGAAGAAATCTGGAGGAGGGAAAACACTTTTTCACAGCACTTTAGTTACACAAACAGCACAGTTTGGGATTTATTGCAGCTTCCTCATCTTCTCAGGGCCACAGATCCTACATTTGTTCTCTTCTCACAGATGACTAATGCTGGTTTCCACTTACTCCAGCCTCATCCACTCTTCCCCCCGCTAGAGGTGGCTGTCGGTGAACCCAGGATTGTTGTTTGCATCTGTTCATGTAGATAAGCTTGAAGCACTTTCATCAGAACAACCCAGAGAAGAGCAGTTTCTGGCTGTCACGGCCTCCACAGCAGTCTAACCTTTGGCCTCCTCACCCACAGCCTTACCACCAGGGCTTGTTTTTCTTTTGTCAGGATTTTTCTGATTTCCTGAGTTAAACAGCTAGAAGTGGTCACTTGGAACTAGCTTCCATATTGAAGAGTTTTTGACAAGATGTTAAATTGTTTTTACATAACTGCCGATCAAAGGACTTTTAAAAATATAAGCTATGTTATTTCAGAGTCAAGTTATGATCTACATTCCTTCCTAAACTACATAGTTATAGTACACAGGAACAGAAATGACCATATCAGCTTTAATTTCCCAGTTCTGTACCAAACTGTTGGGTGAATCCTGAACTTGGGTGTTTTGTTTCAGGAGCAACACTACAAACATCAACCTTGCTTAGATTCCCATAAAATCTTTCCCAACAAAAGTAACTCTATGTGGTCCTCTTGGATTATTTTGGGAAATTTTCTGACCAGTCAGCATTTTGATCTTTGTGTGGAATTTACTGGGACTCTCCATTCCTGGAAAGAATGTCAACAATCCTGAATGTTTTCCACTTGTGAATAGTCTTTCTCCTTGTAGACTGATTGACTCCAAGTTATTTCTAACTGGAACATTCAGACTAATAGACCCTGACTGAGAGATGCATCTGTTAGCATAAGTGTTGGTTATAATCACAGGTTACTGTTTGTGTCTCTAGAATCTGCTGTGGGAGTTCAGGAGGACCGAAAGAAAGTGCCGTGGTCCGACAAAGAGACCATCATCCTCCTGGAGGTTTGGGGTGACCCACAGGTAGAGCCCAGTGTCTTTATGCAAGGTCTACATTATTGGGCAGTGCTGCTGTTTCAGTCTACCAGTCTCCCAGTTATAAACCAAGCAATCAGCTAGTTTAAAACCAGTTTTTTAGTAATTGCATATGTAAAATCCTACTTAAAGCCAAACTGAAAATAAAGCTACTTTACCATTCAGATGCAGCAGTGTTTGAGGCGCTACCCGCACAATGGACACATCTTTACAGAGGTGTCGGAGAAGCTGAATGCCAACGGTTACTCCCGCACCCCGGAGCAGTGCCACACCAGGATCAAACGGCTGAAAGCTGCTTATCGCCAGTGTAAAGAAAACATGAGGTAAAAACAAATAAGATGTAGTTGATCATTGTGATTTTCTTCTGTCCTGTGTGCTCATAAAATTGTTTCATACCTGAAGCTCATCTGGGACGGACCGAGTCGACTTTAAGTTCTACGATCTGCTGGAACAGATTCTGGAAAAGCAGCCGTCAACATCATCTGCCATCGTAACTGACTCTATTGAAATATCAGAGGACTCCAATGGAGAATCTGGAACAGAGAGAGGTACGCTACCTCTTTCCCTTTCTGTCAAATCAACCAAAAAAAAAAAAAAACAATTTTGTGTCATTCTGTGGTTTTAAAGCACTGGACTTTAAGACCCTGATACACTAAGATTGAGCTGCATTTGCTGCTGGCTCTGAATTTTGCACATCATTTGCTTTCTCTATCTTCTGCCACATTGCCAAGAAAGGTCAGCAATACCAGAATTACCACCAGCTTTCAGGAGAGTAAATATTTCACGCAAGCTGCGTCCTATGAAAAATGCTGCTTTATTTGTAATAGGACCTTTTTCAGTTCTCATAAAAATTCACATAAATGTACAGAAATATCTGCTGATTTTCCTCCAAATGCACCTCATTTTAAATATGGGCAAACTGAGAAGATACACAGCAGAGATGCTGTTTTTTTTGGCAGTTTAAGGAGCAAATCTTCCTTTATGAAGGAAGACTTGTGGAATTGTAGATTGGGTTTTGTGGATTAGACAAAAATAGCAATCTTTGGTTTGCTGCAGTTTGTTGAGACATGCAACTCTTTAATAGATTATCCACAAAATGAACTGTGTGGAAATGAGTATCTCAAAGCACAAACAAAATATGAGGTAAGATTAAGTCAAATCTTTTTTCTTATGACACATCTATGCATAATTTCATAGATTCACCATTTTTAATTTTGAAATTACTTTCTATTTTTATGTGATTCCTTTTAAGGCCTGTGTTTGGCCTTTTTCCTTTATTTTCTGTTTTTCTTATTTCATTTTTTTTTTAAACTGAAACATAATTATCTGAAGAAAAGTAAATGAATCAGTAATCCCTTCAGTGAAAGCCTGCATTAACAGTTTGTATAAAAGCAAGTTGATTGATTTATTATCAAATATAAAATTTGTCTAATTCAGTCTGGTGAATTTAGCTCTGTTTTTGACTCCTTTTAATCCTGTAAGCTTATTAGGTTTATCTCAATGAAATTATAAACTTTTTCTTGTGCTGTACTGGTTCATCTCCTACGTTAGAAATTCTCTTAATGACTGCTGGCTACATTTAGTTTGTTAAAATCTGCTTTAGTTTAATGTAACTTTTTTTAATGCAACTGTTCATAATTAATTCACAATAGGTGTATTTTCTTTAGGATTGTCTGTGTTTTTACTTTCATGGAGTCACCAAGTCATACAGTGCTAAAACCAGTGCTGCCTGTTCTGCATCAGATGGAGAGACCCAGGAGGTGTCGGGAGAGAAACCAGCAACCAGCACATGGTCGGACGAGGAAACTCTGGCTCTCATCGAGATCTGGGGTGAGGTGGACATCCAGCGGGCTCTGAGGGGCTTTATCCACAACGGCCATGTTTACGCCGAGATCGCAGAGAGGCTGCACGACCTCGGCTTCTCCAAAACCTCAGAGCAGTGCCGCTCCAAAGTCAAGTCACTGAGGATCAATTTCCGGCAGTGCTACGACAGGAAGAAGTGAGATCTTTCTCCCTGTTCTCCTTTCAGGATCTCTTTGTAGGGTTCCTGCAAATTGTTATACTAAAACTTTCCAGGGATCTCAGTCTTTCATTATTATTTAAAAATAGTAAATAGTAATCTTTACTATGGATTTATGGCAGATATTTCTGCAGTGGTCAGGCTTTCTATATGGAACCTGGAAAAACCAGGCTCTAGAAGTAAGGACAGAAAAAAGGAAGGGCACAAGAAAGGAAGGGAGTTGAGATTCAAGCAAAGATGAAACAGGTCACAAAGGAGGCAAGAAGAAATAGAAATGGTATTCAAGGAGAAAAGGGAAAGGACAGGATGCAAGGAGGAAAAAGAAAGGTAGGCTTCCAGAAGAGAGAGAGGACTGAAGTGAGGAAGGACAGAAGATAAGTGTTTTTCCATATTCACATTTTCAATCTCCAAATTCATTTAGACCTGGAAAATATGGTAATTATTTTTTTCTGGGCGCTGTGGGAAGCCTTTCTTTTGAGATGTTTAATGCTAAATCAATTAATTGTTTCTAGGAATGGAAAAAAAATAGATTACAAGTTCTACCACCAGCTGGAGCAGATCCTGGGACAGGAGGCCATGACTATTGATGAGTATGATGAGCGGGATGAACAAACTGTCATGGATTCAGGTACTGTCTCTAAATATTCATACATTCTCATTGCTTCAGAACAAACACAAGGTCCCATGTCTTTTGATCTCTTGTCCGCATCCGCCTGCAGGGGCTGCAGATGAACAGATGAACACGCCGTGGTCGGAGGAAGAGACTGTCGCTCTCGTCGAGGTGTGGGCCGCTGACGACGTGCAGCACAGCCTGAAGACCTCCATGCGTAACGGGCATGTATACGCAGACATAGCCGAGAAGCTGGCCTCCGTCGGCTACCTGAGGACACCGGAGCAGTGCCAGCTGAGGATCAAACGGCTGAAGAAGACATATCGGCGTTTCTGCAACAGCCGGAGGTACATGAATCAGATGGGTTTTTTATTAGGTTTTATTTTTCCTGCCTATTTAAATGGAATTTGTGATTTCCAGAAATGGAGGGCGACCGGCAGTGTTTCGATACTTCAACCTTCTCGCCCCGGTGCTTGGCGATGAATTGGCATTTGCAGATGTAGACAGTTCTACTGCTGATACCACCTTAGAACCCCTAATGGACCACGATCCTGCAATGTGTACGTATAAATGTGATGAAATATTTTGTTCTTCTTATTATTTACATTTCTTAATTAACATCCATTGACAAAGATCTCTTTTTTTTCTGTTTTAGATGAGCAGCCCTCCACTAGTCACCTCCTGACGGACATGAGCAGAAAGACGCCCTGGTCTGACCTGGAGACTCGCACCCTCCTGGAGATCTGGGGCGAAGACAGCGTCCAACTCACCCTAAGAGGCTGTCTGAAGAACCGACACGTGTTTGAGTACATCTCAGAGAAGCTGAGCAACCACGGCTTCATAAGGACCACTGAGCAGTGCTACACCCGCATGAAGCGCCTTAAATACAGCTTTGTCCACGAAAAGTGAGTCATGATAAAGCTATTGCCACATGTTTATTATAGGTTGCTTGGTAATTGGATAAATAAGGATCTTTTTTTAAAAAAAAACACGTTTTTCCTTTAAACCCAGGGAAGAATTCAAATTCTTCAATGAAATGGACAAAATCTTTAGGAAAGACCTAAACATGGACGACTCCGTTGTCAACCCATTCATTGTTGATGAAGCAGATGACTTTGTCCCTGAAGTGCACCAAATGAAAGGTAAAATGGAAGTATTTGTCTGCATGGTACTTTAAGAGATGCCACTAGTGGTGCATATTTGTAAGTTTTTTTTAAACATGTTTTACAAACCAAAAACTTAAAAAGTGTGTCATGTATTTGTTTACCCTAGTAAAGAATCCATAAATAAAATCCAGTGCACTCAGTATACAGTTTCAGAAGTCATCTTATTAGTGAACAGAGTCCAATTAAAGGATCCCCACAGCATGATGCTGACACTGTCGTCGGTCACATAAAATTAGTAAAGGAAGTAAAGCTGTGTGTAATTGCATCTCAGTAAAATAACAGATGATTTGGGGGGGGGATCTGTTGACAGGACAACTACAGGATCGCTACACATTGTGGAAAAAAAATGGGAAAGGAAATGTATGGAAAAAATTTGCATTTTCAGATTTTATTCCTTATCTCATAGTCTAAAAGTTCCTTCCTTATTTGTGTCCCTCCCGCTTTCCTTCCTTTTTGTCCTTATTTTTTCCTTGTGTCCTACATCCTGTCCCTTTGTCCTTTTATTTATTCTTTGTATCCTTCCTTTCTTACTTGTTTATTTTTTCTTTCCCTTATTTCTTTCTTCCATCTCTGTGTCCAACCCTACATTTTTTCTTGTCTTTGTTTTGCACTTTATCATTTCTTGCTCCTTTGAGTTATTCACAAAGGAGGAAGTAATTTCTTCTGTCCTTGCTTATCTCCTTTCTTCTTTTGTTATTTTTTCTTTCCTGTTTTCATATCTTGTCTTTCCTTCCTTCATTGTTTTGTCCTGTTTCACTTCCTTCCTTCCTTCCTTCCTTCCTTCCTTCCTTCCTTCCTTCCCTCCAGTCCCAGTTTTTTTCAAGTTACATAAAGCAAAGATGTAAAATCTGTCGGAACTCTGCAACTATTGAACATGGTTAAGAGAAAAGCCATTGTTAATTTTTAAAGTTTGAATTTAGCAAAGAATGAGTAAATATTTCCGTCTAGAGATATGCAAAGATTTGAAAGACATGACACTAAAAGACTTGCAACTGTAACTACGTGGAAAGGTGGTTCTGACTACAAATGCATGAGACCATTTTTAAAAAAATTTTTTTTGTGTAAAACAGTAAAAGAAAATGCATCTTTTTCTTCCACTTCAAAATCACGCACTGTATTTTGTCTATCACAAGAAATCCACAATATGGAAAATAGAAGAAGTTTAAAAACTTTTGCAAAGCTGTTTTGTTTTGTTTCAGAGGAACTTAATCTGTCATTTAACTGCCTTTTTCAAGTAAAGTTTTGCATATTTTACCACGACAATCCCACATAGACATCGTTCCTCAGATAAATGCTCTTGTCATCTTCTTTCCAAAAGCCTCAGCTAACCACTGGCTGGCCGACAGCTCCAAGATGGCCTGGGGGGACGGAGAGACAGAGGCCCTGCTGGAAATTTGGGGCAGTGCTGAGATCCAGGAGAATCTGAAGGGTGGGAACAAGAACAAAAGCATCTATAAGCAGATATCTCAGGTCATGGCCAGCCAGGGCTACCTGCGCTCTCCTGAACAGTGTCAGTCCAGGGTAAAGAGGCTGAGGGCCAACTTCAGACAGTTCCTGGAGGGACGACAGTAAGCTCTGAATATATTGTACAACTCTTACCCTTCAAGCCTTTTTACTATTTATAATTGTTGCTTTCTTTCTTGTGCTCAGAGGGGATAAACAGGAATGCAAGTTTTTTGAGCAGTTGGTGCAGATATTTGGCACCAAGTATGTGATGAACTCTGATTCGCTGACTGATGATACACCTGAAGTCATAGGTACACCTGATTCTCGTTGCTATTTAGCATTGTCCCACGGCTTTTTTTTTTTTTTTTGGTAATATTTACATTATGTTTTTACATGTTGCAGAGTCATAAAATCCTTCCTCTTCATGGTGATGATGAAGCAGCTGCAGATGAACGTGGATCATCCAGATGAACTGAGACACGAAAGCTGAAATATTTACTGCTACCACAGAAATTCTGTCTGTACACACTTTAAATACTTTGACATTCTTTAGAGATACAGACCTAGTTTAGACTGAAGTTGTGTGGGTGTGTGTGCGTATGTATGTGTGTGTGTGTGTGTCTGTGTCCCTCCTCTTGAGTGTCTTGTGATAAATAAAAACCAGAGCCATGACATGAGGCGCTCAGGACTCGAGGGAAGCCGAACGCAGCGCTCCTCCACGAGAACATGTTTTTTGTAGTGATTAATTTTTACTTGAACCTAAAGAGACTGAAACGAAGCACACGTGAGTTAAAAACACAAAGCAGCCCTTACTGTTGCCACAAACTTGCTTTTTCGTTGCAGGTCCTGTCTCACCCTGTTACATCCTCTGCACATGTTTATACAGTTTGAAATCCACGTGCTTAAAATGGAAAACATTCGAGTCTCTTATTCTGTACTCAATGTGAGTTAACTTTTGTCCAGAATTTTATTTATTTAATTTATATATGTATTTTATAGTTTTACAGTTTAATTGTGTCGCCAAACTTTATTGCAGTATATTTGTGCCACAAAATGTGTCAAAGTTTTTCATATTCATTAAAAACAAACATGAATTGCCTGATTGTGGATTATTTGTGAGAGTTACTCCCATTCAGGGATCCTATGCAATTAGAAGTGTGAAACTTCATTTAAACATGTACCAAATGTGTATAAGTAAGAAAAAATGTGTCAGTTTCCACCCTTTTTTTCATATAGTAAATGTATCATCCATCTCTTTGTTCACCATCCAACAATCTTCCTTGATTCTGTCAATCTACCCTTCTTCCATCCTATCACCACACCATATCTTCCTTCCTTCCTTGTGTCCTACCTAACTTCCTTCCTTGTTTCTATTCTCCTTTAAATATTTCCATCCATTAATTCTAATACCACAATGAAATTAGATGACATATCATCTAAGTTTCTTCAAAGAGCAATTATAGTTGCTGATGTCTGTGGGGAGGAAAGATCTGGAGTGGTCTGTGTTACAACGACGAGTATAAGCTTCTGACTACATATGCTGTTATTGTATTGCTGTCCCTGGAAGAGGGTTCTTAGGATTGTCCATTATGTTCTTCATTCTATGACACTTCCTTCATTCTAGTGGCTCAGAGCAGATACTCTGAACAGAACCAGCAGTGTTTGTCAGCTTGTCCTTGGCTCTGATGCTGCTACCCCAACAGATGATGGCAGAAGAGATTCCACTCTCCACAACAGATTTGTAGAAGATCTGTAGCATCTTGCTGCAAATACTGAAGGACTTGAAAAATGCTCCTTGCATCCAGCTTCACTGCTGCATCTCCAGTCGAATCTGTTCTCCAGTTGAACACTGAGGTATTTATACTCCTCCATCATCTCCACTTCTCCCATGATTGACTCATTCCAGTTTCTCTGGAAAGCTACAGTCTTTTGTTTGCATTGAAGATGAGGTGATTGTTCCCACACCATGACACAATACACAAAAAGCATTTTTTACAACCACTAAGTGAAACCATAACAACCAAGTAGTAAATTCACATGCACACATAAAAGTATAAAATAACAAACTTTATTTTTATCACATATACAGAGTAGATTGAAACATGACAGAGGAGAGTGAGACCATTAAACAATGCTAAAACCTCTACTTTTATTTAGATATTGAAGGTTTCTGCCTGTAGGGAAGTTAAATATTGTTTTTTAAATTTTATCTTCAATTTGTCCAACCTGGATTTCTGGTCTTCTGGCACATTTGCAGATTGGTGTTGGAGCTCCTGTTTGGTGCACAACTGTGGGGCAACTGCACATGGGACAAGATAAAAAAGGTGATATGTTAACTTTTGGTATCAGATCTAATAGGAGTATAAAGCATAACAGCCTTCATCATAAAACAATTTCACCTGCAGGTGATGGAGGTAATTTCCCAAAGGTGCCCAGATCCTGCTGCTGCTTCTGTGAGTCAAGCTAGAGGCTGAGGACCTTCTGTGCAGCAATTTAACACCTTGTTTACCTGGTAAAGGTGGAAGGTGGGTTAAAACTCTTTAGATTTTTACCTGCCTGATATTTTATCTGTAGCAAAGAAGAAAATTATCCATTATCTTGTCCATAAGTAAATATAAAGTATAATCCCTTGCAAAAGTTGTCATAAATTCAGGAAGTATGAATACTCATAAAACAGCTTTTCTGTTTTGTCATTCCTTGGCCAATAGTAATTTCCTGCAGGAAGCAGCTGGATGTAGCATCTGTTATGTGTTACAAGACAGAAATTTAAACAAATAAATTTACTGAAGTCAGAATTACTTTTTTTCTTGCATATAATCTGTTCATTTTTGCTAAAACTACATACAGGCAGCAGCAGAGAGAAACTATACAAAACTGTCAAGATAATGGCTTCATGTCACTTTCACCGCTCTTCTCCCATTTCTCTCTAATATTGGGTAGGTTCATTTTGGACATTTTCACAAAACACACATATTTAGATAGAAACAGACACTTTCTCTTCAGAATTTCTTCATTATAATTTCCAAAGTGTCTGGAGGTGAATGTTTGCCTTTCTAACATTTATCCTGGTATTTTCCTGGTACTAAAACATGCAGAATACTGCATATTTCAGTTTTTATCTGGTTGAACACACCTAAATCAAACAATGGTTCATCAGCAGGTTTCTGTATAACTTTGATATGGTGTGGAGGTAGTTGGACCATTTGGATCAGCTGTGGTGGAGCAGAGACACATCTAAAACTGGCAGGACACCAGCCTTTGGGACAGGAGCTGGACACTCTTTCATCCACAATGTGGGTCAAAAGTGACCCCACTCAGTTTTTATGTTTTATATATTAGTAATAATTTAATTTCATCAGTCAGTCTTCCGGATTTTCTTCAGTTACCATGTTTAGGTCATCATATATCCTTTTTGTATTTTTATTTCCTTTAGCTTTTGAATAAAATCCCTTTGCTATCATTACCCTTCCAATGCACAACATGTATAAGCTTGTATAAGATTTGTAATGTTTCATAATGTTTATTTTATCATCTTTCTATATTTTATTTCTTTATAAGCAAATTAGTGCAAGACCTAGTATAAGTACTATATGATGAAATTCATTATGTGATGGGTTGTTTTATTTTTATTGTGTGGAGTCACATTTCATCAGTTTATAATAGTTACACTACAGATACAGTATAGGTTCATAGCTGAAGAATAAGCATGTTGTAATATTTGACTGTTTACCCTCACTTACTGCGACAGTAACTATTTGAAGCAAATCATATTATTAATAAGTAACGTAATTTTAAATTACAGTTGGATGAATAGATTTTTTTGGTCCATGTGTATACATTTGAAGTAGAAACACAAACACATTTTAAACAAAATATAAAAGTCAAAATGGAAAAAAATATGTAATATCAAATAAAATGTATCAAGACTACATGGAATGTTCAATCACAAAACTTATAGATTATAAAAGATAGCAAGCAGAAAATAAAGCAAACAACAGAAAATAAATGTGGGTCATTTTTGAACCATGTTGTGTTGGGTTGAGTTACAGTTTAGATAAGAAAAAGTTACCAAGTGGCTTCTATTGCCCTTATGAGCTCACTGGGATTCGAGATGGATAACCATTTTGGTTTCTGAAAACCTGTCAAAGTGGCTTTTTACTTTTAGTTAGTTCTTTTATCTGTTGTGTGAGAGGATTTCAGAATTTGGATTTCAGGGACTGAAAGTAGACACATCTCATACTGGCCACTAAGTGGTGCAAATGGACAATAAGAAACTGACATAACCTGAAGTTCACATTTGAGTGTTCTTAAAGCATTGTGGTCAATACTCTAATTGATCAGAAAAAGTCTGAAAGTCTGTTTGGACTGTAACAGCAGCAGGGACTTCCTCCACTAGCCAGGCACTAAACCTGCTACATGCTGACATTTAAAGTATATTTAGATTGGCGACTTCACACAGACACATACTTACAAATATATAGTCCCCAGAAGTTAAAGCAGTAATTACAGGTCTAAATCTGACAGAGCATCTAACCACCACCGCCTGGCTGCAGCCAAGAGTGTGTGAGTGTGCACTGGTGCTGCAAGGACACAAACACGGCTTTACAACACACCATGGAGACATGACTCTGTTTTAGAGTAATATACTAGTCTTCATAAACAAATACCTCACTGTTTGTGTGACTGCATGCCATGAGGTAATGACTACAATGGCAGCTGTTGTGGTTTGTCAATGTGTTGCCCTCTGAAGTAATGGAGACTTTGCTGCTTGTGAGGTTTTTGGCATAACAGCAAAAATGTTGAGGAGGAGAACCACTCTGAAGGTGTTGATGTGCTCAAAAAGATACCTAATGGGATTGTTCAGTTTTGTTTGGAGTGGGGTGCTGTGGAGAGGTAACAACCAATCAGTGTCTCACCTGCAGGAGATAACTTTCTAAATGTCCTCATTTTTCAAAAGAAAAATTGTTTTAAAGTCATGTCAGATCAGAAAAACAATATAATAGCAATATATGTTCACAGTGCCATTGCTGTCCTGAATTATTCAGCTTATCTTCATCTTAATATTCCTTACATATTTTACATATTTTATCGAATTTATGATATCTTGTGTTTACATTTATCTTTGAGACTGTTTCATGGTTTTATCCCTTAAAATGAAACACACAGATGTCTCAAAGTTGTTCTAATACTTGACATTTTAAGATTTAGTTACCCTTTTATTTATCTTTGTAAACATTTTCTTTATGTGCAAGAAGAAAAATTCCTTCTTTGCTATTTAAATAATTAAATTCAAAAACTGAATTGATTTGATTTTAACATATTATGAATTCACATTTTGGTAGATTGTGGAAATTTTGTCCCGCTATAGTAGCCATTATTGTTTATTTAAGTTGACTTCCATTTCTCTGTGTTGTAATGAACTTACTGGACATAATTAAATACATGACTGTAAGAAAAGCACCAGCCCCCTGGAACCCTGCACAAAATTAATGAGGTCAACAAAATAGATGGATGGATAATTAAGTAGACAGGCTATGCTCTACCATTAATATAAGATTTTATAATGCAGATGTATCTTAAAGCTAAATTAAGACATCCAGAGAAGTGTCCTGAGACCTTCCAGATAGAATATTATAAAGGAGAAGAGATGTCTGCAGAACATTGTATAAACACCCTAACAAATCCCAAAAGATGCAGTATTTTGTATTATTCCAACTGGGAAGAGCTTTGGAAAAGTACACAAGCTTGCAAGATCTTGCAAGAATGAAGCGCCTCCACCAGAACCCGTAGAAAATCAACTTGTGCAGCACACTGACTGTCAGGGGTTTTTTCAGGTGGAGGGACTTGACAGATGACATTTCTTTCAGTAGTAACTGTAAACCTGCTGAAAATCTGTCACTTAATGTCTCAGAAGATCCCTTCATCACAGTAATAAAACAGGGCACCTTAGCCTGGCAGTGATTGGCTGCTTGGTTGGTTGATTTAAGGGGGATTGTGGTTTGATTGATGGCCCAGACAAAATTGTGCAATCAAACAAAGCATGAGTATTCTGGAGAATTTAGTTGGATTTCTGCATGTTGAAGCTATCTTGGTGCCTTTAAACAGGGTTTATAAAAGACAAATTGGTCAAATATTTTTATCGAATGAGTAGCTATTAGTTTGACTGTAGCAAATACAAATTCTGGTCTGGATCAGAAGGATCTTTGCGTATCCCTACATAACAGTTTAGTTTTATAAAGCACAAATATATTTTAAAAATCAGCCAGTTTTTTATGCCTTTTTATCTTTTAACGTCCAGTGCCTTGAAAAAGTATTCATACTTTTTAACTTTTTTAAGATTTCAACTATGAATTGTAGTGCATTTTATGTGACCAACAAAAAGTAGTACAAATTTGTAAAATCTGAAAAATGTGGCATGCATCTTTATTCTGTTTCCTTTACTCGCTACTTAAAATCAAGAGCATCTGATTATGTTTAGGAGTTAACTAATTGGTAAACAGAGTCTACTTGTGTGTAATCTAATCTCCTTATAAATCCAGGCCCTTCAGTTCTCTGAAGGGCTCGGAGGTTCGTTAGAGAAAATTAGTGAACAACCAGCATCAAAAAGACAAGGCACACAACACACGGGTCAGGGAGAAAGTCGTGCAAAACTTTAAAGAAAGCAAGACTAACAACAATATCCCAAGCTTTGCACAGCTCGTAGAGAAATGTTCAATCCATTCTAAATTGAAAAAGATTAAAAAGTGCTCTTGTACGAAGACATGGCATTCCTTTAAAGATTCTCTGGTCACAGGACACCCACCCAAAAACACAACATCTCCATGGTACCACATCATGATTGCAGCATCATTCCATAGGGCTGGTTTTGGCCCAGTCAAAATCCAGACCTGAATCTAATTGAGAATCTGTGACAAGACTTGAAACCAAAGTTCAGAGAGTTCAGATCGCCATCCATCATGATTGCGTTTCAGTTATTTTGCAAGGATAAATGTGCAAAAACGTCATTCTCTAGCTGGTTAATTCTTGTAGAGCTAACGCTCAAAAGACTTATAGCTGTAATTACCACAAAAACTGGTCTAGCAATGTATTGACTCAGGCTGGTTAAATAAAAATGCACACCAGAAATCTGAGGTTTCATTTAAAAGAAAAAAAGAATTAAAAACCATGTCTCCTTTGTCCTTAACACTAGAAATTATCTGACACTTTTTGCTTAGATCACATAATAAACTGCTTTGAAGTTTGTGGTTGTGGCATGACAAAACGTAGAACTTTAAGCATATTTAGTCATAGTCAATAAATTAGAATATGTTCCAGTTAGGCCCATTTGTCTGATTAAAAACACCTTTTGAAAATAACCTTACAGCAGGTATTAAGCTTATGTTTAACCGCATATTTCTGTATTAAAAAGATTTTTTTCATTAGTATGTTGTAATATTCTAATCTTAAATGATGTGTTTTCATTAGCTAGAATAATACAGTTAATGAAATTGTATTATACATCATATTAATTATGATCTAATTGTACATCATAATTAACTGAAAAAAAGGCTTGAAAACATCAGTCTGTGCATAATTAATCTAGATGTGTTTCACTTATGAATGAATGAAATAAATGAACTTTTCAATAATATTCTAATTTATTGATGATGACTGTACAATTAAACAACACCTTTAAGCACAGTATTTTAGGAACAGATTAGATTAAACAAAAAATAATGTTGTTTGGTTCCCCAGTAGAACTTATTTCCAAATGATGGGTTCTGATGATGAAGCTGGGGGGCATTTTTTGATTCTTTTTAATCGCTATTATTATTACACAATCAGTTGCTGGAACACTAATTAGTCACAGAACAGGACAGCAATGATATCATCTATTAATACTACCCCACATTGTTACCGGTATATGACTGATTTCCGAAACACCTGATAAGCAGGGGCTTGGTGTGGTTGTGTAACCTACCTCTCCTTTTGGTGCCCAGAGGGCATTTTTTTTACTCTACTACATGACTTTGTATGCTGACTAGATATTCTCATTTCACCCCGCTTTCAAACATGCATCATCATGCGCCTCGCACACCAGCAGATGAGCAGAATGTGAGCAAGTGGAAATCTTTATTAAAGTGAAGAAAGTCAGGAGGAGGAAGATTTTATTTGTGTATGTGAGTGAGTGCAGGGAGCCTCCCTACCTTCAGGGTTATGCATGGGCTTGTTACAGCAACATTCCTTTACTCAGCTGCTTCTGAACAGCACATTCCAAAAAGAGAGAGGGAGGATAGAGGAAAAAAAGAGTAAAAAGAGGAGGAATGAAGGGAGAGAAACAGAGATAAGAGGAGGGAACAGAAGGAATATAGAGCAAGACATAGTGTACTGTGTTGGAAGTTAAAAAAAAACACACCAGTGGTGGACAGAGAGGAAATAGTTTAAGGAGGGGGAGGGAAATAATAAGATGATATGTAAATGATCCCTGCTGTGAAATGGTGAACCTCTGGCCCTCCTTTTCCCACATGGGGATCAAAGGTCAGGGTCAAATACAGTACAGCGCAACCAGAGCTAGCACTGAGAAAAGAAGGAAAGAAGGTCACGAGGTCATTTTGTACCGCTATTAGAGAAAACACTTAATACAGCAGAATAACAGACTCTTTGAAACATGTATTCATTAGTATACAGAATGCAATTCAGATAACTAAAGCTTTTTTTTTTTTTTTTTTTTTTTTTTTTTTTTTTTTTTTTTTTGCACAAATAAACTAGAGAAAATTCCTTTCATGCACAGATTTCAAATCAAGTTTTGATTTATTAAGGAGAAAAAACTATCCTATGTCATTGCCCCTCTTATTAAATCATAAATTATGATCTACCACAAAAGGTTAAGTTTCAATAGTCACACCCAGGCCTGATTACTGCCAGATCTGTAGAATTAAAAAACATCTCTTCATCAGAACCTCTCTGACAAGAAGAAGAAGAAGGGTAAAAGATCTCTAAAACCAACATTTCATCTCCCAATCTAAAAACATTAAAGAAAAGATGAGGTTTATAAAGAGTTGGAAAGCAAATTTCTAAGGGTTTGGGACACATTGTGAAGCACACAGTGAACATGGAATGGTGAAAAAACGTTCTCACAGTGTCCAGCCCACCAAATTACTCCAGGAGTGTAACAACAACTCATCCAGGAGGTTGCAAAAGAACCAACATCCTCTAAAGCACTGCAAACCTCGATTACCTCAGTTAAGGTCAGTTTTCATGGTTTAAACATATGAAACAGATGAACCCCAGGAGTTTTGGAGAAATGTTCTGTGGCTTGAGGACGCAAAAATTGAACTTTTTGTTTGGTGATTCCTGATATATTTATTCCACCAACACAAATATAAATTTGTGGATTTTGTTCAACTCTTCAGGGATTTTACATTGTGATTTTGCACTTTGGTCAGAGGAGGCTAAGATTCATCTTTTTTTAAAACAAACAGGACAGGTGGGTCTAGGTGAAACAAAGGATGCCTATGTCGAATATTATCTCATGTCCACCAGTAAATATAGTGGAAGATCTGTGGTACTGTGGGTCAGTTTCTCTTCTAAAGCACATGGGAACCTTGTTATTCTGCATGGCATCATGAACTCTTTGAAATAACAGGTTATTTGAAACAAAAATCGAATGGAGTTTGATAAGAAACTGAAAACAGATATTCACTGGGTTTTTCGGCAGGATAATGGTCAAAAACATACAGCCAAATCAACACAGAAATGGTTTACTAAACACTAATCGGCCTTCTTCAATGAATGGTGCCCAAACTAAAATCTTGCTGAAAACCAGTGTGATGAGCTGAAGAGAAGTGCGTATAAGAGAGGAGACAGGACTCTGGACAATCTAGAGAGATTGGACAAAGATAAATGGTCAATCCTGTTCAGTCATGAAGTCACGAAACTATATTTTTCGCTTCTTTCAGCATCCGTGAAATTCATATGAGATAAAAAGATATTTTCTCAGTGTTTATTTTTTTCAGCAGCTCAGTTTAATTTTTAAAAATGCTTATCAGTTTTTAAAACTGTTAAGCTGGTAAAAAAAAAAAAAAAAAAAAAAAAAACAAACAATGGGAACAGAGGTACATTTAAATTCTCTGAGCAGTATGTTGCTGGAAAGGCCTAATGAGGACAGAGCAAAAGCAGAAGTGGGGGGGAAAAAAAGCAAAGCCTGAATATGTACGGACTTAACAAGCAGATAAGTTAGAAGACAAGAGCAACAAAAAGCAGCTTGTGTGAGCAAGACGTTTGCTGGCACAGCAGCAGCGTCCCTTCTCTGTTTCGCTCTTACTTGCAGTGAATAGATGAGTTTGTTTGCCATTGCTGCTAGAACTAAAGGAAAACAAAGTAGCTTGATTCCTTGTTTTTTTATTTTTTTTTTGCTTATTTGTTTTTTTGAGGGGGGAGGGGGGTGTTACTAGAGGACAGTTCCTGTGACATAATAGTCTATTGAAGTGGAATATTATGCTCTTCTCTTTATTATAAATTATGTAGTTGTAAATTGACCTAAATCACACATTTTAAACCTAAAAATTGTTTAACAAGCATAAATGTGACTTTTCTGTTGCCTCCTATATGGAGTAGAAATTGTAAAAAGCAAGTACATTTTCCATTATAGAGCAAGTATGAATAGAAAAACTGTAATGATAGTCATCACTATTATTTTTTGTATCTGTTGTGGTCCCATTTTATTAAAATCTTACAAAATAAAACATTGGCAGTATATTTAATTAAATAGCTTTTTAAATGAAAATTAATAGTTACATGCTGTCTCATCTTTTATTAATTCATTGATTTTATTTTTTCTTTTATATTTGTTGTGCCCCTATGTCACTTCAGTTGTGTAAAATTAAAAGCCTTACTAAACAAAGTACACTATGAATATATTCAAATAAATGTCTAAAAATAAATGTCTAAAAATATGTCAAGGTAACATATTTTGCATGTTATATTTCTCAGCTTCTTTAGTATTTATTTATTTATTTCACATTATTTTCTGAAAGCACCGACAATATGTGTCAAAACAATGGACATGCGTTATCTCCAATCACACCCACTTACTTAGTAGAGCAACAACCATTTCATCCAATGGAATTCCAACATTGTGTTTTTTGTAACCAATCAGGGGCAGATGTTTCCTGGCAGAGGCGGGTCTACCTCTTGTTGGCTGTGCCCTGTCCGGATGTTCCCCCCAGTAGCGGAATAGCAAGCAGCAGCGGCAGCAGTGTGTGAATGTGGCAATCGAGGTAGACAGGGAGGGGTGGAAATACTGACCGGACCGGGGTGGTTCTAATTTTTGGGTCCTGTTTTTCTTTATTTTTCGTTTATTGTAGAGCCAAATCATTACGGTTGATACCACGCAACGGTTAGGAACTTGTTTGCTGGGCTGTAGAGCCGGTTGGCGCTTTTCTTCGGGACTAAGTGCTCTCGTTGTGGAAATAGTCCAGAAGAAAGAAGGGAAGGCAGGAACAACATGGGGCGATAATAAAAAAATGTGTTGTGTAGCGGACCGACGATGACTCTCTGGGAGGACCCGTGAAGCCTATTTATTTTTTATTTATTACCAATTTTTACCCCTGTCCCCTGTATCCTCTTTTATATTATTCCCATCTTTTTAGTTTGGGAATTATTTTTTTTAAAAGGAAAAGGCAACGTTACAAGAGGACTGAAGGATGGACCAAGCCGGCATCCTGAGAAACTTTATCCAGAGGGTGAAGGCCATGAGCGAATTGGACGAGGACAGGGCAGAGGACAACTTCGGCAGCGACTTTATGGTGGGTCAGAATTACCAGGAAGAAAAACCTGGACTTCTTTATCTGGCATTTATCTCACACAGGACCTCCTCCATATCCCACCACCTCCCCTTCCCGTCTCCTGGTTCCCCTGTATCCCTCAGGAGGTGAGGCAGGGGCGGCCACACTGCCCTCTTCCTTTTCCTCCCATTTCCAGTCTTTATATGGCGGCCTTGCATTGTCTCCCAAACCTCAGAAACAACCACCGAGTTCTGCTTTCAGAAATGAAAAGACACATTCAGGCCACTTTTTTCTATTAATGTTTGGGTGTTGCTGGAGCAGCTAAGCTAAGGTTAAATTGCTGTGTTATTGTGGCTTTTACTGTCTGTCTGATTATCATGATTGCTGGGTTACAGTGCAAATTTGTTTCTGTACCTTTTAAATTCCTTGGTGACTGGATTGGGACAGAAAGGTAAAATATGTACCATGGATTAAGATGTCTCCACCAAGAGTTAGGCAATTGCAAACCAATTTATTGTGTAAGTAATAGCATACACATAAATGAGGCAGATTTTCTTTGGGATCTTAATCAGTTTAGTGCGAACAACCCTTTAATTGATAAGAATACATGAACCGTAGAAATAAACTGGATCAAAAATCAGAGCGATCAAGATAAAGTCATCCGATTCCAATCTTAATTGATTAGTGCAACTATTCCCCCTATACATTAAATGCATCAAAAATGTAAAACTCCTACCATATTTGGTCTGTAAATGCATCAAGGAGCAGCATACAGTGTTACACACTTTTTTTTTTGGGCTTGACATATTGTTTGACTAAGTAGGGATATTCTAATTAGTTAATTTTCTGTTACATTCAAAACTACTACCTCTATTAAAGAACTTGAGGCACATTTTTTTTTCTGTTGTAGTTCTTAGATAAAACAGTATCTAACAGCAGGTCAGACCTCAAAGACAATCGATATCTTGCAAGAAAGGTCTGATGAGTGCATTTCTATAAATAATCGCTCTAACAAGAGTTGGGGAATATCAAATCAAACCCATTTATAGTCTAACTAATACTATAAATTAAAATGAGAGAGTGTTTCTTTGTTATCCAACCGATTATTGTGGAAGATAATGAAATAAATAAAGACATGAAATATGTTATGATGTGGACCAATCAGTCAGACTGATTCTGATGAGGATCATCTCATTCCTGTGTTTTCTGTTTGAATCAAGACTACTGATTCTGTTAAAGGGCCTGCAGTACATTTGTTTTGTCTTTTCTAGTCCTTAAAAAAACATTAATCTGAATTATTTATCTGAATTGGCAGGTCCTACCTCAAAGAAAATTAGTGTTGGCCAACTTCAGTTCAGCATTTTATCAACCTGAGGCAAAATACTGTGGAGCAGCCTGGTGGTTCTTTTTGATGACTGTTTGCTTAATGACAGCGGTTTGAAAAGTGTGAGGAGTCTGACAGCAGAACCTTGACAGAGCATCAAAACACTCGAGGGACTACAGGATCTTCGCAAGTCATAGCCCAGTTTCCAGCTGAGACATGTGTTTTGTGGTCATTACTAAAATATATTAAATTATTTTTCTTGCATACATGGGTGATCCTTCTAATATTAGAAACAGCAGTTTATTGGTGATTTCGAAATAATATTGTGTTTGTCTGATGACCACAGATTGGCAGTAATAATTTTGTGTTTGTTGCATCTCTCAATGTTGTAATTCTGGACTCTAAATAGGGCCTCTCCCTCTCCCTGGGCTTGTGAAATAGCTGAAATAGCATGAATAGGACTTCTATGATAACATTTGAGGCCTTAAGCAGTCATTTTAAATGGGTGGTAGAAGACATTTAATTGGTGTGTTTGCATTCAGACTAAGTGTGATGAGGGAATAAAACTGCAAATGGATCAGAAGGTATTTTTTTTTACAGAAATCCATATTTTGTTTTGAATTCTTTGAGTGTCGTCTGGACTAATCAGCCTCAGAGCATTTCAACTTTTCCTGCATTTGTCTACACTTGCAAACAAACACTCCTTACTTCCCTACTTCATGCATGCTGCTTGCTGGAGCTTGCAACATTCTTTCTTGGCCTATTTCATAACATTTTGTACATGGCTTGCAGAGTGAAACCTTATCAGCACATTAATAATCCAACAAAACGATCTAAATGAGAACGGTTTGTCTTTGCGTTAGTCGCAGACGTCAAACTGGCGCTCAGAGCCGGGCAGTGTGAGAAGACCTATTTGTATTCCAGCTAAATGATTGCTTCTCATTTTAGCACCACCATACTTAACATTCACATTTTTAACACTTATCCACGCCTTGTTAAGCTATCGGCTTCAAACAGCTCTTTCATTTTTCTAAGGGAGAACTTGTTTGTGAAGTTGTGTGATCTGTATTCTTGTTGTATCTCCCCTGCTACTGTTAACCTTCCTTTGCTTCTTATTTCATGTTAGGTTGTTGTGCTTCTCCTGAGAAAAGTTTTCGCTTTTGCTTTTGCATTAACTCCTGTTATTTGTGTATGGTCGTTACAGTGACCAGATTATCTCAAGTGAAGTTTCGCAACTTAAACAGACCTTCAGGCAAATCTTGTTCCTTTTAATTTTTAATTTTTTTTTTTTTTAAAAGTGATTTAGCTCATGCAGCCTGGAATCGAGAAAACCTGTTCAGACTGAATGCAGGTGGGCGGTGTGCCAGCACACCGATTAGAGAGATGCAAAGGGTGACCAGCCACGGCCTTCACGTCACAGTCTGTTTTACCAAACTCAAGCCTGCTGTGAGGACTCATTTAAAGTCTAACACCACAAGCACATGGGGTGTGCTCCTTCTGCGCTGTGAGTCACTAGAACACCCTGATGTAACTCCCACTTTAACTGTCTATTGTTGTGTATATATAGAATGTGTTTTATAGGCATAATTACAGGCTCCAGTGGGGCAAGGAGTCAGAGATTATACGCTTTGTTCAGTGAGCTTTTTCAGCAATTTGATAGAGCAGCATGGCTACATATTTCTTTTCCATCTGGCTACAAATCAGAGTTTGTGTAGTTCAGTTCTTATATTGTAGCATCCGATCCCAAGGGAATTATATGTGTTGCTCGCGATTGTTTCTTTACAAATACAATGCCTTGCAGAAGTAATGTTGAACTTTTTCACTGTGTGATTTTTAGAATAATAATTTTTGAGATTCTTTTGATAGAGATGTGCAAAGTTTGGCATTCAGCCATCATACCTCTATTCGCTTTCCCTGTCTAGAGACTAAACATTCAGCTCATGTTTGTTTTAAATATAGCTTATGATCAGCCAGCATGGTTGGTTTGTGAAGATTCAGAGTTGGAATGGGGTCTGGACTTTGACTGGGCCACTTCAAAACATGAATATACTTTGATCTAAATCATTCCATTAGGTCTGCAAAATATATTGCAATGTCACTACATGCTATCTAAATGTCTGAGTACTTGTTAGACTGCAACAAGTACCATTCATTCAGTATTTAGGATAAGATGTTCTGGTATTAGTCATTAAGAAACTACAAATAAGTTTGATCTTATCGGGAGAGCAGATGCAACCAGAAGCAATTTTTTAAATAGAACTGTTTTTGAGGTGAGAATAATGATTTTTCGCTACTCACCATCAGGGGTCTGTTTGTTTTTAATCTTCACCTCAGTCTCAAGTACTTTTCTGCCCCCTTAAAAGCTCCGTCCATCTTCCTATTAACTCTGCCCGGATTTTCTGTGTGTGAAGAAATGCTTCCCCACAGCATGATGCTGCCTTCACCATGTTTGAGGTTAATTTGCTTAGGGTGATATTCCGTGTTGGTTCTAAGCCATGCATAGTGTTTAGCATGTGGGCCAGAGACTGGAAATTTTGGTTGGTTCCATTAACAAGACAGCTGAATACAAATACTTGCCCCATTTTTTTCAGATTTTCATTTGTGAGGCATTTTGCAAACCATATTTCAATTTTATTTTATTTCACCATTATGCACTACTTGGCCTATCATTCAAAACATCAATAAATTAGATACAAGTGCGGTTGGAACAGGACAAAATTTGATAAAGTCATTTCTGAAGAGGAACTATGTACATAGATTGAGTAAAATATATCTGGCACAGTTATTTTAGCAATATTGAGAGTTTTAGACATAGAAGATGTCCTAGCTTTTAAGTCTGCCAGGGTTATCTTGAAAATACTGATTGTGTAAGATACAAAACACATACTGTTGCATCCTGGAGTCGGTCCCATGACACAGGTTCTGCAAAAATGGTCCATCTGTGAAGTTGATGGTTCCCCAAAACTAAACAATAGAAGTCTCACTTGTTTCACAAGGTGGTTATCAACTTGCTCAGTCAACCCATGACTTTTCAAACTGGCTATTAGTGCAACTCATATGAGACTTTTTTTTTTTTTTTTTTTTTTTTTTTTTTTTTTTTTTTTTTTTAATAAGAGCAAACACTAACATAGTGTTGGAAATGTACACAAGATCAGATCAAAAGCCAGTAAAGTTTGGCTAAATTAACTTTTGTTGAATCATGTAATTCAGCAGTGAAAAGGAGAATAGGCATGTCTTACACCGGGTTTCTGTGTATCATTTTTCTGTCCAAATGCTTTACATTTTTTCAGACTTAAATAAACAAAGTTCCCTGTTTACGTCTGGCCATTTTTAAACTAACCAAATGTTACTAATACCAAACCTGCAAAAAGCACAACATAAAACCAAGAAAGAAGGAAAAAGAGACAAGGAAAGAAAAAAGAAGGAAGAAAAAAGAAGGAAAGTTAAAGAAGAATGCAAGAAAAGAGGAAATATTCAATGAGCCAAAGGACTGAAGGAAGGGAGGAATGAAGGAAGGAATGAAAACAATGAAAAAGAATAATGGCTGGAGGAAAAGGAGGAAGGGAATAGAAGGAATAATTAAAAAGAAGGAAGCATGGAAGGAAAGAAAGGAGGATTGAATGAAGATATTGAAGAAGGAAGCATGGATGGACTGTTGAAAAGAAAGAGAGAGAATGTGGAATGAAAGAAGGAAGACGGGAAGTGATGAAAGATTGAAGCAAAAACTGAGGAAAGGAGTTATGCAGAAAGCAAGAAAGTGTGGACCGATGCATAGACCAAGCTCACTTGAATAAAGGCTTGTAAAAATGGAAAAGGGCCCAAATCTTTAGCGTGATAATCAGTCAGACAGCACGTTATTGGTTGTTGGGGAGCTGGAGAGAATAACCTGAGGCAAACTGCAGCTGAACAGAAGACAGTCCTGAATATCTCATAACTTTAGCAAAGCTGGTCAGCTGTCCAACTTACAGCACACTCGTAAGGGAATCCACTTACTGCAAACTCACCATAGGTTCATTTATGTCTCGGTTACCTTTCATTTTTAAGCTGGATGCCCATCTTCAAAGTAGTCAAAAAGTTGTGCAGCAAACTTTTAAACTTTGCAGTTTTTCTGTATAGAGTCGGAAAATTTTGGAGGAAAAAAACCATACATTTTCTCTCTTTTGTACTGTGTTGCAAACCATATTATATGATATTACACACATTCTTACATGCTTTTATTACAGTCAGGATGGTAGTTGAAGTGCAGTTTAATGCCAGGGTAGTTTACCACACATCTCCTAGCAATAGACATGCAAGCTGCTGAGATGGAGCTGGGGAAATGTGTGCAATGGAACATACTCTAAAAGAGAGGGTCCAGCGTTAATCACAGTTGGAGATAAAGTTACAGTTTAGTGTTATTGTTTCAAAATTCCTCCAATGTGACACCTAATATGGTCTCAAAATGATATCTAAAAAAACTGTATCAAAAATACTTAAAATGATGTAATGGTAAAAATACCTAAGATTTAATTATATAATAATAACAATAACTAATAGTTATCAGTAACATTAATGTGACTGTAGTAAGTGATATGTCTTTCTTTATGCGGCAGTAGAAATAATTCCCATTTCTATGTTTAAATAAAAGCAGTTAAATCATGTTATAGATTTGTTTTATATATTTATATAAATATTATGAAAGCATGAAACTATGGTATTTTTACAGATTAACTTTTGCATCTCTGCCCCTAAAGAAATACACCCTGGTGTAGGCATCAAGAGTAGTTGGAGCCCATCCAGCTGACCACATATACTATTTATATGTAGAGTGTGAGTTCCTCACACTTAAAATATTATATCCTGCCAAATATTGTATCCAGTCAGTCATTTTTGATAGTGATATTGTGATTAAAATTGCTTTTCTATATGTTATGCAGTTCCACCTACAGGCAGATTGTCTGCTCTAAACCTCAGCAGGTCGAGTGAGTGTATTTGACCAGACCCGGGCATGTAGCTGTATATGCAGGGACTCTGCTGTATTATATTTAAACATCCCGACTGATAGCAGTCGACATCCAAACTGTAAATGATGACGTTGCTTTTCTTCTTCTGTTGTATCAATGGCTGCTGGTAAACAATAAAAGACACATTAGAAGCACCTTGTGGCCTAGGGTGTGGCTCAGAATAATGGGGGCTCTAACTTGTGTCCAAACATTGATGTTACAATGTGAAATTTTTCTTCATCATGCGAGAACTTATACAGGTCCTGTTGTGGATGATGAGAACAGACGACTCGGTGCAATCAGCTGTCTGTCCGCTATCAGTACATGCTTGCTTAACACTGGGAGCTGCTGCAAAGTCAGTGATTTGATACAATTGTCTGAGCTTTCTTAGTAGCCTTTTTACTACTTTGTACTACACAGTATAGTCAAATGGCTTTAATTGCACTGTAATTAGAATTGAATTCGATTGCATACAATTGAACCTGAAAGTGACTGTGATTCGACTGTTTTGAGTTGAATTTGGACCTTAGTATTAACTGTTTCTATTTGGAGGTACAGGTAAATTCAACATTATTCATACATTTGGCAGATTTAGATTTAAAATTATTTTCATTCAATTAAGAAGTTAGTTCCTGATAGAAAATGAGACAGGCATCTTTGAAACAGTAATAAAATTACATTTTAATGAAATAAAATGCTATGTCAAATTCTTTACACCTTTCTCAAAAATCACTGGGGAAATCTTTTTTGGCGTTACAGCAAACAAACCCTAATTTCTGACCAGCTTTTGGCGTGTGTCCCTTGGTAATTGAAACATTTATCTTTGATGAAGACCTCCATGTCTTTAAGGTCTCCTTACCATCACCCTAATCTTCAGTTCCCTCAGTCAAGTTCTCTATCTCTAATTAGGCCACTTAAAAACGTTATTACTTCCAGTCAGAAGAAACATGTTTGAAAAATTAAAAGATTACTTTAAACCTGAATTTGCCAGGGCTATGACAAATTTTGGGCTTTACTGGAGGTGAAGGAGAACGGCAACATGGATATAAAATGATTTCATCTGAGTTTTTTGGGACAAGTGAAGAGTATTTGTATTTCTGTGGGTTATTTTTTTTTTTTTTTACGACACATGTATTTTCATTTGTTCCTGATGCATCATTTAGGCTCAGTCTTTCATTTTATTAACATTATCCAGAATTTAAACAGGCTTTGTGTCTGTGTAGGTGTTTTAGACAGCAGGTGAAGCCACAAATATTTTCACTCAAGAAGAAGTTAAAGGAGCTTGAAGCAAAGACAGGAAGCTGCTTGTATAGCCGGAAACCAAAAGAAGCACAGATCTGTGTGAGCTGTTACCTTTACGTTGTGTCATTGCAGCAGTTCTGATATCATCTTACCAGCTGTTAATTGTGCCAACATAAAACGCACATGTAGCTACAGTAGCGCTCAATAATGCAGTCTAGACTGGGTTTAGGAGTTCAGCCTCTGTGTGTGTATTAGTGTGTGTTGCTGCTACACCGCCACATGCTGATGACTTCAAATCAGCACATCAAAGAAAACGAAAAAGTGCAAACGCACGCGCTTCTGTGAAGTGTCCTGTTTAGTTGACATAAAAAAAACTCAGAGGGGATTCAAAAAAGGGAAACGTGAAAGTGTCGAACACATGCTGGTGTGTGTGTGTGGTAACAGTTTCTAATAATATTGTCTTTTGGTTTTGCATGTCTTATTAATTTTGCATGAACTCTGTCATGCAAGTTTCTGTTTTAAGTGTATAGAGGGGTATGGGTGACGATTTTTATCCAGCTGTAAGAGAGAAGATAAGAAAATATGCTGTAATTTTAATCCAGGATTTAAGATCAGAATGGTGAAGTTAGACTTGTTCGGATTTACTCTTGTTGAAATCCTTTACCACCTGGAGGATGTTCGGCACGCTGTGGTCTCATTTTAGACTAATCAGTGAGGCATGCCGAAATTAAGCCTTGGGGCTTCAGGAAACAGAAACCAGACAGTTGGTAAAGTTTTTAAAGGTGATTTAAACAATGGTTAAAGAAAAATATTCAGAATATTTATAAAATAATCATCATATCAAAAATTTGTCAAACCTCCTAATCTTTTCAGCTGTTTTTCATTTTACAAACACAATCTTCAGTGTATTGCATGGGGATTTTATAAGATAGATTAACACAAAGTAGCTCATAATTGGGAATTGGAATGAAATGTATATCATATTCAAAGTACTGAATTATATGAATGTCATCATTACCACCATTTTATGAAGTTGTATCAGAGTAGGGAGGACTAAATACAAATGTACACCACATTCTTGTGGTTTTATTTTGTAAAATAATAAACAAATGTGAAAACCATGTACAACTTTTCCTCCATTTAACAATTTTGTCCCTCTTTGTGTTGGTCTGTCACATAAAATTTGAACAATATAAAGTTTAGGGCTGTAAATAATTTCTAAGCGTTTGAATCCTCTTTCTATGGACTGTAAACTAGCACAGAAGAAGAAGGGCATCTATCAGTTTCCAAAGTATATTTGCACCTCTACTTAGCGTGACCTGATCAATGTATATACAGTTGAAGGCTGGTAAAATGTGACTTGATGGTTGTGTTCCCTCAGAAAATGAGAATCCAGCTGTGTTTGTTCGCTGGAGCTTTTATGAGCTTGTTTTTGTGTGTGGGTGCAAAAGGGCGCACCGCAAGGCTCAACTGCTGTTTCTCACTGCGTTTGTGTGTGGCGACTACTGTCTGTCCGCCTCATGTTACTACACCATGAAACACGACTTCCCAGTTTCTTCTGGTGTCACAAGTCTCCTTGGTTCTCACCCAAACCCTTCCCACGGCTTAACTCAAAAAGCAGCCTCAGAGACGGCTGTTTCTGTGAAGAGCCCTAACACAGTATTTCCGCTCTGTAGTTCCAGTGTGTGTGATAGAGAGGGAGGCTTTAGTGGATGAAAGTGAGCTGACCCACCGGCATAGCAGAAGAACTTAATTGATCAAGATAAGGAGGCCACACACGGTCGTACACAGGAAATTTCCAGTGATGCCGTCTTCTGGTAATATGTAATTTATGTGAAAGGAAATGGTTCCCCAGATGAGTCGTGTTGTCTGTATGTGAAGCAAATAAGCGAACCGTAAATTCAGATTAGGTTGCATTAAAAGAAGAAAAAAAAAAAAATCACACAGTGGGGGGTAAATGTATAATCTAACTTGAGAAATTAATCTCACCAGTTTTTATCCTCAAATAAATTTGAGCTGGGAAGCAATAACTACAAACTTGGACGCGCTGAACACACAGTAACCCCCAGTCCCAGATGACTGGGATTATGTGAGGTTTGTCCACATCTGCTTCCTGCTGCAGGGCTGGATCCAGAGAGGGAAATTATAACTACACTAATACCACTTAACCCTTTTTTGCTGACATACTATGAAGGCTACATTTTAATTTAAATCAAGTTTAGGCTGCAGAATTGTACCTGCTGGTCATGGCTATTTGTTGGGACTCTACTTTTATATCCTCTTAATTTGTTCAGTGAAATAAATAATCATAATTATATAACAGGTGGCATATATATTAACTAACAATCCCTCTAAAAAAAAAAAAGTAACACATTGTCTAATTTATGTCGCCTTTTAGGTTGATCAGTTTCTAGGATCTTTTAATTAGTAATTTAGGGTTCAAAAAGTCTCTGTGGCAACCATTAGAAGGCAAACATGTTAAAAAGCATGTCCTGTCCTACTGTCGCAAAGATAAACTGGATCTGTCTTGTTTAAGTAGATGAGAATGATTTAACTTTTCCTCAATTAACACTCCATGTGGGTTTGGTGTGAAGCAGAAGATGAATATGCAAAAAAAAGAACGCTGTGCTCAGTGTTGAGCATAGTGGACAATCTATGATGCTGTGGGCCTGTTTCTCTTCCTAATCATCATTAGGGAGGTTGTGGATGACCGAGTTCGTTGAAAATAATAATTTCTTAACGAGAGCCCAGGAAAAAGGATCAATGGTGGGAAAAAAAAACCTCAAGATGACAACTTTATTTTTTCTGACTTCAAACTGTTCTGTTTAATTCCCATCTGACTTATTCTGCCTCTTTCCCTTCCACATCCTTCCCTTTGTTTCTTTCATTTATTATTTCTTTACTTTGTTTTGTCTTTGGACGGTAAGAGGAACCTATTAGTCAGGAAGCCCTGTGAGTAGCTTTTCTATGGCCACCTGGGTTTACAGCAGAACACAGACGGTACATGCATGTTTGACAGATCACTGAGGAAGTGAGCACCCTGACTGAAATGGCTGTCTGAGCCGACTGCTTTCAGTTCAGCGTAGGTGCTTCCCGCAGCCAAAGTTAGTTTTGCCTAATCTGACCACAGGACGCATCAGTTATCACAGGCGCAGACTTGGGTTTGTGATTGTTGCTCGCGTGGTTACTCACTAAATTTGTTAAACAAAGCTCTCCAAGATTCTGTTTTTAGCCAGGAAGCCGCACATCACGCCGTTACATAACTACATTTACGTGCAGTGATTGTGGCAGATGGCTGAGAAAAGAAAATTAAAGAGGGACAAAAAGGAAGGGAAGCCTGGTAGCTGATAAAAGGACATCACATTCTGCTTCGTGTCACTGAATGACAAGCTGTTAAAGCCAGCGCGTGTGCCACTGTGAACGCTGTCTGTGCTCCACTGACCTATATTGGTCAGTTGTCATTAAATGGAAATGACAGCTCTTTGATGAAGTGTGTGTTGGTGACTGTGTGTTTTTCCCATCTGGTGACTGATGCAATCTGCTTGATGTTATCTTTGCAGAGATCTTCAGCTAACAAAGTCCGGACTACTGACTCATGCCTCAGGGTGGAGGGTTCATGTTTTTGGATTTGCTTCCTTACAGGCCAAAGCCTTAATGAGTTTGATTTATGAGCTCCGTTTGAAGGATCTGTTGGAAATACCTGCACCAGTCCAGAGGCGTCCAATTCCAGTCCTCAACAGCTTGTGTCCTGCATGTTTTCGTTGTGTCCCTGCTCCAACACACATTAATCAATTGCCGAGTTACCATCCTCAGTATTCTGCAAAGACCTGCCAGAATACCATTTGATCTAGGTGTGTTAAAGCAGGGAAACGTCTAAAATAAGCAGGAAACGGGCTCCTAAGGACTGGAGTTGGACAACTCTTCACTCACCCAGAGAATAGAGTCAGCCACCTGGCTTAGGTCAGCATTGATCAGTAAAACATAGATATTGAAAAACTTGATTTTCTTTCTTACTCATTAAATGCATCAAAACTAAGAACTATCATAATTTTTCAGTTCATCAACCAACAGTAAAGTCACATAAAGGTTAGGGACATAAGCTTTGACACATAAATGAGAAAGAGAAAAAAAAAAAGAGCGTGACTGAAAGACTTGTATAAGTATACAGACATTTTCTTTTAGAAATGCAGCTACCTTTTTGCAGTAGAGAAGTGAAGTAGCACTATTGTTTCACCCTTCTTTACAATACAGTTGGAGTTGAGTGGCCTCCAGTTGTAAGTTAGTCCAAATTATGAGAGGAGTTTCTTTATATTCAGAAATTACACTGTTAAGCCTGTGAATAAAGCTTAAATTACAAATTAGTTTTTTTGCATTCAGTTGATCAAACCTTTAGATATTAATTCACCTGGTCTGATATGAAAAGAAGCAAACTTTTAATCGCTGGTTTTTTTTTTGTTTGTTTGTTTTGTTTTTGTTTTTTGTTTTTTTGTTTTTTTTTATATCAGTAATCACTTTCTTATTGTGGCCTTTATTTTCCTGGTGTTTAACTTAAAACTAATTAAGTTGCTGTTTCACATTGTTTTTTTTTAATCTAGTAAAACTCACACAATCAGCTATTATAGTGGCAAGAAATATTTGCTCCAAAAATTTAATAAACTGTCTACATGTAGAGTACAGAGAGCTATTAGGAATAATGAAGCAATTTTTAATTATGTGGTGTGGTGTAATTTTCTCGTAATGTCAGTTTAATACTGAGCTAAATCCATTTCCTTGTGTTGTACCTGTGTATGCAAATGTTTACCAATATCATGATTTAATATCTTTTACTTACAAAAGAAAGCAACAGTTATTTCTACTGCTGCTAAAATGATGTTACATATTATTTATTACAATTATGGCATCTGTAACATTTATCCATTTGATAATGAATGAATGAATGATTTTAACATGTAGATTTAAGCTGAAATCTGGAATAAATGTCCACTAAAGTTATCAGTAGTTATTAAATGTTTATTGTACGAATGTTTATTGTACAAAATAGAACCCTGTTTATGCTGCTCTAATCTTTACAGAGTAAAATCAGAAGAAATTAGCTGGTTATTCAGTCGAAAAAACTTCTCAGGTAGGCACGGGGTTACCGTGCAGTCTGGAAAATTAAATTAAAGTTGATACCCCCTCCCCCCAAGTCTGGATAGATAAAGAAAGCTAATCATGGAAAATGTTTGATCTTTTTTCCTCATTCTTATGTCTAAAAGAACAAAATCTAATTTTCTGCAAAGGGAATGCCTTTTTTAATGTTCTTTATCTCTCTGATATGCCACAATCTGAGTTGTTGGCTCGTGTTTGAATTGTTTGGACTGCACACTCCACACACACACTGTAAGAAAATACTTTTTCACCAGGTTTTTGATTTCTAGACCGTCTTGGGTCAGAGTTTCAAATTGGACTTATTATTTCAAAACTTAGTCCAGTTTGAATGCAATCAGAAAAGCATTTATTGTCCCTCAGTTGGGGAAATTCAGGTTTATCAGCAGCAAAGTGACAGGCAAGTCAAAGCATGTAGAGTCACACTAAGATACAAATATAAAAACAACAAGAGTAACAGCTATTACTATTATTATTTATTATTATAACATACTCTGATTTCAAAGAAACATGCAACTCAGTAGGGTAATTTAAAAAAATGAACAAATTGTCCCTGTATAATTGTGCAGAAACAAAAAACTATTTCCAAGAAATTGAAAAATTGTGCAAATAACAGGTGAGATGAAAACACTTATTGAGTTTATTGGAAGCAGTGATAGTTACAGAGTCTAACAGCTGCTGGGAGGAAGGAGCTGTGATATTGCTTCTTTGTGCACCTAGGATTCAGCAGACTGTGACTGAAGCAGCTCTCCAATTCTGCAACCGCTTCATGCATGGGGTGGGAGACACGGATGTTATTTTAGCCAAAGTTCTTCTGTAATATAAAGTAAAGCGTCCAACCTAGCATCTCTTAAAATATTGCATTTTGATTGGGAAAATTTGTTGGAACCAACCTTTAGTAATGGGTTTAACAAACATGCTATGTGTTGCTTTCCAGCTGTGCTTTCAAAACAAAGTTAATAAAAGAATTAAAGGTGCTTCTTTAGTTTCTGTAACATAACTGTCAATGGGGTTTTTTTTTTTAACTGGGAAAATGTCCAGTGAAAGATGGGTGGAGAGAAAGGGAAGCCTAGCTGACCAGCAGTGCACAGCAATGGGTGGGGGATGGGCAACTGTGCTGTAATTTACATTTTATACAACCAGGGAAAACTCTTTCTCTGGGATCTCATTATAAAGATTTATAGCTGTAGGAAGAGTGTTACGAAGCATTTTTGTGGCTTAGATGTCATAACTCTTTAAAACGGGTAACAGGCACATGCCTAAGCCTGCGCTTATCACCAGATTTTTACAATGTTGGACAAAATATTACTCTATAACATAGAACATACCTTTAAAAATTAAGATACAGCTTTGGTTATCACTCATTCCTTTTACAGAATCAGATATGTGTTTTTAAATGGGATTCACAATGCATTTTATATAGCTATCTAGCCTGGAGCAGCTCGCTTTAGCCTTTGGTCCTCTTTCTAGATTGAAAAAAGCGCTGGGACTCACCTTCACCTTATTGTTAATAACGCAGCTAGTGTCTCTAAGTCAGACCTTTTTGACAGTGTTCTGATGTTTAATGCATTGTATTCAATTAATTCTGAAAGACTAAACATGCTTTGCATTCACACTTTTCAGGATGCACTTTGCAGCTTTTTGTCAAATCATTGACATTAGTGTTGCTCAGGTGAATAAGAAAAAAAGATCAACATTGACTGAGTCTGGAAAGAGCTGGAGGCAGACCCTTTTAGTCTTTGCGCTGTTGCAGGGCATCTTTTTCCCTGCATGCTTTTGTGGCATGGCAAATAGATTTTTCTGAGAGCATTGTAAGGGCTGACCTATTTTAGCTTTTGTATGTCTGTGTGCATGGAAGGTGACCGTCGGTAAAGGCTTTCTACCACCTGCGCTCAACGAGCCTGCTTCCTGGCCACAGTCAAAACCTTTTCCCCACCACCTCTGCAGGAAAAGCATGTTTCTGTCGATCAGTGCTCAGTGCTGGGTTCAAAAAACAGAATGTATTCCTGTGTGTGTGTGTGTGTGTGTGTGTGTTTATGTGTGTGTGAATTATTTATTGTGCCAGGGAAGTACAGAGATGATGGCTTATTCAGAGAGGAGAAACTAGGTCAGATCCAATAACTTTTCCAATAACTCTTTCAGCTTCTGTAAGGTTGTCACATTTTACGTCTTTCCCTCCATTAACTCCAACCCTATTACCCAGTAACTGTTCTGGCATCCTTGAATCATGTCATCCAAGTCATCGGCTGAAATATTTCTGTTAACATGCATGACTCAGAAACATCCGGAAGGGGGTCTCTGAAGTTGGTATTGGCCTTCTGTGGGATCCACCCTGTGAGTTCACAGGAAACTGACAGAGTCAGTCATGTTGGTAACTTCTCTGACTGAAAGGAAGTGGGAAACAGAAACAGGAAGGGGAAAGATGTAGAAACAGAAGCATAGTCCATCTCCAGAGGTGAACATAGTTTAACTTTCTTTTTATAGTTGTCCAAACACTTTTTAAATTTGGGCTATCAGCTTCAATAATCCGTTAAGTGTTTCGTAACTTTCTCATACTATCACGTTATAACCATAAACTTCGATGTGTTTTCTTGGGACTTTATGGGATTTACAAACACTATGAAGTCAGCATTGTGAAGTTAAAGTTAAAGGGTAATGGTCTATGATTTTTAAATATTTTCATCAATAAAAAATGAGAAAAGTGCTATTCATGTTTATTCAGCACCCTTTAATTTGATACCACTAAATACAAGCTAATGGAACCAACTTATGAGCTTAAGAAGATTCCGATAAAACTAAAATGTGTCATGCTATGGGGTGTTTTTTTTAAGGATCCTAAACATACAGCCAGGGCTATAGTGCAGTGGTTTAGACAAATTATATTTCTTGCTAGAATGGCCTTGCTGATCTGATTCTTGAGCATGTGTGTGTAGTTTTCTTGTATTTTGGAGATAATACATTATTTGTTAAACTTTCAGAAATTCTGTGTTTTGTTTTTTTGTTTTTTTTTTTACTTTATCTTAGTGTATGGGCTATATTGTTCCAGGGTGGGCTTTGTTGTATCAGCTTTTACATTTGTTTTATTCATGTAATTGACCCCCTACCCACTTCGTTATTTCAAATGATGAAATACAGAGATGACTATTACAGGCTGTCCTGCTGTTGCCACTTTTTCTTTTCTTTTTTTACATTTTTCAAACTGGAACTTTTCTACTGGTTGTTGCCCTTTGGCAGAGACTGACGCACAGTTGAGAGTTCAAAAAATAAAGTCTTGATAGCAGCAATATTTACTTCTTAATCTTCTATCTTTGTACACAGACCTTAAGATGCTAGTGTGTATTGAGAGAGTGGGAATTGAAAAAGAGCTGCAAAAGAAAGGGCCAGTTAGCTTAGTTAACAGGAGCCTCAGACAAAACCAAAACTATCTTCTCTCCTCATCTTTTCTGTTTGTCACTCCTGATTTTCCTCTTGTTTTTAAAATCTAATCTATAATGCTTTTCGTAATCCTTTTCTTTTATACTTTCACTTCTACCTTCTTTGTTGGTTACAAATAACAGTTCTCCCTTTTTGTGTGTCTGTTCTTGTGCTTGCTCCTTTGAGTGTTTGATGTAACAAAGGAAGTAGGAGTAATTAGAAGGGTCAGTATATGTACCTGCCTACTTAGTAAAAATAATATGCCATATTTTTCTAGTTTGTGAGTTATTCACTCACATATCACAGAAGTATCAAACATAAAAATAAAAAATATATCAAATCCCTGGAAGATATCTCCTCTCTGTTCAGGGGTGATAAAACCCAGCTTAGTTGTATTTATTGAATTGCACAAATGTTTGCACACCCTTTGCTGGGATGAAAATTCTTGTTGGGTTAATGTTTAACCTCAACAACAAGAGAAGAATTATAGCACATTTTCTGTCTTATCCAGATAATAGCTAGATTATGAAGAACCCTATTTTCATAATGATAACTATGGTCGTTTTATAAAGTTTATGAAGATAGAAAAAAGAAAAGCAGAAGCAGTATTTAATTTTTAAACATCTTACTGACTTAAAAGTAGCTTTGAGTAACTTTGACTTTTTCTTCAGTCCATGAGAACTTCTAGACTAAAAATGTTCCACTCCTAGTACAAAGTGGCTGTTTAACTATGGTAAAGGAACCAAGATGTAATCTGAAAAATCACCTGTAAACTACAGATGGCTTAGTTTGTCTAGGCAGATTAAGTTTTGTGGTCTTCAGCAGAATATGCCCCAGTTTACTTTTGTAATGAGGAAATTGTGTTATTTTCTCCACTTTGCTGGAAATGAAGTGAAATGTTTCTACAAAGGGAAGCTGCTTATCATCATTACTGCTTGAGTTTTTTTCCCTGCTGTTTGTGTATTTCTGTGTGTGCATGTTGTCGGGCTCTAGCCCAGCACAGAAGCAGACCTCTGTTGCAAATGTAATTCACATGAGGCCAGAGGAGCCATAATGCTATTACCCCACACTCTGACATAAATGAACACACACGCACAGCTGCGCTGCCGCCCACGTTCACTGTGCGTACCTCGAACTCCCTTTTCTCCTTTGCTTCCTCTCCCTCAGTTACTGATTGTCTCTTTGTTGTGGTTTACAGAGATGTTTTTAGGGCACTTCTATGCTGGTAATATTAACTGGTTGTGAGTTTCGGCAGCTCACTGTAAGTGCTTTTTAAAAAAAGAAACCTAAATTAATCCAGAAGTTAGAGAAGTGAAACAAGAACAGGAGGTAGGTCTTTGGAGATTTGGGGAAATTCAGGAAATTCGCAGTACATGTCCGCGTCAGTAACAGGAGGAAAGCCTGCAGCCAGGGCCAACGAGCAGAGGTGGGGCCATTTTTCACACGAGGCTTCAGAAGCCTGAACGCCCACGCCAACTTTCTCAGACTCAGTAAGTAACGGAGGGGAGGAGAGACACAGGCAAGATGCAGATATGCTTAATGTTTCACAAAAAAATGAAAGTACTGAGAGAATAAAAAAGGACCCCTGAGAATGATACTACATGGAGGTTATTGGAGTTTAACAGAATTCCATGGCTTCTCAAGGTTTGAGTTCTTTAAAAGTTTTACAGCGAGGCTCTCATGATGCACCAATTTCTGGAAAGGCTCAGATTTACTAAGAACAAATAATCCAATGAAGTCTTGAAATTTAGTTTTTCCATGTGTTGGCAAAAGCAATTTGGTATCACATCTGTGACTATCTGCTTTTCTGTTCAAGAGCCCAATCAAACTGGAAAAGACTCCACCAAAACAAAAAATGGCCACAAAAGGAATGATCTCTGATCATAAGATTTCAGCGTGCACCCTTTAATGCAAGGTGGTGCAAGAGGGTTCACAGACTGTTTTCAGCATGCACAAAACTTCTGTGATGATATCGTGATGGTTTATTATTGGCCCAATTCCAACCTTGCCATGTCCACACTGGGCCTGGCAGTGGTCTAAGGTTATTTATTTGGAGGCACATGTAGATGTGGCATTCTGCCACAGTAAAACCCCTCCCAATAAAACCTGTACTTTGCCTAGGTTCCTTGCACAAAAGGGTCTGTGATCCCCATGACTGGGCTCCCAGCTGGGGAGAAGCATGCACACCTTCAAATTGCACATCATTGTACGAATGCTAAAAGACTAAAGGAAGTAATCAATTCTTCAGGCTAAAGTTGAGATGTGAAATCTGTTTGTGATGCACTTAAAGTGAATCCCTGAGATTTAATTGTAGCAATGATAAAGTAGGAAGAAGAGGAAAATGTGTAAATAGGGCTTTACACTTTTTTTCACTGGGTTTATAATAAATTTTTACAACGGTTCCAGTATGAGTCATAAAAGGAAAAAAAAAATCAGGCTTTTAAAAAAAAGACTAACATTAGCTCTGAATGATAAGTTAATGATAGATTTTGGATTTTATGTGCATAGTTTTCTTCTAACTGCGCTCACTGAGATATATACACAGAGTGCTGTGCTAGACTGAAATATTTGTGCAGGATAGCATGTTTGATTATGTGCAGTGCTCTTTACAATCATTTATTGATGGTAGTTGTGTCTCTACATTAAGGCTGAAACTGCTGATGGAGGTACAGAAACCTTTGATATTATAGGAATATTCCACAGACTTTGAGGAACTGTCCTATTGTAGATGTAGTATCCTTGTTGGTAACGTTGTGATATAGTGGCCAAGACACCAGGAGAAACCTGCTTTTATGTTGCTTTTGATCCAGCAACATTCTGCCTTAGAGATCCTGGGGACCATAGGGCAATCCTTACTCAGTCTTCTTCGTATTTGGTGAATTCCTTTTATAAGGGGTTTTGGAGAAGTCAAATGACACATTTCAAGGTTAAATGCTTCAAATTGCGGTTGCCCTTTTAGTCAAGTTGCACAAATGTGGTCTCTGAACTGTGAGGAAAATATGCAACAATCCATAAGATTACATCAGCTTGGTATTGTTGAGTTAAAAAAAAACAACTCAACAAAACTACTGTTTTCTGTTGGCAATTGATTCAAGACTGTTATTTAGGTACACAGGGTCTCTCTCCTTGTTGCATTTGCTGGACATCCCTAGAAGTACTACTTCCTGGAGAGAGAGCATCGATCACATAGTGCATACGTGTTTTATATAATGGATGGCATAAAAATAAAACTACAGTCGGTTGTAAAAATGTGGTGATGTAACCTCTTGATCTGCCTTTTTGTTTTGTTTTTTTGTAGCCAACCTCCATTGAATTTGTAGATCATGTTGTACGACTTTTGAGCCGACAATCTTTTCAGACATAGTCCCTGATTTAGGTCAGCTTGATTTCAGCAGATGAAAACTAGACTGATGTCTGCAAACAGTTCAGAAAAATCCTTGGTACAGAGCTTGGTCGTTTAGAAATAATAGCTCTCTGCTCTTTCAAATGTATGTGAAATGAATGATCAAATATTATCCTCCTTACTACTGCTGGAAGTCCTCTATTTTTGGCCAGTGTGTTTGAGGATGTCAAGCTAAGCTTTGTCCTGTCAGCTGAGAGACCATGTAATTGTTCCCTTCCCATTAACCGAATGCGTCTTCATCAGTGTCAGCATATATTAGATTTGGCTGTGCTGAACTTTATGCACTGTTATACAAAGAGAAAAGGGAGTGTGTTTGTGAAGGACTGATGTTGCGGTTTTAATAGCAATGTCAGAGCTGACAAATGCACACGAATATACATGTGTGCAAGCAGGATTTCAGTAAGGATAGATATGAAGCACAATGGCTTTATCTTGTTCCTGCTAACTGTGGTTTAACTACACTAAAACATTCATTCTTGGCTCTGAAACAGCTTCTCAGCAGGCCAGTTATATTCTCTGATTTTGATCCAGATAAACTGACTTCTGTCTGGTTTGTATCACAAGTTAACGCTGTTTTTGGATTTCTTTCTGTCGTACTCCTTCACTGAAATGTATTAATTGTGCAAACATGTTGTCATACACTGATTTTCAACATGAATGTTACTTTAATTCTGGGCTTTTAAATGTTTGGGCAGTTCTGTCTTTGGGGTAAATGTGTTGGTGTGAGCGACTCGTCATCACTGGGGGCCAGTCTCAATGCAGTAAGATATCAAGATGAGCTTGTATCTCCACTCTTGGGAACCAAACTCTGTCCTCCAACTAGCCTGTTGTGGTTGTGTACGGTTCTCCCATGCCCTGTTTGTTAAATTAGTAAGATGTTAAATTAGCCATTATGCCCTGTTTCTTCTGATTGCTATCACCAAATTCAATCATCAACAACAAATAAGACTCAACAGCAGAATAGGCTGTTTGGCACTGCCAGAGGGGTTTTGGCATGTTTTTTTTTTTTTTTTTTTTTTTTTTTTCTTCCCCTTCCCCATTTCCCCACCCCACATTGTCAATCTTGCTGGTCAACCTGCAAATACATTACCAATGTGGCACCATTTTAGAAGAAATAAATAGGTTTTCCAGATATAGGATTTATTACCAAAAAAAAAAAAATGTTGCAATGAAGAAAAATTCAAGCAAACACAAATTTCCTTACTTAATGTTGCGCATTTATATCCATACCCTCCCATGAATATTTGGTTAAAGGTCTCTTAACAAGTTGAAGAGAAACCACTCTTCCTATCATTAATGGTATCCTCCACATTGTCCACTGATACCAAAATAGCCCCTCAGTATGATGTTGTCACCACTATGTTTGAATTGGTATTGTGATCTAAGGCTTAAAAACTTCACCATGACTCTACAGAATGTTACAGTTGTCATTGTGATTTTATACAATCATGAAACTTTTTTGATAATGGAGCCTTGATCAAAAACTTCCCCACAATTATGCTACTAGCTTGTCTAATCCACAATAAATTCAAACTTGTGCATCCAACTACTGTTTTAAAAATCCTTAAACTGCTGAAATGTACCATTAAAAGCCCCAAACTATTGCCCTTCATGCCCATGATGACTGCATGTAAACCCTCTGAATGCAAATCTAGCTCGTACTGTTAATCCTCTGTGGTTTAAAATTTCTGTGCAATCTCTTCTGTTGAAGCAACATCAATGCTTATTATCCACTAATGTTTCTTTATCTCCCGTTTGTGCCGTTTATTTTAGCGGTTGCGGCGGCTATCAACCAAGTATCGAACGGAGAAGATCTACCCCACCAACGTAGGAGAGAGGGAAGAAAATGTGAAGAAGAACAGATACAAAGATATACTGCCATGTAAGTCGTGGTTTACCTCCAACAAAGCTCTTAATGCACATTTTCTTTCTTTCTCATGTATATGCGTTCATCTTCTCGTTTGTGTATGCAGAAGATGGGGGCATTACAGACCATTAAAATAATGCCCACGGTTTTCATCTGCCGCAATGCTTTCACAATCTAATCTCCCTGCAACCTTGTGTCCTGCAAGTGCTGCAGCTTTAAAATTTCGTGCATCTATCAGCTCAGCTTTAAAGGTCACTGCCTGACTAGACAAATCCATATTTCATTGGAGATAATATTAGCACCTAAGAAAAAAAAAAAAAAAAAGGTTAGATTAGTATGAGTGCAAACATTTTAAGGACGGTATGAAGACTTTACAAGAAAATTATGTTCTTTTTGTTCTATTTACTGAATAAATGGGTGTCTTTGCAAATCGTGAGATGTTTTTGTTTGTTTCTGTACCTAACAACCTCAGGGAAGCTTATATGACCCAACGTCTGTCCTACTTTTTTCCTTAATATGTTTATCCTCCTTTACCCTCTCCCTTTTCCCCATCCATTCATTAAAGCTTTTAGTGAATGAGCTGATAAGGCAAAGGAAGAACTGGTTCATCCATAACAGATGCAGACACGCACGCAAACACACAGATGCTGCTGTACATAGCAATGAGGACAATGTTTTTTTTCTCTCTGAAACTGCATAAAACCTTGTGTCCTTGTTTGACCGTTTTTACCTCTTATCTTCTTCTAGCTGTTGTGCTCACTGTTAAAAATAAATACATGTATTAAACCACATTTATTTTTCTCCCCCAACAGTTGACCACACTAGAGTAAAGCTGACATTAAAAACAACCAATCAGGACACAGATTACATCAACGCAAACTTTATTAAGGTAAAAATCATGTGGATTTGCTGTGAGATTATTTTACGTACGAGTTTTATTTTCGCTCATGATTTCTTTATTTCGTCCTTTCACTGCCTGTCTGTTCAGGGTGTTGGTGGCCCAAAAGCTTACATCGCAACTCAGGGTCCACTCCCAAACACAGTCATCGACTTCTGGAGGATGAACTGGGAGTACAATGTCGCTGTGAGTAGGATTCGATGCAGAAGAGATTCGTTCTTCTGGTGCTGGGAAGGTTTTACTCACATGAAGCAGAATTAAAACAGGCATTATAGGCTAATGCATGTTCTTAGAAATGTTTTTTTTTTTTTTTTTTCATGAAAATCATTACCATAACAAGTTCTAAAAAGAATAAATCTTGGTGTCAAAATGATGATGTGTCAGAGCTGAAAAAAATGTTGTTTTTCTCAAGAAAATCAATACAAAATAACTGATGCCAAACATTATTAGGCTGGATGTAAATGTATGACCCTATGCTAAATAGGATGATGACACCCAAGCATGAATCCCATGTATACAAACCTAATAGAAGAAGGGGAAAAGAAAATATGTGTTACTTTGTGTGGAGTGAGATGGTCTCAGAGTTGACTATGCATGAAGGTTCATGAAGGTTTAGAAAGTATTTAAGAAATCATGTCTGAAAACTGTTGAAAATGAGTGGGCAAGGCAGCAGCATTAGATTTAAAAATTAGGCCATGAGTGGCCTGAAAAGAGCCTAAAGGGATACAACTCAATATCATTTCAATTTTTTATACGATAAAAAAGATGCAAAACTAAATGATGATTTTCTATGGAAAGTTTTGGCAATCTGTATTTGCATTTCTGTGTGTTTTTATTCATTTCCTCATTTATGCATCTACTTCTGTACAGTTGTAACAACCTCCTAAACAGAAATGTATGATTAAAATACTTCAGGATTACAGACTTTATGAAACATATTAGAAACTGTCATGCTCTTATTAAACCTGGACAAACACAGCGTGCTCAGATGATGATAAATATTGCATGCTAATCATGTGGTTTTCAGTTTTGATCATGTATTGATTTGTAGTAAATCTTCCTGTCTGTGTCTCAACAGGTTATTGTAATGGCTTGTCGAGAGTTTGAGATGGGAAGGGTAAGGCTGTTACTGGTGTCAATTCAGGCAAAGTGTTTGCGCACATCTATCTGTATTTTATTACCTTCATAAAGCTGCAGCACTATGTCTGTACCACGTTCTACAATATTTCTAAAGGTTTTTTTTTTTTCATTCTTCAGCATTAATGTTGAAAGTTGTTTATCCTTGAAGATTTTCTAGCATTTCTTTGTGGATTTTTTTGTCTCTGCTTCATGTGCTGGAATGTCTTTGCAAAGAAGCAGTTTCAAAAGCCTTGAGTAAATTTCAGTTGATCCACATTTGGGTTGAAATAAATTGTGACTGGTTGTTAAATAGCTTGTATTTCTTCATGTGGATTCGTCTTACACTATTATGCTCATCTGACACAAAAGTATTTAATTAAGCAGCTTATGGCTGTGGGAAAAAGATTAAATCAACTTTGTATATTTAAATGCGTTGCTTTAGATTGATTTGAAGACATCAAATAAAAAACTCGCTAATCTGTTCAAGCACAGTGTCTGGAGATTTTAAAAGCTTTTATGCATGATTAATTGAAGGGGAAACAGTGTTATACCACAAAAACATTAAGTCTAATCTACAGAAAAGAAGAAAACTTAGAAAAGACGAAAATTTAGAATTTGAACAGATAAGTGACTGAAGAGAGCAGAATTCAATATTTTTGTAAGAAATCAGCCTTAGATGGCTAAAAGGAACAAAAATAACTGATGAATATATAAATGAATTACAAGTGTATGTAGTTTTTCCCCTCACCGAACATCTTTCAACATCAGAGAGTCCATGCTTGTGAAAATAGTTTTGTGTATTTTTCTGCTTTAATTGTCACTGCCTTTGTTCTGCATGTCACTTTAATTGTGTACTTCAGACTACAAAGGTTTCTGTGTGCAGGAAGCAGCGGCATCTCCCTTTGCGGTAACGGCTTCTCTGTTCTGCTTTAGAAAAAATGCGAGCGGTATTTTCCATTACGAGACGAGGAGCCCTTGAGTTTCGGCCCTTTCAGAATCTCCTGTGTAAGTCGAGAAATATGCGATATTGCAGATGTGTGTGAAATAAAGAGAATCATGCATCTCTCACATTGAGTTCTGATGGTGGCTTCAGTCAGAGATTGTAAAATATTTTCTTATCTTTGTTTTTCAGGAATCAGAGCAGCAAAGAACAGACTACTTTATCAGGACTTTGATGGTGCAGTATAATGATGTAAGTTCTACCAGAATAACACCAGTCTGCTGTTGCAAACTAATGCTCTCTATCATTTCTAATGTTATGTAAATTTTATGAAGGTTCATAATTGTGAAACTGAAGGAAAATCATACATGGTTATCAATTTTTTATTTTTTTTTTTTGTGAAATAAAGCTGAAAAGTGTGGTGCAAATTTGTATTCAGCTTCATTTACTTTAACACCCCTAAATGAAATCTAGTGTTTTCATTGCCTTCAGAAGTCAAATGTATAAAGTAGTAAATGGTCTTCCTGTGTTACATAATCTCAGTAAACATTCAGCCGTTCTGTTAAGGCCTCAAAAGCTTACCAAACGTGGTGTGGTGGAACGCTAACACTGCATCAACCTAAGCACACCTTCTCTATGATGAAGCATGGCGGTGACAGCATCATGCGGATGGGGGTTTTTTTGTTTTGTTTTTTTTTAAGGTAGGAAGTGCTCAGAGTAAATGTGAAGGTGGGTGTAGCTAAAGACAGGGCAGTCATGGAAAAAAATCTTTGCTGCAAAAGACTTGAGACCGAGGCAGAGGTCGATCCTCTTGGAGGACAACAACCCTAAACATAGAGCTGCAGTTGAAAGGTTTAGATCTGAGGTGTCTAATGTGCAGGCTGGGGGTTCTGTGAAGCCCTCTCAATGGTTTTGTGTGACCGTTGATTGTAATTCAAGAGTGGTACAAATATGGTACTGGAGCAAAGGCAAATGCGCACTTTTCATTTTATGTTTTTTAGACAAAATATTCACAGAAAAACTCAAATCTTCCTAAAATGGAAATTGTTGGGTACAGCATAAAGTGGTTCAGTTTTAGTAATCATGTTTTTTTTTTTTTTTTTGCTTTCATTTTAAGTAATTTAGTGGCCTGAACCACAAACATTCTGTAATTTTTATTTTTTTTTATTTTTTTATTTTTTTAATGTTTTTATTTTTATTTTTTCCCTGAAAAACAGACTTGGGTGCATCCACTTACTAAACTTGCTGGCTAAATGCAACAATCGCTTTAGCAGACAGACCAAAAATTAAAGGCATTCGAGCCAAAAATAATTAGGACACTGTGTCCCTCTGTTGCAATGAGACAAAAGTGTGAGGCACTTTTTATGTTTTGGATCTACATTGATTACTACATGTCTCTTTTCCAGAGAAATAACTTTCTTTTATTAAAATCTAGCATGTTTAGTTTATTGTTGGGCAGTTCAAAATAGTTTCAGTGTACAATTATTTTTGCGTTTTGAATTTAACCACAAAAAAAAAAAAAAAAAATCCAATTTCTGTTCCCCATCAGTGCTTTCAACTTGAACATTTTGGGTTTCAAGGCAGCAATAATTTTGATCAAAGCATAGAGAATCCCATGTGCAGCCCTAAAACCAGTTGAGAAAATTGACGTTCACAGATGCTCACCCTCCACTCTAACTGAGCTGTTTAACAAAGAAGTTGCAAAAATTTCGGTCTCCAGATGTGCAAAGCTGGTAGAGACATACCCTGAAAGATTTGCAGCTGTTGCAGCAAAATGTGGTTTTACAAAGTATTGGATTAGGGGTGCTGAAAACCAATTGCGCACTTCAGGTTTTTTTAGGCTTTTTTGTTGTAAAACATGCAGAAAAACAAATTCTGCTCTACTTTGTTTCAGTTTATTACATAAAATTCCAGTAGAAGATGTGAAGTTTGTAGTTTTAACATAGCAAAATATATTAAAAAAAAAAAAAAAGTCTTTCGCTTGGGACTGTAACAAAAACCCATTGATCTGCACATGCAAAGAATTGTTCTCAGAAGTAAAATGTTATCCTTGAGATGCCACTAAATTTCAATCAACAAAAAAAAAAAAAAAAAGATTTTCCAAAATGCATTTGTTTAGTTTTGTTTTTCAACTTCAGCAGCCGACCTGGTCTCAGTGTTTAACTTTTTTTTTCTGCAGGAAACTCGGAGGATATCTCAGTTCCATTATATCAACTGGCCTGATCACGACGTCCCATCGTCATTTGACTCCATATTGGATATGATCGGACTAATGAGGGAATACCAGGAGAATGATGACGTTCCTATTTGTGTGCACTGCAGGTAAGCTCATGCATCTTATGCTAAAATGACACAATATATGATTATTACAACACATATCACCTTACCTTTCTGTGGAATGAGCGATTGCCTGTTTTGCTATCGTACTGATTTGAAATGAAAGCAAATATAAAGAATCCATAATTATTAAAAAGAGATTGCATTAACAGAATGAATGTTCAAGTTCTCTGCTGCACACGTGTTTACTTATAAGCACACAGGCTTGTCTCCATGTGTGTGTAATAAGCTGTAATGAGCAGCCTGGGGACGTTTCCGGGTTCCTGTGTCACACAGCAGGACTCAAAGCTGTGCTTCTGTTTCTGTGAAGATGCTTTGTGTGGGTTGATGTGGAGAAAGCAGGCTTTTTAGAGTCACAGCAAGCTGTTTGACAGCATGAGATCAGGTTTTATGATTTTATACGTCAGCTGTGATTAGCCTCTCTGTAGCTTCTGTCTCCTTCCTGTCTACAGAAGGTGTTGTAATCCTTTTAAATGTACATTTTTAGTGCATAATGCCTGGCAGCAAATAGAAATAAAGCTAGTATTTGCAGAGTTTTGTTCTTAGTTGTAGGATAAAAGCTCTAGTGTGTTAGTGCTTTCTTTGATTGAATGTGTTTGTGTGTGCAGTGCAGGTTGTGGGAGGACGGGTGCTATTTGTGCAATTGACTACACATGGAACCTCCTCAAAGCTGGGGTATGCAACAAATACAAACCTTTGATATCCTATTGCAACACACCCATCTTCAATTATTCCTCATTAACCTTACAATCCAATGTCCAGTCCATTCCAGTGTGTCCTAATTTTTTAATACCATATTGTGTCTTTCAAGAAAATTCCAGAGGAATTTAACGTTTTCCGGTTGATCCAGGAGATGAGGACGCAACGACATTCTGCTGTTCAAACAAAGGTTTGTTTTTTCACTTCTTTTAGCTTTATTCTGACACCCAGCATCTGTTTGTTGCAGATCTGTGAATAAGAGATATTACTAGATATCAGCTTGTGACCCAAATCTGATGATTCTAAGCTTGACTGATGACCAGTCAATCAGAAACCCCTCAAAAATCTGTAACTTCATGCGTTACCTGGTCGCTCTAAACACAACAGTCTTCAATGTGGAAGGTTTTGCTGAAAGAAGATTGACGTAAAGTTCTATTTTCAGTAGCAGTGAAGTGTTTAGAAATGAAGATATAGGAAATATATAATATGTAAGGTGCTAATAAATATGGAAAACTACTTTAAACACTTGATTATGAATCTAAGGAATGTAATTGACTATTTTCATTTGATCTTAAGGTGTGATAGGTTGAAAATATTGTATTTAGTGATGCACCAATAAGAGTTCTGTGGCCCATTTCTTGTCTCTAGTTTTGTAAAGCTTTGATATATTCATACTGATTTCATGTTAAAAACTAAATGTAACAACATTCAAAAATAGTCTCCTTTTTTTTGGTTCACCACTTTGCTGTAGTTGCCTTCCTGTTATCTGCTCAGGTGAAACACTAAAATATGATGCGTTTGCTGAATGGAAAACATGACATTATTCCTTTTTTAAAATGTTTATTTATTTTTTTTTTACTGAAGTTTTCTAAAAAAGCCAAAAGTCCAAAAACCGAATCAAATCCTTCCCCATACAAACAGCACTTTTTTTTTCTTTTTAGTTTCCGACCAGCTCATCCAGCTGAAAATTGACCCATTCTGGTCACTCAAAGCATCTCTGATTTTGTTCTTTATATAAATAATCAGTGTTTAGGAAATTCTTGTATTATCGTTCCATTATTATAACATTATTACGTCATAGAAAGCAGGTTTGACCCGGTGACATCGATTGTTTGGTAAAGACAGACTGGATTTGCTTCAGTCTGTCACTGTCTTTTTCCCTGATTCTTGTCTGACTTTCTGCAAGGCTGTTTGAATAATCTTCTTGTTTCATACATTCCTTATCTTGTGTTTACTGGTTGAGGCTGTTATGTCTGTATTTTGATGTGTTTCTTGTAAAGTTTCCTGCAGTGGACATAGGAATTCTTCTTTCTGTTAACATTCTTTTGATTTTATGGCCCTGTTTTTACTAAGAGTCGCAAATGTTCAAGATAAATGTTTTTAAATTTAAATTGAGTCACTGAATCTTTCTATTGTATCATCAACATTCCATTTTTTCTGTTTTTTGCTGATTTTAATCCTCTACTTGGCCTTCCTCACTATGCCTTTATCTCTCCATCTAGGAGCAGTATGAGTTGGTTCACAGAGCAATCGCTCAGCTTTTTGAGAAACAACTGCAGCTTCTGGAGAGCCCCACCAGCACGCAGATCCATGATGGCATGGTACGACACGCTCACATTGTACTGATTTTTGTCTGGTTTTTAAGAGAGACAGGATGTGGCTGAGTAACACTTGGAGAAAGAAGAAGCCAAATAATTAGTCACAGGGGGGATAGAGGGAAGGAGAAATGAAGGAGAGTCTGCCGTATAAAAATTCAGAAGATCAGGAGGGATTGTGCCTGAAGGAAAAAGATTTTTTTCTTTCAGGCTAATGCCAGAGAGCTCCTCTGCTGGAAAAAAAAACTTTTGTTCTGTCAGCCACCACTGACCTCATTCAGACTTTTTTCATGCTGCCCTCCATCACCCTGAAAACATGGATACAAACAGATCTCATATTGTTGTAGAAGGGATACTGAGCCAAAAAGTTATTTTGAATATAACACTTTTCACAAAATCACAAAATTATTAAGATGATTAAGACTAATTTCCGGTACTAATGAAAAGGCTTTGTTGTTTTCAAACTTGAAACCCCATTCAATCTTCCTATCAACCAGCTTCCTGACTGAAAAAAAGCATCCCCACGTTATGATGTCACCACCACCATGTTTTACAGAGTGAACTTTGTGTGCGGTTTTTAGTTTTTTGCAACACTAAGCTGTTTGCATGAAGTAAAAAAGTTTTGTTTTCGTCCCATTGACCAGAGAAACTTGTTCTACATGTTGGTTTGTGGCCAACTGTGTTTTGTTTACGGGTATCAGAATAAAATGGACTGAAGACTAATGAACACCAAATTTTTCTGATTTTTATTTGTTAAAAAACTGGAAGATCATGTATCCTTTTTTTTCTTTCACTTTGCAATTATGCACTGCCTTCTGTTAGTCTAGCACATAAAAACCTAGCCGCTATGCATGTTAGATAGTGGTTCTAATGTCAGAAAATGTGGGGAAAAAAATTCAAGCACTTTTGACACTGTATCACGCTGCTTTTTTTTTTTTTTTTTTTTTTTTTTTTTCAAAGCTGACATAATGCCCTGAGGTTTTGAGAAATTGTCTGCAGGCTTTGGTAAGATTACCACTAGGTTTCAATAGTATCGCAACTTGTTCACAGTCTTATTCAAATCAGCTTGTCCTTCTAGTTAAAGTTATTAATTCAACTACTGGTACACGTTTTTTGCTTCCGTAAAAACGCTAGGAAGATCATAATGTCTAAAAACAGAGATGATGAGAGTGTTCTGGCAGAAAACCCAGATGACTTCCTGTTCAGGAAACTCTGACATCGATGCACTTTGACTCTTAAAATAGACACCAGTCCAATGGGAAAGGGAGACCTCAGTACCACATTTTTTAGCTGTTAAAAATACAGAGTATCTGTTTTCAACAAAACATCTTTGATTCTGAAGTTGAACCAGAAACTTACTAACCTAAAAAACTTTTTTTTTTCGATGGATATTATATTTTATTATGTTGTTATTATGTTATATTCGATTGATGTTATTGATGGCCTTTAGATAGAAATTTTTCTACAATAGACCTCAGAAACGGTTCTTATACCAGTAAAAACATCACGTTAAGATCCTTTTAACATGTAAACCATCATTGTAACCATATTGGTATTTGAATAAATTTCTTAATCACTGCATGAAACAATATATTCATTTAGAAGTGTGACATAATCACCATGAATACTCAAAACTATTAAATAATTTCAGGAGACGGAATAGCATTGTATTTCCTACTAGAATAGGATATGACGGATTGTGTGACCTGTGAGGAGGGAATAAAAATAAAATGTGACATTTTGAGGGTCTTATAGTACTATACTTGGGTAGGTTTTTGCATTTAAACTCTTAGAACCTTTATTTATTTATATTTTTTGCCACTGACTAAAACTTCTCTTACATGTTTGGAGAGTCCAAGAAGAAACTCCTATCTCAGCCTGCCATTATCGGGAAGATGTTCTGACTCAGTTCACACACTGACTCATGTCCAGTCAGCCATTGTTAGTGATTACTACACCCACATAAGGTGCTCTTAATGGCAACAAGAACAATAAAGCCTACATGTACGAGCATCCCACACTCGTTCTTGTGCTCAGTGCTCTCCCACCAAACATGTTCGCATACGTGTCATCTTATTCTTATTTTGTAGAGCGTGACTGAGACAAAGGTTTGGAAGTTTGCTAATTCCAACCAAGTTATCTCAGGTAAAATATAACGGAGTTATGGCTGAAAATGTAGAGAGAAGGCGCAAGATAAGATCAGAGAAGAAAGACTTGACCTGTTTTAATAGAAATATAATAACTGAGAGGTTGTACTGAAGGATAAATGTATTCTTTATGAACAGTGTCTAAATTATAAGTATCTTTGGGAAAAAATAAAACCCTCACAAAGGGAAATAAAAACTCTACCATATTTTTTTTTACATTTTGTGTCTATCCAGAGTGAAAGCAGTCCGGACAAAACAAGCGTTCAGTCAGATGATGAGCGATGGGACACGCCACCTCCAAAACCTCCTCGCATTCGCAGGTAAAACTTCCTGCTGCTTCCGTTTTTGTTTTTTTTTGTTTTTTCTGTTAAAATTGTTCCAAATAAGCTCCAAATAAACTCAACCATTAAACAGCCTGTTGAATGTAGCTGAAGAATAAACTGAGTCACTTCATCCTCCACAAAGATGAATTAACAGGTTCATCCCAGGGTTGACGAGTAGGTGGCATGTTGTTGAACATAGCAGAGGTGGTGTTTTGTTGGGAGAACGCAAAAGAAAAAAAAAAATTACAATACAGTAAGTTTTTGTCGGTCATACAGTGAATATATAACCTGACGAAAAAGAAACAATTCCAAGCTCCTGTGCTCTAAATCAACCCACAGATACAGCCAGCCTTTGGTTTGAGTAAGCTGTTGTTTGGCTGCTTACTGCTACCGGAGGCGAAGTTGTATCTGTAAATCATTTTGCAACTCTGTGCAATACTGTGCAACTCTACATAACGTTGGATATAACACAACCCAAGGCAAGTTAAAGTTTTCATCTTTCCATCTTTGTAAACAAATAGTCTTTTAAGCATATCCAGGCGCGTTGTTTCAGACCCCAACACTTTGATATGTTTTATGTATAAATACATTTATAAATACATAGTTGTCCTCTTTATTAAATATATATATATATATATATATATATATATATATATATATATATACACATTTTTCTTTGTTTCTTTTTCATCTTGTTTTTTGCTCATTTCTTCCCCCCTTTCCTCTCTTAACTTGACATTTTTCCACTTCAGCTATGCAGTATGTGCCCATCAGGGGTTCTGCTCCACTTATTACAGTCTATCCACAGAATGCATAACCCTCCCCCCTTCCCTTGCAGCAATATATAACACTTGACAACTTTTTTTAACAAGGTTGAAGGATTCCTCAAAGTTGCCTCAGTACTTAGGCTTTAATGTCTGAGAGGATATCTTCTTGCCGGGAGGCAGTATATCATTTCATATCTTGTTACCTAAAGTTTTGACAAGAAATGTTTGGTTTAGCGCCATTTTGTGTGGTTGTTGTTTCTCGGCTTGATCATTTATGGCATTCAGTGAATTCATTGTTTGCATATTCAGCTGCAACAAAAACAGCTGTGATATTTTTGAAGATACTATACTTAAGGGGGAAAAACATATCTTAGATTTAAAGTTGGCAACCAAATTTCAGGGCTAGTCATCATTTTGCTGCTTTTTCTTTTCCGTTTGTTTCAGGATCATTATAGTTTAATTCATTTCCATGTCCAAAGTTGAAAAATGTGTAAAAATGCCTGACATAAAGTGAATACGGATTGGCATCGATACGTAACTCATTTGTGACCCAAGAAGAAAATTTACAAGGTGATTTGTCCAGGAAATAGGTGATTTTAGGGGAAATGTTGTCAAAGATCAATAACTTGATCTAGACCTAAAATACCTCATACATCACAAAGATCTAAACCTTTGTAACAGGCCTTGCCTACCTATAATTCTCTGGTAAAGGACCACATCAGACAAAAATTCAACTTAAAAGAATTAAATGGATCGAAAAAAATGGATGAATGGAAAATTCTGGCAGCATTCAGGTAAACGTAATTATTTGTACTTTCTTTCTGACCAGTACTATTATTAGCACTCCCATTTCTCCAAGCAGCTATTTCGCCATAATATTTTAAATAAGCAAGATGTACAGTGGCTCATAAAAGCAGTGAATGGGAGTAACTAAAGTCACACTCTGAGTCTGCACAAACTAATGTTTGTTATCTGAGGACACGCTGTGCCTCACCACTCAAGTTCTATAGCCAGTCTCCAAATTCTTCCACCCTAAAAAGTTATGTCCAGCTACTGTTACATTTTGGTGATTAGAAGTCAGAATATAGATATGCAACCTATCATTCATGTGGCTCAGACACTGAAAAAAATCAAGACACGAGATTAACTGCCTATTTTGGGTAAACATATTCAGTTTAGTTTAATAACGTGATCTATGGATATTAGCAGATGGGGTTTTTTTTGCTGACAGAGTACACATTAAAAAGTAAAAGTCACAGTAAAACCCCATATTTTGTTACCTGAGAAGCTTCACATTCACAAACATTTGCCTCAATGGTCTGGCAGCTGATTCACTAGAGCTATCTGCCTTTGATTTGGCATGAACAGTGTTGTGTCCTCGTCCCTCACCCTCTGGTTGTTCTTTCACTTGAGGCCAAGATTCCAATTGTTTGATATGTGGGAGTAGAAACATTAATTGAATGGAGCGATTTTGCTGACTGAGAAGAAATCCACCCTCTCTACCGGTTTGTTTTTAAAATCTCACCCACTTTTCCTGCTTAGAAGATTTTGGGGAAAGTAAGAGGCTCACTCCATCCTCTTCTGTCTCCAAACATCTATTTAATATATATCTGTTATGAAGGCCTTTTTATTTATTTATTTATTTATTTTTTTTTTAATCAAGAAACTTTTTTCTTTTTCAAATTCAAACTTTCACTCTGCTCTTACTTTCCTTTTTTTTTTTTTTTTTAACCAACTGGTTTGATGGGAAACATTTTCCAGAGCTCCTAATTTTAGAATGTCGCTGTAAATGTGCTGTTTACTGAAGAGTTTCTTTCCTGTTCTTATTAAAACATACAAATTTGAAGTTTGAGATGCAGCCAAGATGGCAAGATTTCCTGGAAATGGGACAGAAGAGGGTATTCTGGGTGTCTTTTATGCCTCTTGTCCTTCTCTAACATCTCAGTATGTCTCCTCTGTCTCCGAAGAAGTAATGTGAAGAACTTATTCAAGCCTAATCTGCTGATGGTACAAGCTATTTTTATCTAGATAAGCCTCGTTCTGCCAGCCATACTCCCATTGGGTCACTTTGGTACTGTAAGTGTGTGTATTTAAGGGAAATTATAGTTGTGTATGTGTGAGAGATGGAGGGGGAGATACAGCAGGAAGTGTAAAAGAGTGGAGTCATGGCTTTGTCACATGTTTATTTACACACACTCAACTTTTAGTCCTCAAAAGCTCTTCAGTTCTCACTCAGAATGTGTTTCCAACATCTTGATTTTGATAGAAAGAGACTTCCATCCTTGTCTAGCCCTACAGATTGAAGGAGCGACCTAAATATCTGTGGTCTGCATGTACGCTTTGCCACTTTTCTTGGTTGTCAGTGTGAGTCTACTGAAATGCAACCAGGGACAAGCAGATGTCTTTCTAAGCTTCCCATCTGGAGCATCTATGAAAGCATGCAGTAGAAACTGTGCCGCTATTTAAAATGCAACAAGCTCTCTAAGGAGAACTTAGCAGAGTAGCTGGATAGAGTAACATGTAGGAGTTATTTAACAGATGCTTTTGTTAATCTTATTATAAAGTGTTTGAATCCTCCCTCGCTACTTTGCGTTTCGTTTCCAAGCAGGCAAACCATCTAACCTTTTTAAACTGATCTTTTCAGTGGTTTCCTTAAAGTTTTTTTTTTTTTTTTTTTTTTTTTTTTTGGCTTTAACCATTTGTTTTCTGCTGAGAAAAGCAAGAACAGCTGCTTTCTGTCATTCCAGCTCTCAACTATGGTCATGAGATATGGATCATGACTAAAAAATTAGATATTGAATATAAGCAGCTGATGGCTGTCCTGTCTTAAAAACAAGAGATGAGGAGTTTTTTGTCCTGCACTGGTTCACTGGGCAAACTGCTCAGTTACAAGGAATGGAAAGAAAAGGAGTGAAAAAGCAGCTGAAGTCTGAAGAAGAGCTTGTAGAACAGTTTATTAAGGCCACATTAATAAACTAAGAATAATGATAACAAATATTAACTCTGCATATCTCTGTAGATACTTTTAATCGTGCATGTCTTGGTGCTGGAGCCTCCTCTCCCTTTTTGCTCTTGTTGGTGCTGCTCGTTTCCTTTTCTGTGACTTGATAAATATTGATTCAGCTTCTCCTGAGGAATCATTTAGGTTTCAGCTCATGTAGTCTGATATAGACTATCCAAATCTCTATAGAAGTGATCGGCACCAGCGGGAGTCGTCATTGTTATTGTTAAATATAATTTTTGCCTGTTGAAGCAACAAATATGATAAAAACAAGGTGTCCTCCTGGGTGGATTTTCTTTATTAAAGAAAACAAAAGTATAATGTTTAGCCTAATGGGCTACAATTACCAGTTGGTGACTTTTGGAAAGTAGCAGGACAAAATCAAAATTTAATAACTCAATGTTCTAGTTTTACTGTATTTATAAAGGAAAGCAAACATCTCCTGGGCTTAGTTTATTCAGTGTTTTCAGCTTCAGCATGCCTCAGCTGAGTGCGATTCAGGGACTGTTCAGATCACAAATAAACAATGAAAAGCTCAACAGTTCACAGCCTCTCTCAAAGAATAAGCCAGTGACAGCTGTACTCCAGAACTTCGGCTTAATGACAAAGGCTTTTATGGGTCGGCTGCCGCACTGAAGGAAAGGAAATCCCCTGTGCTTTTAGCCCGTCTGACTTTCTGTCTGTGTGCCTTTGATCCACGCAGCATCATGTGCAGTCACTCCTGCCTCAGTTCTAGCCTCAGTCATGTGCTCCTGAATTAGCACACCACCACATCCTTTCACTGTTTCTCTGCATCGCTGTTGTTGCATGCGTACCAGCATGTAAATGCCTGTTTTGGGGAGTGGAATGATGCCTTGGTGTGTAACTTAGCATCCTGTGTGGGATTCACACTTACACTACGTGGATCTGAATTTGTGCAACACTTAAAGCTCTGCATGACTACTTGCACATTTTAGTTGCTGATAAGAGATTTCTTTCTCTTTTATTTTTTTATTTATTTATTTATTTTTTTTCTCTTGCGGTAATTTACTATCCCTAAATCTTAAGTTTGTTGAAGAGAAATTAAACTTTATAAATCTGATTCTAAGACTGTTTTCAGTTTGCTAAGATACTATTTTAACCATAAAGCCGCAAAATATGGGTTAAAACTGTGAGGAGCCGAACCCTGAAATCTGGGAACATGTTATTTGTCTCAGCAGTGCCACTCTGGAGTTTACTGCCAGACTTTTTAAAAGCCTGCCCTCTAGTGGCGATATCACAAGGAATCTTGTTTTTCCTCTGAAATTGTGTTTTGTTTTTTTGTTTTTGTTTTTTTTTTTTTTTAACTCCTTTAGATCAGAAACTAATCATTTAATTCCTCTGTGTGTTTTGACTAGTTCCCAGGTGGAAGGTGACGTTAAGGAGGAGATTCTCCAGCCCCCCGAGGCTCACCCAGTCCCTCCTATACTCACCCCGTCTCCCCCATCAGCTTTCCCCACTGTCACCAACGTACGGCAGGACAACGACCGCTACCATCCCAAACCTGTCCTTCATGTCCTGGATACCACACAGCGCAGCCTAAAAGAGGTAAGCTGGGAAACTGAAATATACTGAAGCCACTTGTTCGTTCATTCGTTCATTTCTACATGTGACTGAAGGATCTGTAAAAATTCATGAAACATCATAGAGAGCACAGCATTTCAGCTTTATGTTGGTCCTTTAGGAAACTGTCTGTTCATTGAACATTAAAGTTGTTTATAGAAGCTTCCCTGCGCATCCAAAATGAAATTATATGTGACTTAAGGCTTTATTTACACAAAGATCTTTGAATAAAAAGTGATTTAAGAAAATGAACAAATCCCCTCAAGGTGTGACTCACATCTCTTCTCCCACACAAAGCTATAAACGTTCTACTGTGGCTCAGTTTAAACAAGGAAATGAGGAAACTATCATGTGTAGATCTCATAAATTGTATGAATCTGGTAGGAAAATGATAACAAAAGCCCCCCCCCCCCCAATTTTTTGCTCTCAACTATTTGACTAACAATGTAATGATACTGTTTCACAGCTTAATATGTGCTTTTAAATGGATGTCGCAAATATTGACTTCACCATAAAACCTACTGATCTGTATGTCTTTACTGATAGTGGTGACATTATACTTCTCAACTTTTATTTGAAGTTTTTTAATACTGCACATTGAGGACAAGTTCCTATGAAACAGACTTCCTAGAAACAAAGCAGCACATTTTTATAAAGTACTAGAATTCGACACTTTTGCTGAAATGTTGGATTTATTTATAATGATTATCAGATTAAAGATTGGTTGTTTTATTCCATATAAAGTAAGAAAATCAAAGATTGCTTGTTGGGTGTTTTTCTTTTTCGGACAGAGATTACTTGTCATTTCTTATTACAGAATGAAGATGAGAACAAGCAGCAGAACCAGTCCGAATCCAGTCTAAACAAACAAGCCAGCCCCTCAGAGCCAAGAGATCTGAATGTACAAAGCCAAAATCAGCAGACTCAGGTCTCACACCTAGATCTCAACGACAACTACAACAACAAATCTTCCTCAACGTCGACAAAGTCGGAATTGGGTCAAATCCAGACTCAGACCCCCTCCTCGCCCCTCTCCCCGAGTGTTGAATGTTGTGGCGCCCCTCGGATCGAGAGGAAGCTCAGCATAGAGATTAAAAAGGTGCCGTTGCAGGAAGGACCTCGTAGCTTTGACACTTCTTCCTCCGTGGGATCCAACAATTCAACTAACAGCAGCTCCATGCTGCAAAGAGGCCACGCCTTCAAAGCCCGTTCCGGTCAAACCCTGCTGACGTCAAGCTCTTCGCTGTCGGAGGACTCCGGCACGGAGGGAGGATCAGGCGGCTGCAGAGAGAGTCATGCCGACGAGGGCGTCCTAACCAGACCAAACCACCTTCCTGTGACCAGCGAAGACAAGGAGAAGACACAAGAAGTGAAACCTGGCCATGCAGCTTGGACACATTCCTGCAACAGCCCCGAAAAACCGTTCCCCAAGACCTCCTCCTCTTCTTCTTCCTCAGACAGAGCCGCTCCATCCTCCTCCTCCTCGTCCCACATATCCTCCTCTTCCTCATCGTCCTCCTCCTCCACTCCTGTCAGGACTGCCCTCAGTTTCACCAACCCCCTGCACTCTGATAACTCAGACGAGGAGGGGAACGAGGAGATGTCTGAGGTGAAGGAGAGTTATCATAAAAACGTCTCCACTGCGACAGCAACTGTGACCTCCTCCCCCCACCTTGAAACCCAGCAGTCAGTCAGAAAGGTGCTGCCCATGTCTATCGCGGGACATACCACCCCATCACCCTCTGCCAACCCAGCAAGTACGTCAAACGGCTGCTTTCACCAAACAATTCCTCTCCTCATTGAATCTTTCATATCTTGATCCTCTGTCTCTCTCCCTCATCCACATAGACATAATAAAACTATGCAGTGGGTCTTTAAGACATCAGACCGACCAGATGCTAATGATGAGCCTTCCAGAAGTATTCATACCCCTTGAACTTTTTCAGTTTCTCACATTACAACTATAAACTTTATTTTTTCAAGATTTTTGTGTCACAGACCAACTTAAGTCAGTGCATAATTATTGAGTGGAAGGAAAATGATACATGTCTGAAAATGCTATGTGCATTTCTCGTAGCTGTGACTCTCTACCAGCTTTGCACATCCAGAGACTGGAGTTTTAGTCGATTGTTGTTTACAAAGTGGCTCAACCTCAGTCAGATTTAACAGAGAAGCTCTGGCTGTATATTCAGGGTCGAAGTCCCTCAGAAATTTTTTTTTTTTTTTTTTTTTTTTTTTTTTTTTTTTTTTTTTTTTTTTTTTTTTTTTTTTGCTGTATTAAGCTCCATCTATCTTCATATTTACTCTCAATGGCTTCCCTTTCCATTCTGATGAAAAGTCTTCCCACAGCATGATGCTGCCCCTTCCGTGTTTCACTCTGGGGAATTATGTGCAGTAATTGGTTTTCAACCACACACAACAGTTTTGAATGTAGGTCAGAATAGTTGTCTTTAATCTGTTGCAGTTTAAACTGTTTTTGTTTTTTGTTTTTTTGTATTGTGAAGATTTTACATCAAAATATAAAAAATATAGGATTTTTACTTTTTACTTTAGTGTTTTTATTATAAAATTTAATACTTTTCCTTCCACTTCAGAATGATGCACTCCTTTGTGTTGGTCTGTCGCCTAAATAATTCTCAAGTTTGTGCTTTAGTTGCTACAAAATATGGGAAAATTCAAGGCAAGGCAACAAAAACTGTTTAAGTTAAAGAAAAAAACAATCACAAGACACTCAGGAAGCTAACAAGTAGAGGGAACAGTGTGCAGCGCTATTATCCCATGTGTCTTGTTTAAAAGCATGACTTTTTACTAATTGGTTTGGTTTGCAAGTATTGCTGCAAACATTCACAGCCAAACATCTGTCCAGACTTCCTCCTCTTCCTCCTCTTGTCTGTTTGTCCAAATGATTGGATTTGGGAATGAGAGAAATCCTGTGGTTGTGTGTGAACTGTACGCATGTTGGATGGCTAAGGATCAACACTGCATGATACTGATTTGTGCCACATTTGTGCACAGTGGGGCTGAACAGAGCAGTGTCACACTGTTTGCTTGTTTGTCCTCCACTGGCATGACTGTGATGACAGGATGCGGTCTAGTCTTTTGGTGGTTGAAGGCTGAAATTCCTCTTGGTCTTTTATTGATTCTTTTTTTTTTTTTTTTTTTTTTTTTCTGATTTTAAGATTCTGGTTTATGGGGATGGAGATGGTTTTTCCCACTGTTGCAACGAGGGCTAATGTGGTTGAGCGTTTTGGCCTGCTTTGCTTTCTGGCACTCATTTCAGCAGTGGCAGTTTTATTTACCACTGGCTAACGGCTGCTGTTTGATTGTTGCAATGATCTAATGGCTGCTTGTTAATGAGGCGCACTGAGCAAGCTGCTGCATTGTGGTGGTTGGACAACAGAGAACTGGTGGTGGCTGCTTGTTTTGTTGGCTGTGTTTGGAATTATTATTATTATTATTATTATTTAGGTGCACAATTCACATAGTGGAGACGTTTATGGCTACAAGACAAACTCAGTTAAATTCAAGTTTATAAAGCCCGAACAATAGTTAGAAGATGAAAGTAATTTAAAGTTTTATTTCTAAGCATGAAAAACAAATTAACAAGAAATGAAAAACACTGAAACAAAATGACTTTGAATCTAATATTTGCTGAACAAGCAGATTCAAGGTGATTTGCTTGATTACCATAAGTCTTATTATGATTAAAACACACAAACGACACTATAATAGTAAATCATCATATACATCAGCAAAAGTAACTAAAAATTATTGCAAATATTGGTCCAGCTCCATTGAACATGTGTTTTAACATTTGTCAAACCGTATTACATTTTACCAGAAATAGTGATTTTCAAATTATTAATAGCATTTGTTCTCCGAGATTCCTTTTGAACTCAACAAACTAACAATCTTTTTATTCACTGAAAAAATCCACTGTAGGACCTGAATACAGCTGGAGCCTGCAGATTATAGTATTTTTATTATAAGCATTTCCAGATTGTTACTGTACAGTTATGTTATTGCTGTTGATCTTGTTATTGGTGTGAACACCTTTAAGCATGTTCATTTTTTTTTTTACTGCATATTTAGAGTGACATGGCACTGTTTAAGACCTCCAAATGAGCTTTTAGCATCCATGACTAAAAATAGAATTTTTGCAAGGATTTTCACGTAATATCTGCATAGTTTTCACATCAGAATGACACTAATTCTACAAAGTATCCTTTATCAAGCCAAAACTGTTTTTTTCCCCTCTTAAATTTGAAATGATTTGTTCAAGAAAAATGTATTTAATCTAGCTGGAAGGGTAAAACCTCAAGCTCATTCTTCATCAAAAAAACCCATCTCAAGCAGGAATAAGTTTGCAGCTTAGCTATAAATGTGTCCACTAATCCAGAACACACATTTATTTTTTTTTAGTTGCATAAAAGACACAAATAAATTAATATAATTTTAAATTTACATTGTGTGCAGGTGTAAAACTTAAAGATGGGAACTGCTGTTATCTCGGCTTCAAAAACACAGCTAAAACTTGTAGGAGTTAGGTTGGAGATATTGATATTGATGGAGAAAGAGTTACTTCTTATACTTTGCAAAGTGGAGTGTGGATCTTCTACAATCAAAGAAAACATATGGAAACACTTAGATATTACATAATTGCTCAGTCTTTGGTAGATTGAGATGTCACAATCTCACTGAATGTGCTGCAATAATAAATTACATTGGAAATAAAAGCAGGGTTTTAAATCACGGCAACTTACTTTCACTTCTTTTTCTCTTCTTGGCCAGTTGTTAACTTTCCCTCTCGTTTGCCCTCTGACCTCTTAACCCAGACTGTTGGGACAGCGATGACTCCCCTCCCCCCCTCCCTGAGAGAACCCCTGAGTCCTTCATACTGGCTACAGGTGCGTTTGCATTGGTCACCATCTTCAAGTGGGGCTCCAGTGACGCAGATTTACTGGGTTGCCTCCATACTGCCGGCCATCTTTTCCAAAGGTGGATGCATCTGTGAGGCTGAAATACAGAGAAGAGATTGTTTAGCAAAGATCCAAGTGGTCGGCTGATGCTTTGTGTATTTGGGTTGTAGGTTTTCTGTGGTTAATTTTAGAGCTTTGCATGAAAAGTTAATATTATTGAAACCCATCAGCTGATGGTTGTTGTGGATTTTCTCATTTTTTCGATGCTCTGCTTTCCAAACGAATAATCCCCGATGCTGGAGCACATATGATGAGAAGAAAGTTTCTTTTCTCAGAGGCTTTACCAGTGTTACAACACCAGAGGGCAGCGTTGACCACAAGTCTCTTGAATTCACACCACTAACACCTTTTTCACATTTTATCACCATAAACCCACACTATGTGATTGACCAGTGCAAAGTAGGGCAACATTGTGAAGTAAAAGGAAAAAGATACATAGTTGAGATTTTTTTTCTCATAAAAAAATGTGGCATACATTTGTAGTTTTACTATGTAAACCATCTTTTGCTACAGTCAGAGTTTATACACACTCTTGAAGTCTGGAAAACTGTAGAATTTCACCTTTTTTCAAGACTGGATAATATGGAGAAAAAACTGAATTTGGTATTAAAAAATATTTTTGTTTGTGGACTTCATAACTTTTTATATTGTCTAAAAGACAACAACCTATATTTCTGGAGAATAAAGGGCTTCAAACAGTGATTTTTGTGTAGTTGACATTCATTAACTTTAATTTTCCACATCAAAAACTTTAAGTTTTAGTCAGACCCATTTATTACTTCATCCAAAAATTGGCACTTCACAGCATTTTTAGCTTCTGGCTCCTATTAGATCAGGATTTTTAAACTGGACCTATGCTCCTGGTTTAGCTGTAAAAGCATCAACAGACTATTTTTTTTATTTATTTTTTACAAATTGAATAAAGGTAGCGGAGATCACTAACTGTTTTACAGAATCTGGATTAGGTGCAGTATAATTCACTTCAGATTTAATATGTCTAGGTTTAATGTAATTTTGAAATTAAAGATATGAAGAAACCCCAATTACAGCTGCAAGTGTTTTGGGGCTTGTCTGAGGTTGCTTTGCACATCTAGAGACATCTAGAGGTCTTATTAGAGTTTTATTCAGGGGTGTCAGAGTAAAGGGGGCAGAATAGAAATGCGTTCCACATTTTTCAGGTTGTTGATTTAAAAAAAACTGCCTGTTCTTTCCACCTTACAATTATGCTTTATTTTCATTTGGTCTGTCACGTAAAATTACAATAAAATATGCTGAAGCTTGAACATGGAAAAAAAAAAATCTAAGTTTTGTGAACACCTACTCAAGGTGTGTGCATTTATATGACGGGACGGCAGACAAAGAATTTAAATCCTGAGGCACACTTAGCAGTGAAGGTTTAGGTTTTCCTCTTTATTTTTGAGTTGGTAAAGTGTGATTCTGAAAGTAGCGTGTGCGGTATGAGTGTGTGACAGTATGTAATTCTTTTCTCTAAATGTGTCCATCGATTTGTCTTTGGAACTGACTGATTGTCTCAATCTCTCTCAGATCCTCTGGAAGTGAAATCATCTTTAGCTGAATGGAGCTGCTCACAAAAAGGTACAAACACTTGATTCTCTCTTTCCTTAGCTGTTTTTGGTTCTCTACCTCGGTGTATACAGAAATGATCATTGTAGTTTATCTTATTCTAGATTTGTCAGGGTGATCAGAGGTGAGCACAGAAGGAAATGGACCTTCAAGCTTTCATGAATTAGCCGGTGTGTGATAGTAGTGACAACAGTAGTCAGGGGCAGCTGTTAGAGAAGGGTGGAGGGTAAAGCAGATAAAGAAGAGGGAGCGATAAAACAACTCTGCAGAGAGGTGCAATAAAAATGAGTGCTATGAGGATTGTTTAATGATTGTTAGTGCCAATTTACTGCTTCAGTGGTTTTGGTGCAGGTCTGCAGCTTTATCTAAAGGGAATTACCATTTGACTTGGAAGTGTTTTAACTGAGTGCAAATTTGATTTCTTTTTAATTTAACAAAATCATGAGACTTGTTTCATGGAAGGATGTCCAATCAAGTCCCAAACCAATATATCTGGGAGATATTTTTCTCCAACTGGAGATTTTGCTGAACAGCTTTAATTTTTTTTTTTTACTATATTTGGATATTTTTGAGTTTGCATTCATATACAACATCAAAATGTTTACCTAATAAATGTTTTGTAGCCCGATTTTTATCCACAACTTCATCTAAATGATAGAATAATGATTTTCTACTTTAACCTGCATTGTGTCATATTGGACCCAGAAATACACAAACATTGCATCTGAATTTTGGAAAAAAATAAAAAATTCAAACATGCTTAATTAACTGTCTTAGAACAAAAAATGTAATTATAGGCCGCGAATATGATTATTTAAAGACAAAATCGAAATATATTTAATCTATATCCAAATATTCACCAATTTTTGTCTTGTCACCTGTAATACTAAACACAAAGAAAACCTCTAGATTCGTTTTCTATAGCTCCATATTTTGCTCCCACTGTGCAATGTTTTTTTGCTAATGCAGAAACAAGCTAACGTTAGCGCCTGTCTTCTCTGTTTAGTTTTACTTGTTAACAATGTCTCAACTTACTGTTTTTTCTCCTGCTTCATAAACCTAGCACTGTCTTTACAACGTTATGTTTAATGACTAGCCTTCCAGCTGCTCTCTATGCAGCTCTTCCCAAATCCAACAGAAGAAGGTACATTCACAGAAGCATGAGGATCTCCATTGAAATATTTGTTTTGTCCACATATTAAGTATTTTTGAAATATCTCCAAACAAGACTAATGTAAGTGAAGCCTGTCAAAATATTTTTATTAACATGTTTCAATTAATCAATCTGTTTTTCTATGTTCAGAGGTCTCTGATTGTTCTAAGATGTCTTCAGTGGTGTCTGCATCGGATGGCAGCACAGCAGGAGTTAGCCAAGTAGACCTGGGTGGGTAAGTCTGCTGTCATCCTTTGTTAAAGCTGGTTAATATTTTACATGTCTGTTACTTCAGTGGGTTGAAAAATTATTCATATTCCTTTTCAACATTTTGTGATTTTTTTTATTTATTTATTTATTTATTTATTTATTTATTTATTTTTAATTATTATTTATTTATTTATTTTTTTGTGTGTATTGTTCTTGGATTTAATGTGTCAGATCAACATAAAGTAATGCTGAATAGTAAAGTAGTGAATTAGAATTTGAGATACTTTTTGTTTTACAAATAAAAATATAAAAAATGCAGCTTGTTGGCTTATTCCAACCCCTTTTCTCCAGTACCCTTAAATTAAACCCAGTGCAACTAATTGCTCTCAGAAGCAAGCCACCTTAGTAAACAGACACCATCTGTGTTTAATTTAATCTCACTTAAAAGCCGTTAGAGCTTTGTTAGAGATTAAAGAAACTCTGGACCAGCTGCAGCGCTCCAGTGCTCAGGTGGGATATTCAGTTGACATGGTGGTTCTGTGGATGTGCCAAAACTTTCTCCAGCTGAACAAAAACAAAACTGAAATCATTGTCTTTGGACCTAAAGAGGAAAGATCTAGAGTCAGCGCGTAGCTTCAGTTATTACAGCTAGAAACTAGTGATCAGGCCCAAAATTTGGGTGTAGTGATGGACTCAGACCTGAACCTTCAGAGACATATAAAACAAGTTACAAAGTCGGCCTTCTATCACCTGAAGAACGTTTCCAGGATTAAAGGACTAATGTCTCAACAAGATCTAGAGAAACTCATCCGTGCGTTTATCTTTAGTTGCATTGATTACTGCAACAGTATCTTAACAGGTCTGTCTAAAAAGTCAACCAGACAGCTGCAGCTGATCCAGAATGCTACTGCTACTGCTCGTGTTCTCACTAAGACCCGGAAAATAGAGCACATCACCCCAGTTCTAAAGTCCTTACACTGACTCCCTGTAGCTCAGAGAACAGACTTTAAAATACTTCTGTTAGTTTATTAATATCTGAATGGCTTAGCACCAAAATAAATTAAAGACCTGTTGTCATTGTATCAACCTTCCAGACCACTCAGGTCTTCTGGTTCTGGTCTATTCTGCATTCCCAGAACCAGAACCAAACATGGAGAAGCAGCATTCAGTTTTTAGGCACCACTAATCTGGAACAAACTTCCAGAAAACTGCAAAACAGCCGAAACAATAAATTCCTTTAAATCAAGGCTGAAAACCCACTTGTTTAGAGCTGCCTTTGATTAGTAGTCTGGACCATAAATCTGCAAACAGATCTGAGTAAGATAAGCTTGGTTTTCCAAAGGGTGGAAGTTTAATGATTTTGCTCGATGATTTTGATGTGTTGATGATTTTGCTGTATACTTGATTGATGTTTTTATGATGTAAAGCACTTTGAACTGCCTTGTTGCTGAAATATGCGATACAAATAAACTTGACTTGAGTTGGTTGCAGCATCATGCTGTGGGGAGTTCAGACCTAAATGAAATGAAGAAAATCTGTCAAAACCTGAAAATTGATGTTCTTATCTCTTATTTTGCAAAGAAGAATTTACAGTTTTATTTCAGTCTCTAGATGTGCAAAGTTGGTAGACACACAACCTAAAAGACTGTAATTTCAGCGAGCTGTTGTTCTATTAAGTGTTGACACAGCAGTTCTGAAAATACATGCAAATCACTTCAGATTTTTATTTGCAAAAAAACATTTGAAAACCATGTATCATTTTTATTTTGTATTACAATTATGTGCTACTTTGTGTTGGTCTGTCACATAAATTTCAGTAAAGTCATTGAAGTTTGTGGTTGGAATGTGACAAAATGTGAAAAAGTTCAAGGGGTTTGAATTATTTTGCAGGACACAGGCTGGGTTTTTACCAGCCTAAAGGAAAAAAGAATTGCAGCTTATTTTCAGCAAATGTTGCTGACGGACATATTTTTGATGTTTGGCGTTGCCTTTGCTTAAGGGAAATCTAGCTTTGGACCGCATGTGCAGGAAATATTTGGCTTTAAGAGCAGGCAGAATAGAGGGAAACTTCTGGATGCTATTTATTCTGTCCAAAGAAAAGCAAACCCAGCTAAGAGCCTTTCTCTTTTCAGGGTTCGGTAACCGCTGCATTCAGCCCAAAGGCCCTCGAGAACCCCCTGTGAAGTGGACATGATGCAACGATCCATCCACCATCGGCATCTTTCCTTATCAGGATATGAAGTCCTGACTGGTTGGCCCCAAAAATAGGCTTGCACACAGAAAAAGAAAATAAAAGACGCTGGCACAGAGACTTTTATTCCTCAGTTTTTCCTCCTCACATTGTTGACTTCTGTAAATGCTGACCTGGGATCTCTCTCTGTTAAAGAATATTTTGGGGGCACTGATGGGGGCTAAAAGAAGAGCCTTGTTTCCTCTTGGACACTTAACGCAAATTTGTCCTTTTTTTTTTTTGTTTTTTTTTGTTTTTTTTTTTTTGTTTGTTTTTACACTAAATGAAGCGTGATCTAAGAGACTCTTAAAATTGTTTCAAGCCAAATGAGAAGAAAGCGACTTGATCAGGAAAAGCTAGAGTTGGGAAGCAGGTTTCTGTCTCAGAAGTGGTTTTGCTGCCTCCCGCTGAACGAACAATCTTCAAAGCGAACTTAGATAATCTTGTACTCATGATGCAACCTTTTCAGTTGGGTATGCAGAGGTTGCCTGGGTACTTCTTCTGACTTCTTTTGTATTGCTGTCTCTTTATGTCTCTTCTTTCTGGTGCTACTTCATAAGAGATCAGGACAGATACTGGAGTGTTGAGGGTCACCACCATTCAGTGATTCCTTACCTTTGATGTGGTTTTTCTATTGGGTTGTACTATTTTCCATTTTTATGCCCTTTTGTTGGTTTTCATATGCTAACAGGATTCAGTAATTACTCTGTTAAATAATTACACTCCTTTGACTACTTTCAAATAGCTTGATTTTGCCCCTAAATATGACTTGGAGTCACTAATGTGTGAGTATTTCCTTTCATTTGCTTTAATCTTTTCCCTATGGCGTCTGAGAAACAAGTAGAGAAAGTGCTTTTTCTTTGCTGAATCTGTCACACCTATCACTTAAATGTGCCACTGAAGGCACAGATATAAAAATGTAGCTTTGACGACAAGATTTATAGGGAGTTAATCAAAGTTCTGAAGAATTGTTTAAAACAACAGAAAACTAAGAAAAAAAAATAGCCGTTTGCAAAATGAAAAGATCCATTATTTATTTATTAGAACTTAAAATCTAAAGAAATGTGTTTTTGTCTGACCACATCAAGGATAAATTGCCTCTTTAACATAGTGTCTCTGGTTCGAACCATCAGGATGATGAGAGAAGATTGACCATCCTGGTCCTTCTTCATTTTTCTTCCCCTTCCTGTTTATGGCTTCTTTTGGTCTTTATCTGGGATTTGCAGCACCAACCACACTCTCTTGCCCCCCTGGTAAAGATGTGTCAAAAGCCTAAACCTAAATTGATCTTTTATTACAGTAGCATAATCCTACACTGAAATCAGATTTTTATTTTAAAATATCTGGTATTAATTAATATTAATAGAAAGACTTCTAGGTGTTTTGCACTCTGTCAATGTTCCCAGGATCTGTGGAAGAGAAATGAGCCCACAGCATCACAGATCCACTACCGTACTTAACAGTAGGCATAAAATGTTTTTCAACATTTTCAATCTTTGTTTCACACCAAATCCATCTGGACTCATTGATGCAGAAAAGCTTAATATTAGTCCTGTCTGACCAAAATGCACAGCTTCAGATTACTATTCAGGACTTAATAGTCACTTTTAGTAAATTATAAAAAATGTAAAAGTGTAGATTAGGAAATACTTCAGTTGCATTTAGTTAGTCGGAAGAGGGACCAGCAATTGTACCACCTGTGGTTTTGTTAAAAACAATCTTAACATTCACCCTTTGCTCAATAAATGTACTGACGTTATATGTTGGATTTTTCAAAATTTCTCTGTAAGAAATTGTTTCTCCAATAAAAGATGAATATTTAATTTGCATCATTCAAACGATTTTTCCACATCTTCACCAGGGGTGCTCATAGCTCTGGCCAAAATTGTGCATGTTACTGTTTTACTTCCCTTCCCCCTTCCTAAAATATGTCCTCACAGCTTCTTATAGTCCATCTTGGTGTTTCAGAGTCTGAATGTTACACCTGAAACACTTGAAACTGGGATTTGACAGAAATATTAAACCTCTAGCTGCTCCTCTGCTAATCTCTCTCACACACACACACACACACACACACACACACAGGCCAACCCCTCTACCTGCCTCTGTATTGTTGAGGTAATGATCCTATAAGACACCAGGAGCAGCTATAAAGACCAAGGACTACTGTTCCAAATAACATCACTTTTTTTTTTTTTTTTTTTTAGCAACAGTGACTATACAATATATGCATAGTTTTTTCTATAAGGATAAAGAACTGTACAGTGAAGTTTAGGTATGTAATGTTTCATGTTTCGTTTTGCTATTCTTTAAATATTTGTATTAACAGAAGATGTAAGAAGTTCAGTGCATGATGATGATTCCACCCCATAGATAATGCAAGTTATCTTTTGTGTATGTTTGTTTTTCCTTATGGTGAACATTTTCAGGGCTTCTTTATTTTTTTCATACTTCATGGTTAACAGGTTAATAAATGTTTTAATTGGTGGGCAGAGCAGAAAGCACAGACCGCCTACTGGACCCCGAATGATGACTACAGTGGGCTCTGGATAAGATTGTATTAATAATAATAATAATAATAATATTAATGATGGAAATAATTATCATTGTTTTTGTAAATGATATTTTGAAAGTTATTTTTGTACACACAGTTGTTTGTTGCGTCCATAGCGCTTCACATGCTCACTCAGCCTCTCCATTTTATACAATCACCTTTTTTTCCCACTTATTTTGTGCGCTCATTTGTTCAACAGTCTTTTTTTCATCCTTCACTTACCTTAAGTCTTAGCGTTTAAATTTTTATTAAAGCTGTGATACTTTACTGATTGCTTCAGTTCAACAGATCTAAACTGTGGCCGGTTCAGTTACAAAAAAAAAAAAAAAACCCCACACCAACAAGAGAGACGGGCTATTTAACTGTTTAGTTTCCTCATTTTTCTGTTTCTCTCCGCTCACTCATTTATGCAAACCTCGAACTCAGAAAGGAGCCCAACTGTGCCTTTAAAAGAGACCACCTTCCCCCCTCTCCAACCTCTCCTTCAATCATCATGAGACTAAAATGCGAGTTGACCCGCTGCCCCATCCTCCTGCTCCACCATAACACAAAAACACACACAGACACACTCCAAATGTTTGTATGTTGCAGAAATCAATCAGTAAAGATGAACCTAAAGTAAGCATATTCCTGTTTTGGTTTGTTTTTCATTCAGGTCTGTCAGCTGGATGAATGAGTGTGCGTGGTTGGCAATTTATTTATTTTATTTTTTTTTTAATGTAGACAAGATAGGCTTTTAATAATTCACCCAGACTTATGAAGTTATAACGCTGTCTTATAAATTAGAATATGATGACTGTCTAATGGATGATAAATGAACCTGATGAACTGTTGGAGGGAGATTAATGAACATTTGTCAAGAAGATACAATGGGTGGGCCAGTGTTTCTATACAAACTTGAAATGCGAAATAATTTTAAAACTGCACTGGAAAAACATAAAAATAAGAAAGAAAAGTCTGAAAAAAGTGGTTTCTTTTAAAAAATTAGTCTAGACTGTTTAAAAGAATTGACAATTGGAAAAATAAGCTGAGTTTCCACAATTTATTCTTTTACATAAAAGATAATCTTAATATATAGCTGACACATTCATATTTTTATGATGCCCTATAATTTGATTTGTCACATTTAGGCATGGACTGATATAAGATTCTCACATTATGATAACCATTAAAAACACAGGTTCATGGTTTTTACACAAAAATGTAAAACAGAAATATAGATTCTGGTGTAACTGCTTTCAACAAAGCAGTCTGATGAAAGCAAAAAATATTCCACCAGCTTCTAAAATAATACAACATAATTAGTTTTAATAATGTTTTCTATGTTATGTATTTTATTTCGGAAAAGGGAATAAAAGTTTTGTAGTTTTCTAATGCTTATAGTGTGAAAAAATACAGATTTTTATCATTCTTCCCTTTTAAAGAGTGACATAAGTATAACAAATTATTTGATTGTTGGGCTCTGGCTTCTAGCCTGCACACTGGAACTTAAAGCTGCAGTATGTACCTTTTTATATAAAAAAATATATATATTTTTCTACATATTTGTTAAACTGTCACTATGTCGTGACCGAATGGTATTAGACAGAATAATCTGAAAAAATTGAACTCCTCTGCCTTCTCCCAGTGCTATCTAGAAACCACCAATCAGAGCCAGGAGGCGGTGTCAATCACCGTGCGTGTGGCGCTGTTCATCTCCCCCCTGCTCTCTGCTGCGCTGCAGCTCACAGAGGTTGTTGTGAATACTCAGGCTAGCTAGCATGATCACCGATGACGACGGGTAAACTGTTTTCTTGCAACGGTAAGTTGTTTCTCCGTCATTAGCACATTTAGCAGCGAGTAAATGGGGTTGACTGATAGCGCTAATACCTTCCTCCTGGTTCTGTTTGGTTGTTTTAGGTCGGGAGTGGTGCAAAGTTACATACTGCAGCATAAGCTAACAGTAGCTGCGTTCATTAACCTTGAAATTGCGCAAATTGAAATCACGAAATAAATTCGTTGAATGGAAACACGCTATTTTTGAGAAATAGTTTTGGCGCTGGGATGAAGTGTTTTTTTGACAATCGAAATTGGTTTATTTCACAAAACCACAATGGAAACAGTTTTTTTCGCGTCACATGATCAATAACCGGATGTTGCCACTGGCGTAAACCATGAAGATGACGACAACAGGAAGTAGTTGAAGGATCATTTCGCGGCATGTTATTTATTTATTTATTTATTTTATTTTTAAATTTTTTTGTATGACTAATCGCGTGAAAAGCAATTGCAAAATTGTTTATTTTCAGTTTATATATACATATAAATATGTTTGGCAGTGTGGTACTCAGAATTGTTGAGTGCCAATGAGAACCCCAACAGATTTACTTTCACCAGTGAAGCATTACGGCTTTCAATACAACGCTCCCCTTGATATCTATGTATAAAAACCTTTTTAGAAATTGTTTAGGTTTATATCAAATCTAATGGACACGGAGATGGAAAAGAAAGTGGATAAAGGAAGGAAGAGAGGTAGGGCCAAAAGTTAAAAGGGAGACAAGAATAGAGGAGAGAACGGATAAAGGGAATACAAAAAAAAACAGCCTAGAAATCTGCTTCTACACCTACAGAGAAATGAGAAGTCACAGTGACACACAACATATGAACATATAACAATAACAATGTCACTGAAAAACACAATGTACTAATTAATAGAAGATCTATTTAGTGGCAACTGCAGCCCAAAATAGTGCATCTGTGAAAACCTGTGAGGGTATGTGTGTGTGAGCGTGCATGTGTATCAGGTTTTTCCATATGATTGTTCAATAGTGGGTGTGAGGAGCCACAGACAATCTAGAGACCCCCAGCGCACAGGAGCCCTGGAAGAACCACCGCATTGACTGTGCCCACCCCCAAGGCCCTACATGTGTGTCTCATGAGAACATTATAAGTGAGTGTCAAAGTTGCACAGTAAAATCTGGGCCCAGGCCGCTATGGTAACACTGAACCCTCCTCGCACTCCAATGATGCACCTCAAGGCACTGCATGAGTGGTGGTGTGATTGAGTGGGCGGAGGGAGTAGTCTGGGGATGGGGAGGGGAGGACTGGCAGTGGCAAAATGCCCTCCCAGGGAGCCAACACCCCTGCTGACCCCAGTATGCATTCCTGTTTTCTGAAATCCACTGAGGGAGGCCCTGGCCCACAGTAGCAGCACCACCAAGCCCTACGGATCTCAAGACTGGCCACCCAACCCCACCTCAGAAGAAAAAACGACACCCACCCCAACATTTGGTCAACTCCCAGACAATCAGGCTGAGTTTGCACCACCCCTCTCACAGAACACGTTCCGCCTGCAGAATTCACCAACCCAAAGCCCTGGCGACATACCCGACAGGACCCAAAATCATAATTATAAGACACATGACCTCTTAGTGCGAAACAGTGGGCCTCTGACCCACGTTTCTTTAGAACCTAGACTACACACTTGCTAATGGATGATCCATCTTTTTTAAAGTTCATTACACTGTAGAAAACACTGCAAATCCTGCTGAAACAAATGCAAAGAAGACAAATTACACTTGTGTAAATTAATAACATATTTAGATTTAAATGAGCTAAATTGAAGGGTCTGCAACTTTGTGTTTTAGGGCAGGGAATTAATTAGGCGTTAACTGCATATTTCATCAGTTCAGAAACCATTAACGTTTCCTATTTATGGTCATAACATAGATTAGAGGTTAAGAGGTGTGCTCTAAATGCATGGCTCAAACACTGATCTGTATTCTTGACTGATTAAGAATATTTTATAAAGCTGTTAGAGTAATGTTACACAGCCCTGCCTAAATGTGTATTCTTGGGCACCAAATATAGATTGAAATGTGTACATAGGTGCATATCACCATTCCTTCTTGGATACAGTTATTTTTCTCACACGTAGTAATGTGCCCTGCAAAAGTATTCACATGAACACGTACCAAATTAAAGGGGCCTGAAAGTCGCCTGATTAGTTTGTGGTTAATTGAATTTTTATTCAACATAAATACAACTGTTCTGTGAATGTCTGAGGAATATTAGAGAACATGGGTCCACAAACATTTTCCTTTCATCTGCCATGTGTTAGTCTACCAGCTAAAATCCTTGTAAAATACAGTGAAGTTTGTGGTTGGGAGGGCATTCAGGAGGACTGATACAAGCCGTTTTCCATGCAAGCTTCTTCTGTGGCAGCACGACATGAATTAAAAATGTTACAAATGTAGCCAGGTTGCTGCCTTAACTGGGCCACCTCAGTTTCCCCTATGAGCACTTTAACACATTATGTAATGGCTTTATAAATATAACCAGCTACAGCTGAGTGTGTAGCAGTAGCACCAGGATGCACTGCCATCTGAAGACACTGCAAACGGTGTCAGCTCTGTTTGAAAGCACATAGAAAATATAAAACTTGTAGGAGATGCTGAATTTGAATCGGAGTAACACCAGTTCCCACCTCTGGCTTGCATCATGTGATGATTTAATCTACATCTCTCAATGCTAGGTATTGTGTTTAATGTTTAACTGGCTGTTGTTTGCTAACAGTTTGTTCCAAGAGCTCTGCATTTTTAATTGAAGAAAAAAAAAATCATTTTAGTAAATCAGAGTTTAAACAAAGCCAGAAGATTTACAACCTTGTTTAATAAAAAGTGGGAGTGATGAGCCCATTGCTGTATAGATAAAAGACAGCAGGCTTATCCCTTTAATTATAATAACAGGAGGGGTCACATTTAGTTTCAAAAGGGTCATACAGACTTGATTAAAGCTATTGAAGAGTAACATATTGAATCTGGCATCTATCAAGGGAAAAAAGCTATCCAAACCAACCTGACCCTATAGTGATTGCCCCCAAATGTAACAGCTGGTTATTGCTCCCCTAGGTGCTAACAACTGCCATCAAGCATTTGCTATGATGAACAAAGAGGGGTTTTTTTTGTTTTTTTTTTAATTGGTGTGGAGGAATTTTAACCCACTCCTTTTAGCAGAATTGTTTTATTTCAGCCACACTGGAGGGTTTTCAAGCATGAAAAACCTGTTTAATGTCCTTCCACGGCATCTCAGTCAGATTAGACATTAAGATCAGACATTAAGTCTGGACTTTGACTTGGCCAAAGTTATCTTTAACAAAAGACCAAGTCAGTTTGGAAAATTAAAACTGCAATTTATATCTACTTGGGTAATCTTTGTCTGACTTCTAAATTAGTTTGATAATTGAAAAATAAAATACATTTACTAAACCAAAATATGGAGTTTTGTTATAGTTGTAAATACATTTCTTTTTGTCCTTAGACACAATTAGTTGAGTCAAAATACATTATTCAATGTCAGATTTTTATTTTTATTTATTTTTTTTTTTTATTTTATTTTTATTTTTTTTTTTTACTTCACAGTTTTATTTAGCTTAACACGTAGAGGCCTCGATAGTATCAGAAACCCATAGAGGGCGTGCTGTTCCGTGTTTATCCAGGCTAGCCCCGCCCCCACTGTCAGTCCAAACGTGACCACGCCCACAGACCCAATACTTGTCAATCAAGTTAGAGCCCCGCCTCTTCATAGCCTGCTTGCACGTCGCGGAAAAAAAAACAGCAGCAGCCGCGGCCGTTGGGGAAGAGAGTAAATAGAGGGAGAAGCCTCAAGATGGCTGACTCGCAGGGCTCTGTTCACCTCTCCGCAGTTGCTGCTACTTCTCCTTCCGCTGCCGGAGCCTCGGTCAAAAATGGACTTAGTAAGGCAACAGAGTCGAAGGGAGCCGCTGACAGCCGCCCGCAGTGTTCCGGAGATTTTAGCCCACCGCCACCCAAGAAGGTCCGAATCGAGGAGAGGAGCGTTAAATCCAAGAAAGTAGTCAGCAAGGACGGGGTCGATGGAAGCAACGGTAGCGGGAAAAAGAAAACCCAGCAGCTCACTAAACAGCAGAATTGTAGTAGCAGCAGTAGCGCGGGCTTATGGAGCTTCAGCCCGGTTAAAACGGGCAGCAGCAGCAACCCTCCGGTGCCTGCTACCGATGGATCCCAGCCACTCAAAGTCTTCAAACAGAGCGATTTCTTCCTCCACAAGGCGCCTTCCTCGAAAACCAAGTGTAAAGATAAACAGAAGGAGAAGGAGAGAGAGAAGAGGAAAGGAGGCGGGGAGGAGAAAAAGAAACATAAACTGTTGGTGACCTCTGTAGTTGGGAATAATGTTAGTAACAGCAACGACATTAAAGGGTTTAACAACGTTTCTCCTGCTAAGAGAGAAAATGGAGATGTCCTGTTACCATCACAAGGTAGGCCGTTTATAATCTTTTTTTTTTTTAATACCCTTTATATCAGAACTTTAATGTTTCTAAAAAGTAGTCTCAAGTTGTGCCCTTTTATAGCTGCTTGACTGAAAGATTCAGCCATTTGAACATGTGGCCCTGACCCAGAGTGTCTGCCTTTTAATTTATCTCAACAGCCCCGTTTTTAGCTCCTGTTAATTGGGAAAATCATACATAAACGAGTCAAGCGCTTCTGTAGTCGATATTCGAACGGCCGGGGGGATGTTTACAACCTGTTTAGTGATTTTTAAACTCAGTTTGATCGACGTGTCTACAGGCTGCGCTCTGCCAGCTTTTTTGTCGCTCGCTCACCCGCGCGTGAACCCTCGAGCTCTAGAAAGAGCATCGGTCTGTCGCGCGATCTGGTAGTTGGAATTATAACCAACCGCTCTCGTGCTGCGGCGGAATAGTTACGTAATTGCGACGTATGGATAAAATATTTTTTCAAAAACGATTATAGTGAAACTAAGACATGTCGGAATGGAGAGACTGTCTACAATGTCGACTTAGAACCCGAGCCGAATTGTTAATTTTTTTTTTTAACGTTTTCTTCGATATTTTTTTTATTTCGAGTTGTAAATGTAGGAGAACTACATGCTCATTCTGTCAAAACAATATGACAGCCGCCCGCCATTATAGGCTAAGTGTTGTTTTGGTAGTGCACCACGCCCCCCTCTGTAACCCTAGGCAGTATGGAAGAGCAGTCAGACGGCGTCCTGGGCTGGCTTAAACAATTATAAAGGTGGAAAAAATGCTTTAGTTCAGAAAATCTAATCGTATTTTGTTTCACCCTAATCACGTCTACTGTTGTAGTGTTACCACGGTTAGACTGTTATGTTTATGCTGAGAAGCAACAATAACATTGTAAGAAATGTTCACTTAAACTATGACGTTTTTATTTAATCCTTATATGACTAAACCATTGCAAAATTAATACTGAAAGGTGTTCATTTTTATGCTTTTTATGCATCAACTTGTTTTTGCTTTTTTTTCTTTGTGACCTTTTAAACTGAAGGCAAGAAGCCTCATGCATGAGAGGTGTTAGAAGTGTTGCAATTTGCAATGGGCAACATGGCTTGCAAATAATTAACATTTTCCTCACTCTTTTCTTTGGTTGGGCCAATGTGATGATAAACAATCAATTTGAGCTCCAGCAACTTGGTCACTAACATCTAAACCAAATGTGGTCATAAAAGGCAGTGGCAGGACATCTAACTGGCCAAGTTCACTATTGGAGAGTTGAGTTTAAATGTAAGGCACCAGCAGTATTATGGCCTATCAAATATTGCATCCATGCAATCTTTGTAGTTGGACATTGCATACAATGAAGTTGCAATGACTATTGCAATTTGGTATATTGCACAACTTTATATTTTAGTGACTGGTTAAATGCCAGAGTAGAAGCATTCATACGCCTTGAACTTTTCCACATTTATTCAGGTCATAACCAATATATATTTAATTGTGACCCACACGTTTTATTTTAGGCCTAAAATAAAACGTGTGGTTCATGTTTTATTTGTTTGACAAATGGCCTTTTGACAAACATATAGTTTTGTTTTAGTCATCTGTTGTATTAATTTACAAAATTTACTGTCAATATAGTTAACTAGAATATGAAGTCACAGGAATGCTTTTTAAAGGCCTCTTACATCTTGAATATAAATAATTTTCTAGTTCCAATTGAGAAGGAGATTCTTTTTTTTGAAACGCATGACTTCAACCTTATGTTGGATGCAAACTGCCATTCGCCCAACCACTCGAGAATTTTTGGTTTGATCTACTTTTTCCAAATGATTCCTTCTTTCTGAAAGCCTAAACATGTCTGCTGGTATTTAAGCTCCTTGTTTGGCACACTTAAATGACTTTTATCTCGTAACATCCATCCATCCATTGTCTATACCACTTATCCATGCAGGGTCACAGTGAAATGTAGTAACAGTCTTTCTGAATAAGTTTTTCATTTGGTTGTCATCCATTGTAGAAATAACTTTGTATTATAGAACTAGGAACGCCAATGAATTTTGTAATGATATTGTTTGATTTACCAACTATCTCAGAATTTTAAAGTAGTAGTAAAACTACGCGTCTTTATTTTTCTAAAATAAAAATCTAAAAAATCTGGTGTGCATATGTTTTGGGCCCCATTTGTTTTGATACACTAAGATAAAATTCCATGTTGCCAATTGCAGTCAGAAGTCACTTAGAATTTTTTTTACTAGAGTTGTCCTGTATGTAAATGAATTTCAGTATAAATACAGCTGTTCTGTGTTTGTTAGAGAGCATTAGTAAACAATTTGCTTCAATACATGCCAAGGAATACAGCAGGCAAGTCAGGGATTATATTTTGGAGAAGTTTTAAGGTGGATTATGTAAGGAAACAATACCCCAAGCTTTGATGGACATGTTTATTTCATCATCCAAATACTGGAAAAACAAGACATGGTTATCCACTTAAACTGACAGGCCAGCTATCAGAACATTAAGCAGAGAAGTTGCCTCAAGGCCCAGGGTAACTCTGAAGGAGCTGCAGAGATCTACAGCTCAGGTGGGAGAATCTTTTGACAGGACAGCTGTTGGTTGTTCACTCCACAAATCTGGCTTCCATAGAAGAGTTGCCAAAAGAGAGCTATTGTTGAAATAAATCTTGTTTGCAGTTTGCCAAAAGCCATGTATGGGACATGGCAGTCATGTGGATAAGGTGTTCTGATAAAATGAGACCAAAACTGAACATTTTGGCCAACATTCAAATTGTGTGGTAGAGAAGTAATACTGCGCATCACCCTGGAAAGTCCATCCAGACAGTGGAAAACACAGTGGTGGCAGCATCATGCTGTGGCGGTTATTCTGTTCAGCTGGTACAGAGAGGTTAGTTAGAGTCAATGTGCTGAACACAGAGCAATCTTTGCAGAAAATTTGTTAGAGACTACAAGAGTTTTAAGAAAGTGGAGGTCCACCTTCAAGCAGGAACATACAATCACAGCTACAGTGGAGTGGTTGAGATCGACTTTGAAAACAATGTGTCATTTTCCTTCCTCTTTACAAATAGACCAGCAGAATGTAGTGCCTATCATATACAATCCTTATAAAATACATTGCTGTTTTTGGTTGCATTGTGAAAAAATGTAAAGGGTACAAATACTTTTGGATGGCTCCGTATTTTTTCTGTGTGCCTGTGTCTCCTCACAAAAGAACATTTTTAATGCTCAGACTCCACCGGGGAGACGCGGTGGGCACATGTCTGTGTGTGTGAGCGCATGATGTCACCCTTTTCCAGTTGGTCAGTTTAAGAGGTCATGACACACTGTGAACAGCCTCTGCTGTCAACTGGGATACCAGGATGGGATGTGTTATTGGCCATGTCTCTCTGAAAGGTTAGAAGATACAGTCCTGTAAACAGACTGGAAAAAACAACCCTTTAATATTGTTTGTGTAAAAGATCTAGCAGGGAGTACATTAAGAACTACAGGATATTGGTCTTAATTGTTATACATCTGTGTGTTCTTGTTTTTGAAAAACAAGGTGAATGATTTACTTTAAAGCTATATACTTGATATGTGTAGTTTGCAACAGGAACTAATCTTAATCTCTTGATTTCTGACAGGTCTGCTGATAATTTACATTTACTGCTGTAGAACATTTTACTCGGTGGCCAGATGGAGTTCAAGATTTGAGACTTTACAAGTTCAGAAACACTTTACTGAAGCTGTACTGTACTCTGTCTTAAAGGGGAAGAATTTTCTTACAAGGATCCAAGCAGTATCAGATCATCAAGTAATATTAGTGTTAGCACTGCTCTTGGAGAGATCCTCAGGGCAGGCGCCAAGGAGCAGTGACTGCTGGTTAAATTTGCTCTTGAAACAGAGCAGGGTTAGTTATTATCAGCATAGTAACTAAATGTTTAAGATGATCTTTTTTTTTTTTTTTTTTTTTTTTTTTTTTTTTTTTTTCAGCCCACCTATTTCAGTCGATTGTTGGTAACCTGCCACAAATATCTCATTTTTGGGCTTTTCCCTCTAACCCTGTGTTTTTACCAGAGCTAATCATGTAGCTTTTTATAAGTAAAAAATTACTTTGTGTTTATGTAAATGTCCCATCGTTATATTGGTTGGTAGAAGATTCTTATAACACAACAGTTTTAAGTAAAAAGGTCATAGTTTCTTTTATTTACAAGAACATTTCAAACAAAATCTATAATGTGATCTAATCACTGAACAGAAAAGCAAAAAATGTTCTTACTGCTAATAAAGTAATATCATTTATTGATTTTTATAATTTTACCAAGTTTTCTTTATTGTTATTCAGATTTTTTTTACATATCCTTACCAAAAATATAAAATAAATGCTTACTAATCTTAAGGGTAAATTTTGAGTGATTGTTGTGCAGATTATTAGATTTTAGTTGTTCTGCTTTTTGTAGAGTAAAACCAGGATAGCAAACTCATTCTAGCTGGTGAAGTAGCCATGCTGTCTGCTCCGGTAGAGCCTACAGTTAGCTTCTTAACCAACATGCTGCTGGGATCTTGTGAACGGTAGTTTCTACATCTCGACTCTCGACTTTTTTTTTTCTTCTCCACAAATATTTCCATTTAGGCATATTTGACTCTCTTGTAAAAACAAAACAACAAAAACATACAAAGTTATAAAATCAGTTTACTGTCAACTTCTCTGGTATCTTTTTTTAAAGGACTTTAAACTATATGAACATCTTACTCCTAGATATGTCTGAGTTGGTTTTTGTTTGCCCTACTAGATTAAATTTTTTTTGAGAAGCTTGGACTTGTTATACCAGCAGGAGCAGATTGATCTGGGGGAGCAGGGTTTCTCTTAAGAGAAACTGTACTCGTACTGCTTTCGTTGGAAATGAGGAATATCTGCTTTCCTTTAGTTATTGCAGGATCAAACATCTGACTTCACACGCCTTTTTATTATGAATACATTCAGTTTCATTTAGGGGCCATGTGTGTGCTGAGATACAGTTGACAGATCCGCAGTATGAGTCTTCTGGAAAAAATATGGTCTTCATTTAGCTCCTTTTTTTTTTTAACCTTATATAACTTTTAGAAAACAACGGAGCCTTGATGGATTGTACTTCCCAGCTTTCCTGTGCATGCTAGTGTTTTTGCTTGTTGAGGCCACTGTATTTAAACATGAAACATCCATTAAATTAAGCACAGTATTTCTACTCTTTCATGCATTTTATTGTTAAGAAAAATAAATGTGCTTGGCTTTTTAAATTGTTGGACAGGGGACGAAATTGAAAGAAACAGTTTATCAGTCTTAGTTTACTACATCAAGGTTTGTAGTATAACAATATTGTGTTGCTGCAGGTCCAAATGTGCTTTTGGCAGCAGGCAGAAAACATGCTTGAAAGGTTGCCAGGGTCACCATGTTGCAGGTTCACTCAAAAACGTCTGAAAAAATAAACATGTTTTAAACCTGATTTAAAATGATAGCAAATGTGAGCACAGATAGTGAAAGATGGAAACCGTTTTTCGAGATGACATCAAACAAAAACCCACTGATATGTATGTGTATCTATTTTCTCATTTTGTTCCCCTGTATTTAAGAAGTTGGATGCGAGCGACGGGTGGTGCAGCTGAAGATTGCAAGCCGCCTGCCTTTGGCGTCTTTCCTATGATCATCCGAATGGCGAAAACCACCCGCTGCATTCCCCTTCAAAACCGATGGCTGCAGCAAAATCAGAAAACAAAACAAGAAAAGAGCTGCACATTCATTTCTGATCATTTATACCTCCACAGAAATCTGTATATTAGGACTAATGAAGCCTATGTAAAAGTTTCTGTTCATTTCTATGGGGAAATCCCTTTATTGAGCTGAGATGTAGTCTGCTTCTTTTTTTTTTTTTCCCCAGTGTAGTTGAGGTTAGGTCAGCCACCTGGGCTGCTGTCTCCTGGATGCAGGAACAGATCATTTATGAATCTACCACTTCTGGCAGGGTTCATGTTTTCATAAATCTGGCAGTAAAGTTGAGGCTCCCTCCACTTTAAAGGCTGTTTCCTGTGGAGCTAAATTGATGTTTTGAAACCTGCAGCTTACTGTGTCTTCTAATCCTGCAGCTTTTATTTATCTCACTTCTTTGAATGGTCTAACTGTTTTATTCCTGATGTTGAATTCTTTTGAAATGAGGCACAAGGGTGTGTTGGGTAGTTTTACCTTGCTAAATTATGACCCACTTCTCTATTAAGGTTTCACAATATATCATCATTCCAGTAACTGAGTGTGGTTAGATCGCAGTGGAGTTTGGAATGCAATAATTGTCGGCTAATATATTCCAAATGCTATGAACTTGCATTTTACACGTTAATCTGTTATTTAACCTGTTGAACGGAGTCTGAGTAGCAGATGCTAAAGGTCACAGAATGATGAAGGCGCAGATCAGAAATGGAGGAAAAAAAGAAAATGGGCATATATCTCAACTAATGCTGTCATTGCAACATTATCACTATCCCAAGACTATCTAATACTCTGCTAGAGATGCACTGATCAGAGATTTCTGACAATGTCAGATTTTTGGAGAAAAATGTATTTCAACTTTTAGCCAATTCCGATGCCTCCTTAAGAGCTATAGCAGCAGAGATTTTTTTTCTATGGTTTCCAGTGTGAGCTATTGTTCATTATTCATGATAGGACCAGAGGTGACATCACACTGTGTGTGTGAAAAAGAAGAGATTCTGTAAAACTATGTTTTACAGTTATTTTTGAACTAAAGACAAAATGATGATGTTGACATTTTAAATTGTTACCTCCAGTGATTTATTTCCCCCAGATACAGATGGACAACAACAATAATAATAATAACTGCCCATCCCTAGTATGAGCTGACATCCTGTTGATGGATGCATCTGTTTGGACCTGGAAAAGACAAACAGGAAATGACCAAATGCATGAAAAAGCTAAACTAAAAGGGCCTGCTGAAGTCTAGTTTTTTGGTGTGTCTCAATGAAAAGTCAAAATGTCTGCCTTTTACACAGTTTCTCACATCTTTGTTCTCTTGTTTTTTTTTGAACACCTCATAGATTCTGATGTAGCTAGTCTTCTTTACTTCAGTAACAACGTCCACATGGAATAACTTTAGATACGGTGCATTCATTGAGAGCCAAAAGATTGGATTTTTCAGTTTGTGGTCAGCTGGTTAAGATGAAAAATGCTTGATTTCAGTCACCACCTTACTGGGCTTTATTTGAGTGTTAATATTGTAAAACCGAATGAGTGCACTTATTATTCTTCTCCCATCCTGCAAGAGTTCCTTCGTCTTTGATCCTTCAAACAGTGAGCAGAGCTAGACTGTGGTCTTCTATCCGCAGTATGAAAGCGCAGCTTCCTTTTTACCAGCTGGTTCTGCTGACAGGGTTCAAAGAAGAAAGTTCTGAGTTTTTTTTTTTTCAATAATTTTTTTTTTTTGTTTATATACATTTTTTTTTTTAATGGGAGGTGAAAGGGAGCAAATGATCAAAGAGGGTGAGTAATAAAAGATCGGATCAAACTTGGAAGTTTTATCAAAAAAGGTGAAGGCTCCTTGCTCAGCTGGGAACTGTAGGTGTTAGCCAGCGTCCTTGCTGTGACTTTCTAAAAAGCACTCCGGCAACAAAAGATGGTGTGATATTTACATTTTTAACAGATGTTTCTGAATAAAATCAAAATTAACCTGGACTAAATGTGCATAAACTTGTGATTGTTTGAAATAAAAACTGAGGTTTGAAATAACAAAACCTGACGAATCCCTTTTCCAGAGAACCCCAATAAGGACAAGGCGAAGGAGCGTGAAAAGAAGAAGGTAAAGGAACGAGAGAAGGAGAAGAAAAAGCACAAAGTGATGAATGAGATCAAGAGGGAGAACGGCGAAGTCAAGCAGCCGATTAAAGGTTGGTGGAAACACTCATGCATACCAAATGATGTGAGGGAGGGCAACAAATCTTGTCTGTTTAAGCTGTCATTGGTGAAAGTGGTATTTTAAGAACTCCAGCTGGAAATGTCTTCAAACCAATTTAATTTACATTGACAAAAATCATTTTCTAATTAAGGTAATTATTAGGGAGATTTGATTATTATCTTAAATCATAGCCTAATTATCTTTTTTATTAAACCACAGAAAGTAGCACAAAACTTCTTCAAAAATTAAAAATGTTTGTAGTGTTGGACATCAGAAAGTACTCTCTCCCAGTAGACGTGCTTGACCCTCTTCCACAAGCTGGAGTACAGTTAATCATTAGTGCAAGATTAACTTTCAGAGAATAGAAAAAGCTCCTAACACTGTGCCATAAAAGACAAAATGTTTCACAGTAACTGTCTGGCACCAGGAAGCTGAAGGCGGGACAGTAGCATCCCTGACATTAGGTTGACCTTTGCGGCAGGCTTCCCGTCACGTGACGAAACGCAGCTCATGATTTATTTAGTCTGACCATCTGACTTTCTGGGCGTTTCTGCACACTGATTTTAAACCTCATGGTGACAATGGTGACACAAGGAAGTAGCTCACCTGCATTTGCAGAACAAGTCTGTCTCTTTGAATGTCCTTTTTTTTTTGTTTTTTTTGGTCACTTTTGCTTATGATTCATAAATTTGTTTCTCCTCCTATTCTTTTGTCTCTACAGTGTCTTGCAAAAGCTTTAATATCCTCCTGAAATTTTTTGTATTTTGCCAACCAGAAACCTTAATTTTGATTTGGTTTAATAACAAGGTACAAGGTAAAACATAATTATGAAGCTGAAGAAATATGATACATGGTTGTCAAAGCTTTGTACCAAAAAATATCTTAAAAGTGTGGCATGCATTTACATTCAACCCTCTTCACTCTGATACCCAAACATTAAACCAACTGTGACAACAAGTGCATCTTGGTATATTAGAATATTATCAGTCGGTTAATTAATATGAGTAATTCAGTTCAGACAGGAAAATCTGTTTATTAAACTCAAAATGATGTATTTCAAGCAATTATTTCCGTTAATTTTGACGATTATGGCGTATCGCTACCAAAAGATCAAAATATAATTTCTCAGAAAATTAAGACCAGTAAGAGCATGATTCACAATCCCTTCAATTCTATGTTTTTTTTTTTTTGTTTGTTTGTTTTTTTTTTTGTTTGTTGCTTTAGCAGTTTTTTTTTTTTCTCCACTTCTTCGTTCGACTCAACTTTCCACTAATTTGTTTGTAGACAGAACTCTGTAAAAAGCCATCTTCTTTAACAACTAACTTTTTCCAGCTTTCCCTCTTTGTTGGGGGTGTTGGTGAGAGTCTGCAGTGGTCTTCCCCATGACCATTCCTATATTAATATGATGTATTTGGATGCACCTGCACCACTTCTGAAGTGCTTGTTTTGGTGATGAAGTACAAGATATGTGCATGCCTTTCTGTACCTCTTGTTTTGCCTGTCAAAGGTTGAACTCAGCGTATAGCATTATATATTGATATATTGTTTCTCACTACCTATCTAACTTGTATTTATTTTTTTGTATATACTTGTCATAATTTAGCATTAAAATATTTTTATCCTTATGTTTTCCCAATCAGGCTGTTTCGTATTTTAAAAATAATTGTCATTAGACTTTTTACTGAAATAAATTGGTTCTCCGGCACTTTGAGAGTAAAGCTTACAGGGTTAAACCCACATCGCACAGGCATGTAGATCTCAATGGACACCGGCTTTATTTCCATTGATTTGATTTGTTCTGAACCTACAGTCGGACTGGCAGTCTTCCATACTATAATGTCATGGCAGCACTGTGACATTTCAAGGACTTAAAGGCACTTTAACCACACACCATGACCAGTGGCTGGAGATGGAAATTACATAGAGATTATCTGTAATATGTCACTCTTCCTGCTCTCGGTAGAGAGGATGTGCACCCTCGTAATGTTGATTCATCTTCTCATTACGTATGAAGAGTTAGGAGATGACTAGTCTAGCGAGAGGCCGAGAGTAAGAGTGAGCACTAATCCTACAGTCACCCTGCGAGGGAGTCTGGTAATTAATCATGTGTGTTTAGGATAATAGAGACACTGAAATCCACCGTGAGATTTTGAGTCTTCTGAAGGAGGGGGGAAAAAAGCAAGTTTACAAGCAGACCCGTTGAAGGAATGTTTTTAGCACTGAGCCCTGTGGTGTTAAATCAAAGTATTCAACCTGCAAATTCTGCAAGTGACATAGAGACTGTGGAGAGAAAGTTAGAAATCTAATCAGCGAAAGAGTGTTAAGTTTACAATTGAGAGAGAGAGCAGCAACCAGTGGAGGAAAGGATAGAGAATCAATAAGCAGCAAACGACCACTCTGACAGTAAATCTTTTTTACTGCCTCTGAGATTGTTTGTTGGCCTGTGTGTGGATTTGACTGCAAACTTATCTGACCTTAAACAGATCAGGACTGTTCAGCCAAGTGGCACAAGGAATTTTAGTTATTCATTAGACGTGCCTTTACTTTAAAGCAGGCGGCAGGGAGGGAACAAAAAGAGATTTCCTGTCAGGAGTAGCTCCACTGGTTTTATTACGACAGTGATAACACTGAGGTTTGCAATGAATTAACTGATGAAGTGGTTTATTTGAAAAAAGCTTTTCAGTCTCTGTGTTTAGTAGCAGCTTCAGTCTTTTAATAAAGGGTTTTCCTGTGCTTTTGTGCTTAACCTGCACAAGTATTTTAATTTGATTTTCAGTAATCAAGTTAAATATATCACGTCTAGTGATAGATAAGTTACCTGGCCCTTGATCCAAATCAGGAAATTTTCCTTTCATCTGCCCTGTTCGTTGATTAGCATGTCAACTATAGAAAATCTGATTTTATTTCTTGGTTATTAAATGCATGAAAGCACAAACCTCCACTTTGTTTGCTCTGTAGTTGCACCAAAAACATTCTTCTTTGATGCACATACTGTTTTCTCTTTGAGAACTAGAATATAAGAAGATATAAGAACAGCATGCAAAACATTTTTACCAGCCTTCCTGATGTAGGCAGGTATTAAATATTTATATTAGGAACAGAGGTGACATGATTACAAAGTGAGCATTTTAAACCGTCTGCAGCAACTTGTGTTAATGATTGGCAGGGCTAGCATTCAGTGTTACTGGAGCAGTGCAGAATATTGAATCACAGTCACCATTTTAATGTCACTGCGTAGAGTATTGCAATAGCAAAGCACTGCTTGGATGGAATATAAGGTTGGTTGTTATATTTCAGAATTATATCCAGTTACACTCTGGTTATTGATGATGTATTCGGCCAGTTGATGGACTCTATTTCCCCTTTTTCCTGATGTATATTTGCTGAGACTGAAGCTCACACGTAGTGGAAGGGATATCACATAGTGCTGATGAAACAAGAGTTAGAGCTAATCGTTATCAATATCATAATCAAGTTTTAGCTTTAGTTTCACCATTATTTATTTTCCTAATATTTTGCAGCCCTGTTTATTATAGTAATGTTTTATAAATCCAGCATGATCCATGACAGATAGAGGTCTAAAGCACAACTTTGCTTAAGCGCCACTTAGATTTAATCCATTCAGCCTTCCTGTTACTTGCTGACAGGCTCACTCTCTCGTTCTTTCTTTTTTGAAATGGCTTCTTCCATCTTTGTCTAACTTCATTTTACACACCTTTTATTGATTATGAAACTGGAGCTAACTTCCAAAGAGTGTTAATGTAATCTGCTAACCCCTAGATACAGTGTGTTAACAGGCCAAGCAGGTTAAAAAGTTGTGCATTTCTGATCATTATCCAATATTTCTGGACTTGTTTAGTTGGAGACAGATGCTTTGATGGATAAATGATGTAATCCCTTCAGTTTTGCTGGATTTCAAATCGCTGCTTTATATCAAGGAACCGACTGCACTTTTTTTTTTTTTTTTTTTTTTTTTTTTTTTTTTTGCATCTATGGCCATTGTGTTTGTATGCTTTGGGGACTTTAGAAGGTAAAATTGTCTATCAAAATCAGAAGGGTCAGGTTAGACTAAATGGTTATAAACCTGTAAAAGCCTGATCAGTAGATAACTTTGTGTTCTGTGACTTTATCAGTCTGTTAGATAATGGAAAGCCACATGAAAATATGGCATAGCACATTGGCTGTGTTTTAAACATGTATAACCCTAATTATGTGAGGGATCGTAATTAGCCAAAATAATCAGAATTTATATAATTATGTAATGACTGTGAAAGCCTGCCTCTCTTTTCAGTGTGAAATTATGTGGTCATTCCATGGAGAGTGCCCCTTAAAAACTGCATAAATGTACTCATTTTCTGTGGGGGGTTTTTTGCTTCATTTTTCCATGTTATGGTTGAGACAGCCTCAGCAAAGGTTTGACCTGTTTACGGATCATTATATTAATATTGATTCTACGTGTATCGTCATCATTTTGGTGAAACACTGTTAAATAATGGAGGACTGCACACCAGGTTGTGTGCTTTGGTCAATACACATAATGCGTCTCTTTTATAAAGTTGGAGTTACGCAAACAGACATTAGCATGCTACAATGAATGCCTTCTGCATTTTCAGAACCATGTCAGATAACAAATGCCTCTTATCAATGGAGGTGCACAAGCATAGCTGTGGGAAGGCTATTTCTGGTTGGGACTTCCTGTTAGCTTTTCAGAATAACAGCAAACAAATAACCCAACGTAACGAGACACCTAATGTCTTCTGTAACTAACTGTAAAAAATGAATAAGAACATAGAGGCCAGAATGGAATATTAGTTAAAGTACAACCAAATCAGACGTGGCGTTAAATAGTATATTTAGTATTAGGTAATAATTGAAATACCCACCAGATTGATTGTGATCCAAGTAGTTTATCAATATCTGGCTGGTGTGTTGAAGGTTGAGAACTGGGAACAAAAGCGTTTCTATTTGTGTCCATATTTAGTTTGAATTGGGGGAGGGGTGATTTGTGTGTTAAAGAGCTTTTGGATTAGTAGCTCAAGCATTGTACTCTAAATACCCCGTCTCTCTGCTGCTCTCTTTAAACCCGTCTGACCCTCTACTGGTTTACACTCTGTATCCCGTTCCTCCCTCGTCTAACGGTAACCATGTGAGGCGTGCGCGCTCTAACAGCGTTGGTCACACGGATGCACACAGGAAAATCAGAGTAAAGAATAATAACAATCAGAGTCGAGAAGAATCAACCTGGTAATTGTTTTCCTCACGCCGTCACAAACAACACCAAGCATAAATTTCCACGTTCCAATTTGTCTCGCTTCTGGGATTTAAGGAGATGAACCAACAGTTTTATCTCTCTTCAGATATTGACTAAACTGTTTCCTGACTTAGAGCTGCTTTTTCTCAAGGGATTCTGTTTCAATTTATTTTGTATGTACACCACGGGAGATGCATGTCAGCTGGGAAGAGCTATGACTCATCTGTCTGCTCTTGTGTAAAAATAGTTGGTGCTCATTATTTTCAGCGTTCCTCTTTAAATGCTTGTTTAAAGTCGTCAGCTTGTTTAGATTATTAAAAGCTCAATATGGATGTTTTGATTTCGTCTTCTGCTATTTGTTTTTTATTATTTGCTGTAGAATTCAGAGTTTAGAAAACAAGATGAATTATTCAAATGCAACGCTTCAATTTCAATTAATTCTTTTACTTTCTTACTGATATTTGAAAAATTAAAGGTGATCTCTCTCTCTCTCTCTCTTTTTTTTTTTTTTTTTGTGTGTCACCCCGTCCAGAAGAAAAAGAGAAGGCAAAGATCAACTCGGAGGAGCTGCAAATCAAAAAAGTGAAGAAGAAAAAGAAGAAGAAACATAAAGATGGGGAGAAGCACAAGCGAGTAAAGATGTACCACCGCTCCTGCCAAACAATTTGTGCTGGCCTCCTTCTCCTACCACCTTCTTCTTCATCCGCCAACTCCTTCTCCTCTGAGCAAACAAACAACTCTCCTGCATCACCTTTCAAGTCACCTCCACCTGTTTACTTTACGCCGAACAACAAAAACTCCAATCTCGGGCCCTCTTCTCCTCCTCCTGCCAAATTACCCTTTAACTCGTCTAACTTAAAGCTCCCCTTTTCCACAAAACACAACTCACAGAGCATCCATCCTGGAATGGCAGGTCTTGAGTTTGCCCCCTACATTTATATTGAAAACCAGCCTAATGGGGGGGCTCTGGTAGCTCATGCGTATGCATCTCAACTCTCCTCTCTCTCTGTGGACCAGAGACAGAGATTTGCCCAGGAGTTTGTCACGTTGTCGTTCAGTGAGGACCCATCCAAGGTAAAGTGCTTCTGAGAAATGAATAAACTTTCCTCACCTCTGATTCTTCTAAAAGTTTTTGTTTTTTAAGGTGCTTTTAATGTGGCATGTTTTATTCTAGAGTATTTGAAACCTAATCTGTCATTTCCAAATCACATTGCAGATTCTTCTTTTGTTTGGTTACAGGCAGCTCATTATGTCATGGGAATTGTTCACGGAGAAGCCAAGAACCTACCCGACTTCTTGGATTACTTTTCAACTAAGTTCCCGTCAGCTCCGGTCAAAATGGAAATACTTGGAAAGAAGGACATAGAAACAACCACTATGGCTAATTTCTACTCTCAGGTAAGTTAAACACTGTCACAGAGAAAGAGGAGAATATACAGTGCTAGTATAAAAGGACTGACCCTCAAATGTTTTCACACTTTGTCACATTCAGACTCAATATTGTTATGGACCAACACAAAGTAGGGAATAATTGTGATGTGAAAGAACCACATTTGTTCTTTAATGATATCTAAGTCTTTTGGATTATGTCTCTTCCAGCTTTATACATCTCAATACTTGAGCTCAAGTTCAATTTCTCTGGATGGAGAGCATCTGCAAGATCAGCATTTTTAGTTTTGATCTTCATGATGCTGTTTGTAACAAAACTTTGGTAAATAAAGAAAAGATTTAAAAACCATGTATCATTTTCCTTTCACTTCACAATTATGAACTACTTTTTTTTTTTTTTTTTTTTTTTATCACATATTGCATAAAATCTTAATGAAATACATGAAGGTTTGTTATTAAAGTCTGACAAAATGTGAAAAGTTCAAGGGGTGTTTTGCAAGGGACTATAATGTGCATAAACGGTGCAGAAAAACAGACATACACGGTTTTGCTTCATTCTTTCTTTAGCTGAAGAGAAATTTTTTGTTTAGAAAACAGTCATGCAACGTGTGTCCTATTTAGATAAAGATCACTTGCAACAGAAATAAAAGCAGTAATACATGCCTACACAGCATTGTAGACTTCAAACTTTCTCACACATGCAAGCTTGCAGCCACAGGAAGAGGTGGAGGCCTGCAAATTAAAGCTTGTCATTTTCTGCTGTACAAGGATAGACCGAGACACATTCACACCCTCTCAGACCTGTTTGTCTCTTTAAAGTGAATCAAGTTGCATGTTCTGGTGTGAGGCAGGGAAGCTATCATTGCAAGTGAAAATGGACTTGGCCAGTGAAGTTAACATGCTTTGAAGAGTTCTCACAGGGACAATTTAGAGCAGAATCTGTTACTTTGTGGTTTCCCACTCAAGGTGCAAGATGTGAATCTAAGATACTGAATAGTTTAAGCTGTGATTAGTATTGTACGAATTATTGGAATTATAATGACAGCATAAAGTAAAGTGTTTTTAATCTAGTTTTAAAAGCGGTTAACTTCACCTAAAGCACAAATTGGCCTTGATTTATCTGTTAAATATGCTTGCCATGTATTGTAAAAGACTGCATGTCATGTAATGCTTTCTCTTAAAAGATAAATACTACCCTCTGCAGGGCTCTTGTGATGACAGGTCTTAATGACTCTCTCTGTTGGTTTGTAAGGATGCACTGATCCAAATTTTGTGGCCGATATCTGATCAGGGTTTTTTTTTTTTTTTTTTTTTTTTTTTTTTTTTTTTTTTTTCAGCTTTGACCTGCTGATACCACTTTTTTTTTTTTTTTTTTTTTTTTTTTAAACAAATCTGTTTTCAAGGTTAATACACAAAGCTATACAGGTAGCATTCAAAATAATATTTCTAACCTTCCTACTATGAGCGGTCATTATTTCTATTAGAAAAAAATGTTTTGCTCATCTAAAACTAAGGCAAAATAATTAGATTTGACATTTTAAGCATTAATTCTTCCAATATTAGCAGTTAGCACGGGTAGCATTATTGAAACCTCATTTTCTGTGCGTATTTTTTTGAGAATGTAACATTTTGTGAAAAGGCTGCAAATATTTTTATTTTCCAGGCAAAGGTTGAAGGGTCAAAGGGTTAAAATACTCAACTGTACTCCATTCAGCCTTCTTACCTGCTGAAGTTTCACTCTCACAGCCTGAATGTACTCAAGAAATGTCTTAAAATGTTTCCTTTTAAACAGCTACTTCATCTTTTTTTTTGTGCCTCTAAGCACCACGTCTAGCCTTATAGTTATTCTGTATTCATCTTGCCTCAGCAAAGTTCAAATGATAAATTCAATTTTAAGTGCAGAAAAAATGAAGATAGTAGTGACCGCGTGTGAAGAAATATGTTATTTAACTGCTGAGTGCTTGATAGTTGTATCATTGTGGTTTTAACCAACTAGTTAAAGCATCTGCCTCCTTCCCTTCAGCAATATTAACAAATAGAAATAATTTTGGTAGGTGTTATAGGTGAGGAATCTTTACTCACCTACAACAGAAACTGTTTTGTATGATTTAATATCAGACGGCGGGGAAAACAGGTTATGCGTCTCTTTATGCAGTGGATGTAAATACCTGCCTTCATCTGTACTTATCTAAAAAAGATCAAATTCAAAAGTAGCAAATGGTCATTTGAACAATGTTGAAAGAAGAAAATACCAGTGATGGCAGAAAATGAGAAGTGGCGTTAGCAGGCTGTGAGAGATGAAAGCTGTAATGCAGGTAGCAGCAGTTCAGTATGTCAGGCTGGGAGTCAAAACCACATGAAAAAGGTGTTTTTCATCTTCACTTTTTAAAACGCACAAGTGCTACAGCAGCTGTAGTCTGAAACCTGGCGAGCACAAGCGTTTGAGGACAACTGGAAAAACGAGAAACGTGCTTGTGGTGGCTGATCCGGATGGTCTCCAGAGCCCAGTGACACAGATACACCTCTTCATTTAGACTCGTCTCAGGTCTACAGTTTACTAATGAAAGGCCTTTTGTTGCCACAGACCTCCTGAGTGGTTTTGTAGTAAGAAGCTGTCTGCTCTTTTCCAGTGGAAGCGTGTGAATACTGCAGGGGTTGTATGAGGGGTTTTCTTTCTACAGCAGTCCCTTTGGATTTACTTGAACTGAAAAAAAACCCCTACAGATCTGTGGGGTTGGCTGCATTAAAAAAACAACAACACACATTTGTAATCTCTGCACATTTTAAAGGAAATCTCAGAATATTTTAGTTAAGTCTCTACATTTGATCTAATCTAACTAAACCCCTTGTCTTGCATCGTCTCTTCTCAGAGTAATGTTCCCTACGGGGCTAACGTCATTGTCCACTGGCCTTGTTAATTTTTTCCTCCCTCGTACCTTTCAGCAGTGACCTTGGGATGTAGATATACAGTCTGCACATACACACAGATGTGAGCATGCATACTGATAATGTAGACGCATGGATTAATGGTGTATCAGGCACATTTTTCTCTCCCTTTCTTTCTCTTTTATTGTGCGCCTCACTCTGTTAGTCTTTCAGTGTCTCTTTTATCCCTGTACTCCATGGTTCTGCTCAGTTGTGTAGTAGCTCTGTGTTCCAGCCATGAATGACTGCACTGCTGCCTTTTATATGGTGTGAGGGCAGAAAGGAGAGAATAAAAAGGAGCAGAGGGAGTGGAAAAAAAGTGAAAGCTGCTTGTGCGGGTTTTTCACTTCGGCTTCAAGAGCTCCCGGTTTATTTGCAATGTTCAAAATGTGAAAGCAGGCAGGAGCCAAAGTTGGTGTGTCGGTGTTTTGGATTTAGTACCTGACTGAAGCCATTTTCACTGCTGGTAAGGATTATAGAAGATTACAGTTCTCCATTTTCTCAGAGTAGGCAGAGCCCAGCAGTCAATACATGATGTGCTTGTACTAAGAAGCAATTTGGTCTTTTGTTCAGTCCCAGGTTTCAGGAATGTTGTCACAACATCAGGTGATAAGCAAGTAGAAACGCAGTGCAACCGTTAAAAGGTTGGATAATCATCACCTCACATTGGACTGATCTGCATGTCATGCATGCAAAAAATTGTTTATGTAAACAAAATAACTAACAGCTACTAAGGGTCAAACAATGACTAAGACAGACTTTCTCTATTTTTAAAAACAGAAATGCAGCAATTATTCTTACTACTGTTAATGTTTCTAACCATTCTAATAATCTTATGTAGAAGATTTATTTGTAATTTTCAAGCATCCTTTTGTCTTTCTGCTCTTTATAGAGTATGAAAGTTATAACAAGATGCTCAACATACTGCTTTCAGCATGCCAACAGTGTTCACATTAAAACACCGTTGCCTTAATAAGTGTGATAGGGGAGTGAATGCTTTCAGCCAGCGTGAGAGGAAAGGGCAGCGCTGTTTATTTTTATCTGTCTGCAAAATAAAAATAAGTTTACCATTTAAAAAATTAGATCTATACTTTGAGGCAAAACGATTGTATGTATTTTTGTCTTAAAATAAGTAAAAAATTATAGCATAAATGCATCGCAGTTATTCCTTAAATAGAAGGGAGGGCTTGCTTTTGGTGGCTAGTTCGTAAGTAGGCCTGCTCTTTTGTGTTACATCACTGTTTATGTCTGTTTACGGTTTTCCATTTGTCTATCTCACTTTGAAGATCGCCAAGGGAGATATTGTGATATAAAAGTGTGTCCTGTTGTGTCTGAGGCCCCAGTCAGCATCCAGAAGCTTTGTTGTGACGCAGGCACAGTAATGGACTAATAGAATTAGCAGTCAAGAGACTGGCCGAGCATAATGACTCAGACGGAGAGACACTGAGAGCTGAGGAAGAGGGAGACGCAGGCAGACAGAGAGGTTGCAGAAAGGTCAGATAGAGTAGTGAGACGATGGCTTAGCGTAAACTTAGCCAGGATGAGTTGATGAAAGACGAGGGGAGTTGGTGCAGAATTAACAAGTAGAAGAACGATTTAACTCTCCGGCACGGATCAGAGGTATATGAAGGAAATGGAAGGAGGGGCAGATGGAGAGACGAGACCAAGACAGTAGAGACAATGATATGAGTGAAACACAGAGGGTATGTTAACATGCACGTATACAGAGGCGATGAACCAGAGAATCTTGTAGATAACTACTGAAGAGGAAGTCTGCCACATTTCCCTTTTCCTTCTGTTTTCCTTCACTTAATATAGACCCAAGCTGTGAGCATGAGCAAACCACAAGCTATAAAACGTGTCTGTTTATTTGAGGCCTGGATAGTGTTTCCTAATGCTGCTCTTTGCAATCGACACGGGGGTTATTCAGCTGTTAAATTATGCACGTGTAAACACACAAACACAGATAAATAGATGCTCATAAGCAGTGCTAATTAAAATCAGGCACACAGATAAATGCATCCACTCACAAATGCACACGAGCTCTGTGGCTCTGACACTAAGGAAGTCATTTGTGGATGTTATGATGAATCCATGTGCGCACACACGTATTTGGGTCATTGCCTCAAAAACACTTTTTAAAGTTGTGTTTATATGTATGTGTGTGTGTTGGGAATCTTCCCAGCGTTTAGCATACATCCTCATCAGTGTTGGGACACAGATGCGATTTAACGAAGTGGGAGAAGCACAACATATAGTCATGTTCAGTTTTGGCCGTTAAGCAGAACGAGTCAGATAGTTTTATATTTAGCTTGTTTATGAATCGTACACCGTTAGGTCAGTTTGTAAGTGGTAATGTGCAAAACACCTGCAGCGTGGATGCTACATGTACTCGATGCTCCTAAGGATCCGCTTCTAAGTAGCTTTTGTAGGGATCCGGCACCCTGCCCGGAGATGCGGCTGGCAGCTGTCAAGCGCTTTCTCCTTAAGTCTTTCTCCAGTTTATACTCTCATTACCTGCCCTTCACTTCCATCTGCCCATCTTCTTTAACACCTTTGGTTTTTTTTTTTTTTTTTCCTCAACCTCGTCACGATTTGTGTCCATAGTGAGAAATTGTTTATAGAATCTCCCCCAACAACTTTCTTCCTGAATTTTATGCTGAGTTTCTTGGTCTTCCTGATGCTGTTTGTTCACTAATTTTCACTAACAAACCTCTGCAGCCTTCACAGAACAGCTGGGTTTAAACAGAGATGAAATTACATGCGAGTTATCAACTAATTAGATGATGTCTCGAGGGAAATGGTTGGACTGGATTTTATTGAAGAGTATCAGAGTAAAAGCAGAAGGACACAAAAGCACGCCACACTTTCCAGAATGTTTTTTCCTAAAACAAATATAAAAAAGGCCGTTAGTGTTCTAGGGGTCTGATTATTTTTACAAGGCTCTTTATATGTTTCTGTCTTTCTATTCTCTCTTCTTTTTTCCATGTTCTATCTCTACTTACTGTGCTGTGGTGATATCACTCTCCAACCTCCCTCTTTTTCCTCCCCACTTCCCTCCACCTGTTTCTTCTTCTCCCGGGTATCCTGATTCCTCTCCCTCTGCGCCGTCTCTCCACCTTCATCTCTGCCTCGTTGTCAAGCGGTGACTCACTGAAGGCGCACAGCCAAGGATTTGGCTCGCCCGGACACACACACACTCCACACCACCCGCATCCAAAATCAGCCAAGAGTACAGCGTGCAGGCCACATGCTGCACGTACTGCATTGGCATGCACACACAGAGGGACTGTTGAGGGCCAAAGCTGTGAGAGACGGGTAGATGCACTGTCACACACGCGCAATGCTCCGTCAGCCAAGTGAAAAGCACCAAACCGTCTGAGTCACATCAGTGGAGCAGAAACGGAAAAGTAAATCCGCCAACACTCACACATACAGTGTCTGTTTTGACACCCAGTAATGATTTACAGCTTCCATGTGGATTTGTTTCTCTCCAGTTCCGATTTTACTGCATCCGGTTTCATTCCCCCGAATCTCACCGGAGTAAACAATAAACATTATTCACGGTGTGAGCTCTTCGATGTATTCCTGGTAGCTCTAGAAAGATTGTATTTAGATATAAGAGATCAGTTTTGTGTTTGAGAATTCCTTAATAAATTAGGCATAAAAAAGGGAAAAAAAGATCTCTCCTCTATTGAAAGACAAACATGTTCTGTAGTAATTTTGTTTTTTTTTTTCCCCCTTTGACTTCTGTAGGAAAACGTGTTTTCTCTCTCTATCTGATCAGTATATTACTTGTTTTGAACATGCAATAATGAGGTGATTTACAATTTGATTCGGAATGATGTACATAATAATCGTATTGTGGCTGTGCTTGTAGGCTGCTCAACAAGGAATATTTGTAATGCGTTAGAGGGTTTTTTTTGTTTGTTTGTTTTTTTTTTTTAGTCACATCTTGAGTATGTATACTTCTTTCTCCTAAATCAGGTGAAGAGAACGTACAGCCATGGTACATACAGAGCCGGAGCAATGAGACAGATCAGTCTGGTGGGAGCTGTGGACGAAGAGGTCGGGGATTATTTCCCAGAGTTCCTCAGCTTGCTGGAGGAGTCCCCCTTCCTGAAGGTGAGCGTGTAGCAGAAGATGCACGGCTGTGATCCAAAACAGCAGCTCAGCAGATAAATGGATTGGGGTTTGAAAAGTGACAAAGGGATTGAGATCGGCTCAAAATATTTAAGAGGTTTTCATCTTGGACTTCATGAAGGCTCCACTGCATCAGAGGACTTAAACCTTATCATAGATTAAAAGCCTTAACTCGATGAGAGTCGCATCTGATTTTTCTGTGATTATACGCCGATAATGAAGAGTTATTCCAGATGTTACCTTATTGAGACGCTGGGGAGGTATCTTTTTGTCACTTAAAAAACACAGGCTTCGTTGTATTTTATTAGGATTTAATGTGATAGATCAACACAACACATATCAGTGCATGGTTGTGAAGTGGAAGGAAATGATACGTTGTTTTCAGCATTTGTTACAGTTCCTGATTTGATTTCTGTGCATGCTGAGGGAAAGCATCCCCTCAGCATAATGCTGCTACTACCCACTATCCCACAATATTTCATTGTGGGATAGTGGTTTCAGTGTGATGTTGCCTTCCATCTACACAGTGGTTTGCATGTGTTGTGGCATTTTCTCTACCAGCGTTGTACTTCTGAAAACTAAAAGTTTTGCGTATTCTTTTTTTTTTTTGCTGACTCAAATTCAGACAGATTGGATTAAAGGCATCTGTGATGACCAGTTTTCAGGTTTTGTCACTGATTATCAGTTAGATTTAGATCTGGACTTTGACTGAACCATTCCATTGCATCACATGTTGTATATTTTAGGGTTGGTGTCCAGCTGGAAGGTGAACCTCTTCCCCTGTCTCAGGTTTTTTTGATGCCTCTAAGAGGTTTTCATCCAGGATTGCTCTGTATTTAGCTCCCGTCATCTTCACATTCAGCCTGACATACTTCCTTGTATCTGCTGAAGAGAAGCATCCCCACAGCAGTATGCTGCCACTGTCAGGTCTCATGGTGTGGCATTTAATTTAGGGGGTTTAGATTTTTGAAAACAGTGTCATCCTCCTTCAAAATGATGCTATGTTTTGTCTTAATCACACAAAATCAAGCTAAAATACATTGACATCTGGTGTTTCATGTTGATCTAAGCCTGTTACAAGCTATTGGGAGCTGATGAACAGCTGAAAAATGTATCAACCTGTTGCTTTGATATTCCTCATTGCTTTCTCCTGCCTGTCTAAATGCAGCGGACTCTTCCATGGGGAACGCTTTCCAGTCTAAGAAGCATGAGTCCAGCAAAGAGCGACGATGGTCCAATAATGTGGGTCAGGCCAGGAGAACAGATGATACCTGTAGCTGATATACCAAAGTCTCCTTTTAAAAGAAAGCGGTGAGTCCAGCTGTAAACCCTTGAAATAATCCTGAGACGTATTGTTTGTTCCTTGTTGAGCCAGCTTGCTTCTGTACTCTCCACGGTGCTTGTGAGGACTTATCATAAAATATATATATATATATATATATATATATATATATATATACATTTATATCAAACACTTACCAAATTTCAAGCAGCAGCCGTGGTAACAGCATGAAGCTTTGTTGTTGTCAAGCAGGGCTGGATGAGGCAATTACCCTCTCCGTTCGCCTGTGTCACGGTATCATTGTTGCTCGCATATCAGCGGCGTCTCAACGCGCGAGACTGCGACTTGTGCGAGTGAGATGAGTAGAAACCAGTGAGTGTTTGTGTGTGATGTTGGCGGTGTGTGGCTCACCACTCAGATGAGATCATCGTTGCATCAGACTCTGCTTCTCATGGCTGAAAGCCAAACGGAGGACAATGCACACTGCACTCATTCCTGTTGAACCCAATTTATTTAGCATAATTCTTCTTCTATATTGTCAGCTAATAAAGCATGCAAAAAGTTGGTATGATTATAAATGAGGCTGATATTGTCTTCTTCAACAATAACTCATTAATATCAATGCATCTCCTGTCTCTTTCCACCAAGAAAATATACATTTTCATTAATCTCTATTAAGAACTGACATCCACTCTTTTCTTTTCTTTCCTCCTCTATACCTATCTCTTTCTCCTTTCTGTCCTTGTCCTCCTGCGACTTGTAAACATCAGCACTATCTCTGTTTTCCCTGCCATCTTCCTTCAGCTTTATCCTCTTGACCCCCTCTTACCACTTTTAAGTTGATTTATAGCAGATTTATTATTCAGGTGTTTTCAGGAACCTAGATAGTATATACTTAAAAAAAAAAAAAAAAAAAAAAAAAAAAAAAGCTCATATATTGAAAATGTCATAGGTATGCAGGCACTGTTTTTTTATGTCTGCCGGTGTCTATAGAAAAAGTGACGTCGAAAAAAAACGAGATTAGAAAAGAAAGCAATATTGGAAAGCAGTACGGTGCAGAGAATGATAAGAATGTGATCGTGTTTGCACTTGGTCCTTGGCTGCAGTTTCTGTAGATGTTGTTTTGAAGGAAGTGACTGCATCGCTTCATGGGCTCTCATGCTGTTGTGTTGGTGGTTTCGGTGAAAAGGTCAAGATTTTGAACATTTTTGACAGCGCTTAGACTCTCAGTCTGAGAATCTGAGTTGATTATATTGAGCCATGATGAAATAAAACCCAAATACCTCAGCTTTTACTGAACGGGCATCCTGCCTACATTATTGGACAGTAATGGCAGCCGCAGTCTTTTTCAATATTAATATTATAACAGTGTCATTTAAATATCGACTTTTATGTACAAAATGTTGAGAATGAGGCCTCTTCAGTGAGACAATCTGGATAACTAAAGTTAAATAACAACATATAAAAACACTAGAATTAATTTTCTCTAGTATACATACATATTTTAAAGATATTGCTGATAATACCTATGACATAAACCTGAAGGATGATTTCTATAACAGGAAAGAGTGGTTTTCTGGGACCACCCTCCCTCATTTCAGCTGTATTTACCAGGGTAAAAATAAGTTACTGGGGTCTCTTCGTCTCTCTCAGAACTGATACAACATGGAAGTCTGTATCTTTTTAGTGCCTCTTATATAAGTTATAAAATGTAGCTGCTATGACAGAATTGTTCATAGTTTTTATTTACTGAGGTTCATGTCTTTTTTTTTTTATTCCACAATGGGAGCTTCTCTCCTACTCTATCCTGCTGATAAAAACGTTGGTCAACATTGCTGCAGAGGGAAAAGTTACCGCTCAGTATCTGCTGATGTAATGGGAAATGGTCACAAAAAACAGCCAAGGTAAATAAGTTTCTGGGTGTCATTGTCAAAATACGCCTTAAGACCAATACAAAATAGATTTAAGGGAAAGATGGGGGGACATTTTGGGTTGCTTTGAAGCTGATGATTTAAAATAATTTTCTATAATGTAGTTATAGTTTACTGTAAAGAAATGTGGTTGTATAACTCCAGTCAACAAGCTCTACCGGCAAGAGGTCACTTAGTTATTTTTGGTTTAATGTAGGGTCATATTCTGTCTGATTTGATCAGAATCAACTTGTTCAATTATCAGTTATCAAATTATTAATACTCAAAATATTTGGTCGTCTATCCAGTTAATGGGGAAAAAAATCCGTTCAGTTGAGCTTATTTATATGTCAAGGCACATTACAGAAAAAGGCTTTAAAACTTTTTACATCACATAAAAATGTAACCAAATATATTAGAAGAATAGAGATCCTGAATACCTGGTGGATAAACAATTAGCTAACATTTATAGCAGTCCGTAGTGTTTTGCAAAATGCACGTTGCATACAGTAATAAAGAAATGAAAAATTTGCGATATATATTGTGCAGCCTTATAGAGGCTGCTGTTAGCTACTTGAAGTTCAAAGTGCAAGTGAATGTGAAGGTTTGTGGGTAATGATGTCCTAATTCATCCACTATATTGAATTTTGACAGATTAGTCATTTTCTATTTGCTTCATGCCATATGCCTTGCATTATAATCTTGGGCGTCAGCGGACAACCAGCTATAAGGTTGATCGTCCAAAACAACAGACAAGCTAAACAGACCAATCTGAAGACTAAATTATCAGCTAAATGTTACCTTACTTAGCATTAGCTGCAAGGCTGCTGGAAGGTGATGACCATGGTTAGGTATAACGCCCAATGTGCAGCTAGTCTGAAGAGTGTGTTGTAATTAATGATTAAATTAACCTTGATTTACTTTTACTGCCTTCCGCCTGCATCTGAGAAGCTGCATCTGATTGACAAAATAAATAAACATAAGTAAATAAACTTCAACTCATTTAATTGTCTGGGATCTTTTCTTTTTAACACTCTGATGCTAATTGGTGGAAATTACTCCATGGTAACAATTGAAACCGGTAACTTTTTCCTCAGTTTATAGCCAAGAAAGAAAGCAACATTTGACTTCTATTTTTGTTTTTATATGAGTGAAGAACTTTGAAACCTTCTTTTTAGGCCCAATGAAAAGTGAAACCAGTAGGTGGTAGAGATAATGAGGATGCTTTAGTCCACGCTGGAATGTAAACATTCGTGCGTTTTTGAACAGGATATACTTATTCTCTGTTTTGTATTCTGCTGTAGCTTAAATTTTTAAAAATAAAATACAATTAGGACAAATATATGGTTGCATAACAGTAATGCTTCACAAAATGCTTGCTGTTTTTTTTTTTGTTTTTTTTTTTTCCTTCTAAATTTATTTGAACAAAAATAAGGTGGTACATAAAGATTTGCCTCCACCTCCCTTTCTTGCTTGTTCTTACTATATTTCATACCTCCTCCCCTCCTTTCTTTTCATCATCTCCATACTGTTACAGTGCTCACAGTTGTACTTTACGTACTCCTCTCTCCTCTTGATCCCCTCTTTATCTGGCCATAAATATACATAAATCTATCCTGACAGGGTACACACTCCCATGCATGGAAGCATAAAAACAGGACCTCACATGTAGAGGATATTTTAAGATATACGTTAAATGTTAGGCTTGATGGGGGTTTTTTTTCTTTACAGTCCTTCCTGGCTGTTTAACTTATCAGCTTTTCTGCTTTTACATTCATTACTGTCAGCCTGCAGTCAGCACACACACAGGCAGAGCTGTGTGTGTTCGACTTCATCTGCCCCTCTGCTCTGCAATATTTTTCTCCTTTTTTTTTTTTTTTTTTTCTCTTTCCCCCGCCGTTCTCCACCGGCTCATGCCTCTTTCTTCTTATCTCTGAATGAATGAGCACAGCACGGTTAGTCTAGCTGATCGTCAGTCCGTGTGTGTTGTGCTCTTGAAGGATTCTTGCAGATTTCGTGCATGTGTGTTCAGCCTCCTGTTTGAACCTGAATGCAGCTCTGGTGTGAGTCACTGATCTAGCAGTGAGCTGACTGCAGTACTTCTATTGTTTGGCGGTTCGGCTCTTTTTTTAATGCTTTTACTCCTCAGATTCTCTGTCTGTATGCTACGAAATCCAGTGTAAACATACTGTACATATTCTGCATTTCTTGTGCTTTACCTAATTTGTAATGTGAATGTTAAAAGTAGGGCAGATTATCCTGTTGGTTCCCTGTTCTTACTCTATATTAAGAAAAGAATATGCATGGTAACATAAATTTGCAGGAGATTTAAGGAAGTGGAAAAGCTGAGGTAAAATTGAATGCATATAATGAAAGATTTTTTTTCTTTAGACTGTACTGTAAAGCACGTACAATGAAAGAAGAAAACTATAATATTGGAACACTATAATAAAATTTTGTGTTATTTTATCATTTATTTTTATTCACTGGAAGATGAATTACCCTTTGGTGTTTTTTGTGTTTTTTCAAAATGTAATTTTCTATTGCATTCATTTACCTTTGATTTTATAATATAGCAGCCAACATTTAATAGAGTTTGGCTGTTAAATAAATTGATACATCTGTAGTTGTAGAGTTTTAACACTTTGGGATTTTGTATGGATATAATTAAAATAACCTGCTGCAGTTCTGTAGGTTATACACCAAATAATTTAATGTTAATCTAAAAAGAAATTAACTGCTATAGAGTACAGAGTGATATATTTCAAATGTTGATTTCTGGTAATTTTGAGGATCATGGCTTATCGCTGATGAAACTCAGCACTCAGTTCCTCAGAAAATGAAAATATTACATACGTCCAACAATTGAAAATTATTTTTTTTCTTTTTTTTTTTTTTAATTAGCTGTAAGCCAAAATCATAAACAACAGAAATAAACTAACTCGATCACTCTGTTTGTAATGAATCTGTATAAGATACAAGCTTCACCTTTTGAACTGAATTACTAACATAAATGAACTTTTGGTGATATTCTAATTAACTGAGATATACCTGTATTTACTAACTGAACCAAAACAACTAAATATACAAAGTGTCTTTTGGTGTTTATTTTATGGACCTTCAAAATATGAATCAAGACATCTTATTTAATAATGCATTGTTATTTCTGACCTTAAAATCAATATTTCACAATGATGTTTGAGATCAAATAGACTGACACACATTTAACAGCCAAATGTCACACCTACACTCTACCTGTATTTCCTCTATCACCTGAAAATGGTCTTGTTTTTTTTTAAAATAGAAGACCACAAAGATCATCCCACTCACCTTTAGTCTTGTCTACCTTTTATTTCCACAGCAGGAAAGCAGACCATAAAACTGTGCTTTTCTCTTAGCTCCACTAACGAGGTAAAGAATCTGCTCCAGTCGATGCCCCGGACCAGCGAGCCCAGAGAGGTACTCTTCGAGGATCGGACCCGAGCCCACGCCGATCACATCGGCCAGGGCTTCGAGCGTCAGACCACAGCAGCTGTAGGGGTGCTGAAGGGTGTCTGCGCTTCAGAAAGGTAGGCAGTGGGAAAAAATGCGCCTGCAATGGCACATTGTCTGGAGGTGACACACACTCAGTGTTTACACAACTTACTCCATGACGGATAGTGTGTAATCGCTCAGTTTTCCTCCACCTCCCCCTTCTGCCTTATTTTCAGCTCAGAGCCTCCTCGTGTAACCAAAGATGTCGTGTGTTTCCATGCTGGGGATTTCCCTTACGTCGTTCAGAGGCTGCAGTTGGACTTGTACGAACCTCCGCTGTCTCAGGTGTTCAATTTCACACAACCGCAAATAAATAAGCATACATGGAGCAGCAAAATCTCCAGCTAGATACAGAACTTACCCCCTGCAGTGTTGAAGTAATGTACGCCAGTCAAATAGATGATCAATGCTGCCATCTGGTGGAAGAAGTGCTGTCATCTCCAATTTGAAGCTTTGAGGAGACATTCATGTTGGCCAGTGCTAATAAAGACTGAATGAGATGGGAAGTTGATATCAACCTCAACTAGACACTAACAAAGTTGCTTTAATTTTGTTGCTTCTGAGGTGAGACATGGCTTTTCAGACACCTCGTATTTTTCCAAAAATGCTCACTATACTTCAGTTTGTTCTTATGCTGGGAGGGGCAACAAAACAAACAAGCCTTCAAAAATCAAAAGGCTTCAGCAAATGGAAAAAGTTCAGGAAAAGCAACAAATCTTCACAAACAAAATGCAAATAACTTATTTGGTTTTATACTTTATTATAAAACCAAACATATTCTGCTCTTGCTTTTTTTGCCACACTTAAATGTTTCAAATCATTTAACCAATTTTAATATTAGATAAAGATAACTTTAGTAAATAGAAAAGGCTGTTTTTAAATAATTTTTCTATTTGAGCGAAGAGAGAAAAGCTTTCCAAACCAACCTGGCCATCGGTGTAAATATAAATATCCCTTGGTAAATCATAATTCAAGTGATGAACCACATTTTTGGTTCAATGTCACATGCCACACCGACGCTTGATTACTACTAGATGATTAGTAGTGACCTGAATAGAACCTATATGACAGAATGAAGTAGGCTAAAAGGTCTCAAAAAGCAAAACGTCATTCCCCGATTTACAGAAATTTAAGAGCAGGTGAGAAACAAAGTCTCTGACATCTTTCAGTCTGGAAAGTGTTACAAAAAGGCATGACTTCAGTGAACCACATTGAGTGACCCCCTTTAAGTCACAAATGAAGCCAGAGCAACATCTAAAGAACTCCAGGCTTCATGTGTCTCAGTTAAGGTGAGAGTTCAAGATGTAATAACAAGGAGAGACTGGATAAAAATGGCAGCTATGAAAAAGTTTCAAGGCAGCTGCTGACTAAAAAGACCCTAAAGGCCCGTCTCACATTTGCCAAAAGCATCTTGATGATCCCCAAGACTTTTGGGGAAAACCCTATAGAGTGATGAGACCAACGTGAAACTTGTTACATCTAGTGTAAAACTAACGCATCATTTCAGAAAAGAACAAACAAACAACATAACGACAGTAAAACATGGTGGTGGTAGTGTGATGGTCAGGACCTGGACAACTTTCTGTTTTTGGTGAACCATGAATTTTGCTGTCAGACCCTGTTCTCAAGTTGTCCATTTTACTCCTCTGTGGTTTCTTTTTGCATTGCCATATAGAGAGTAATTTTAGCTTAAGTGTCTAAATAGACTGCAGCTGATTCTAACTGCCTCATCGTCTCTTCGCAGTGCGTTCAGTGGGTGGACGATGCCAAACTAAACCAGCTTCGGCGGGAGGGCATTCGCTACGCCCGCATCCGGCTTTGCCACGACGACATCTACTTCATCCCCCGCAATGTGGTCCACCAGTTCAAGACGGTGTCTGCTGTCTGCAGCCTGGCGTGGCACGTTCGCCTGCACCAGTATCACCAGAAGGAGGAAGAGGAGGAGCAGGCTGAGCTGAAGGAAGAGGAAACGGTGACGGTGGCTGAGGAGCAGGGCAGAGAGAAGGAGAGGGAGAACGAAGTGAAGGAGAGGATAAAGGAGGAGAGTGAGGAGATGGATGTGGCAGAAAAACGGACGTTGCTCACTGACGAAAAGGAAGAACATGATGATCGTCCTCTGTCGTCTCAACCCTCTCTCTCAGTGAACTCGGATAATGTCTCAGATGATGTCTCAGATGTCAGCAGAGATGAAGAGGAGGTGATGGGAAGGAAAGAAGATGCGAAACCCAAACGGGCTTCTCCTCCTGAAAAGGTGAAGGCAGAGGCTCCAGCTTCTCCTCCCTGTAAGAATAAACCGCCGTCTCCTCTCCCTCCTCCTGCTTCCCCTCTTAAGGACATCAAATCGAAAGCTTCAGCTAAACCTCACCACCACATTCAGTCAGACAGCAGGACAGTGTCTTCCAGTAAAAATGTTCCCTCCTTGCCTCAGAAACCCCCCTGCTCCCCACCTTCCTCCAAGTCTTCCGCCCGTGCGTCGCCCTCGCCTTCAGCAGGAGCAGCCTTCACTTCTTCGCACACTGTGTCTTCTACCTCCTCTCTTTTGCCCACCCCTCCGTCTCTCTCAGCTTCCTCTTCCTCTCTGCCAAATCCCAAGTCTGCAGCAGAAGCTCATGTGAAAACTCTTTCACCTTCCAGCGTTTCTTCTCCCTTCCAGCTGCCTCCCACCTCCCAGTCGGAGCATCCCAAGGATTCGTTCCACCTGAAGCCTGACGCCCGGACCCAGGCGCAGTCAGAAGTGAGGACGTCGCAGGAGAGATCTGCTGCAGACGTACAGACTTGTACCGTCCAGGCTGACCGTTGGACCCACCCGGCACCGGAAACACGGACACAAACCGCCTCCGAGTCGGAGACGAGGACTCACAGCTCGGATTCCGACTCCAGGACATGTGCTGATTTGCAGAAGCATCTGGCACAAGACATCACACGGCGAGGGATTTACATGCAGCAATACCCACCCCAGCACCTCCCTCAGATGCTTCCGCCTCCTTTTTCCCCTCTCCTGCCTCACTCCCATCTTCCTCATCAGCCTCATGTCCTCCCCCAAAGCCCTATGTCCAGTCCTCCCCTCCCCCATGAGCAGCGCCCTCTTAACTCCTTCCTCAGTCAGGCAGGGCCGCCACATTCTGTTCACCTGAGCCACCTGCACCCCTCTCACCCGCCCAGCCTCACCACACAGTCTCAGCCATACTTCCAACCTCCCCTCATGGCGCCTCCCTCCTCCTCTCAGCCAAATGCTCCCCTCACCAGCTCCCAGTCTCTCTCGCCTCATTTCTCTTACCATCACCAGTTTGCCAAAACCTTCTTCCCCCCTCAGCACCCCGGATTCACCTCTCACCCCTTCCTCCCCCATCAGTCCTTCCTCCCACAGCCGCCCGGTTCTTACCCACTACAACCACAGTACCAAACCTCAGCACCGGTGCAGCCTCAGCTCCATCTGTCGCAGTCTTTTACCTCCCCTCATCCCCCTCCTCCTCCATCCTCCACACCACCTCCGCCTCCCCACCCTTTCCCGCCTCCTCCTCCCTTGCCTCAGCCCTCCCCATCTATCTTTCCCCCTCCCCCAAGGCATGACGATGAGCAGAAACAGATTTTATAGTAGTATTTGTACATACCGATGCTAAATTTAAATAACTGTACATGTAGAAGGCTTTGTTTTGGTCGTGCTGTTGTAAAACTGTAAAAAGGAAGTGAGGAGGGAGGAAGTAAAGCGTTTTGTTATTAAGCAGAGTGGGACTAAAATACTGTGCCTTTCATAAGTATTTATACCCTGAACTACTTCTCATTTTGTCACCCTGCAACCATAAACTTCAATGCATTTTATTAAGATTTTTATACGATAGACCAGCACAAAGTTGTGCGTAATCGTGTAATAAAAGAAAAATCCTGTAAAAAATTAAAAAAATCTTTGTAAAGTGCAGCTTTTAGTATTTAACCCTTTGGTCCTGACTTTTTAGGGCCACCTTTTGCTGCAATTACAGCTGGAAGGCTTCAGGAGTACGTTTATAAAGAACAGCATTCCCGTGTCATGTTGCTATCTCTACCATGTTTTACAGTGGGGGATGAGGAGTTCAGGCCTCTGAATTTGTTTTGCCAAAAAGTTCAGATTTGTTCTAACGTGACCAGAGCACCTTTTGCCTGATCAAAGCGAAGAGGGCTGAACAGGGAAAAAAAAAACCCTTTAAAAACCACATATTTTCCTCCCGTTTCGCAATCATGCACTACTTTGTATTGGTCTGTTACAGTCTAAGCTCTATAAAATCCCATTAACCATTAAATTACACAGAGGTTTATGAGTTTAACGTGAGAAAATGTAAAAAGCTCAGTGGATATGAATCCTCATTCAAGGCATCGTATAACCCCACCCCGCTGCACTAAACTGGCTCAGATTTTACTGAGGCTTGAAGTATAAAACTGTTCTACATTTCATTTAATTTGCTGGTAGCTTTGGCTTTTAGAAAGTGATGGGTGCACCTGTTTTAACCCCAAATGATGCAAGGTCATGGTTCAAATGAGGTCCCTGGTCTGCAGATGTGTTGTCTGGTTCTGTTTTTATCCCATTGGAGATGACTGAACCCACCATCAGATGTAGGAAGAAAACCTATTTATTTAAATGAGCTTTTTAGACTTTTTTTTTTTTTTTTTTTTTTTTTTAATTAAAATTGCAGTTAATGCTTCCATTTTTGGGGGGGTTGTTTAATTCAGTTGTGTATTGATACAATACTGCATCATTTCGTCCTCTGTATTTATCAGTACAAGTTAAAACAGATAGGGGCTGGATTTTTCCACCATGTTGTATTTAGAGCAATAACGCTCTGCAATAATCCGCTGAATATTACCCAGAAATCTGTATCTGTCTTTTTACTCACGTTTTTAAGTGGACGGTGGAACATATTAATGAGGAGTGCAGTTAATAGATGTCAAAGTGACTTTTCTAAACTTTTCAAGTGTTTCATTGGCTTAAAAGAATGTTATATACTCAACAGGAGACTCCGTGTGAATTGTAAGTCAGATCGTTTGAAGTATCGAGGTGGTCTTGTACCCATTGCCTTCAGTGGCAGAGCGCTGATATCATTTTTAATTTCTTCTGGCTGTTTAGATGAGTTTTGGTTGAGTTAGTTTAACTCCAGCCAAGACGGTCTCAGGAAAACACTTCCATCTAAAAATCCCTTTCGCTTTAATGGTTTTACTGGTAGGTTTTTAGTTTCACACAGTTGGTGACATGAATTCTTAGGAGAGTTGAGACTGAAATTTCTGCAGCTCTGCTTCTCTGTTGAACATTTAACCATCTGGATACAAGAAAACTGAATTCAAAGAGCAATACAGAGATGCAGGAGGTGAAAACTAGGCATGGGCTGGTTACCAATATCAAAGTATACCAAGGAATTAAACAGTTGCGGTTTCAAAGCATTAAAATTTACTGTCATTGTGTTTTTATGGTATAAGTCTTTTTTAGTAAAATGGCTGAGGTTTCTCTGGCTGTATGGAACATAGAGTAATGCTGTGCTGCCCCTCCCTCACCTGCTGCTGCACACTGCCAGTCAGCCAGCTGGAAGAAGGTTTGTACACCTTACCCTCTGTTACAAAATAGGTAAATTTGTCTGTCTGGGAATTATTCACAGTTGCAAGATTCACAAAATTGAAATAATTTTAACTGTAATAATCCACGTGATTTTAGCAGCCATAGGAATAATTGTTGCTCTTTTATTTTAAATAAAGCAGTAAGATGATTTCGTACACCTTTGGCACTTTTACTGATAAGTTTCATACGGTGCGGCTCTCATCCTGGCCCATGCCTAATCAAGAGTACCCAAATGTGACCCGTAGCACTACTTAATAAATACCTTTATTTACTTCTGCTTGCAAACAGATATTCCTGATGAAGTGTTGGATTTTTATGAACCAGCAGGGATATTCCAGATTAATTTTAAAGGTCTTCAGTCCTTTCTTCAACACTTTACCAACAGAAGGTACACTCTCTAGAGCTCATCCCCAAAGCATTATTTATCAGTTCACCAGTCTAGTTTTGCTATATTGTTCAGCTAGATTTCTTTTTATCAGCCAGGGACTGAAGGGACCTGTGTGCGGCCTACATCTGTGGAAGTTTTACTATTAGAGCAACTTTTTGTCACCTGTGTCTTTTTTTTTTTTTTTTTTTTTTTTTTTTTTTTTTTTTTAAACTATCTTTATTGGAGTGCAGCCCACTTGCTAATGTAGCCCTCAACATTTTCCCAGTGCCTGTCCTTAACTGTGAACTCCTCAGTGGTCCAGAGGGACTCAATTCAGGGAGTTTCGTCCTTTTATCAGTCACAGTTGAAGTTCTCTCTGAAGTATGAGAACACAGCCTTAAATTGGGTTCCCACAACTGCTGAAAAGCCTCTAAATGTCTATGTTTCAAATAAGGAAGACTTAGAAGAATGCTATCCTCAGAGTAGAGTTTAAATTGTTCTTCCGAAGTCTCACCACAAGCCTGCAAAATCCAGAAAAATGTAAGAATAACGCCTTAGCTTTTTTTCCAGCCTCAAACAACCCAATTTGAGCGACTTAACACTCTACTCTGTGTGGCTCTGGGGAGATAAAGGTGATGATTAAGCACTTGATAACAGTCATAAGGCGCTCTGCAGCTCTTCTTATGCTTTTGGGTTGAGATGTTACAAAAACATGACAGGATTTTTTTTTTTTTTTTTTTTTGTACAATTGTAACAAAACCTTTTGTTGAAAACAGATGTCCTCAGGGGCTAGCATTGTTTTCACAGTGTATTTATATCAACTTTTGTTGTTATTTTTTCATTTTATTGTTATTTCAATTGTCAGCACTGTAGTGTACATAAGAGGTTTTTGTAAAGAGGAAAAAAACTTGTAGTGTGGTTTCTACTTTAAATATGAGCCTAGCTAATAAAAGGTTCAAAGTATGAAAATCTTTGTTTGCTGGTGAAAATCTTTTCTTTTCCCTCAATTGAACTCATCAGATGTCATCTCAAGGCAATTTACAAGACAAACAGGTCAAATTCATATCCAATTAAATCCTTATTCAGATCAGATCGTTCTCACTCATTCCAAAATGATACATTTAGATGGTTTCAGATTAAATTACCACAAGACAACAAGAACGATTCCCATCAAATGACTTGCTGATAAGCAAGCATAAAGCGACAGTGGAACAAACATCCCTTAATAGGAAGAAACCTAGAAAAACCAGGGTCAGTGTGAGAAACCATCTGCCTCAACTAGTAAATGGTTAAAAGAAGGGAGAAGAGGAATTGGAAGAAAATGTAAGTACTGGGAAAGGGGTAACTTCTATGGAAAACAAAAGTCGAATGCAAAGTCAATGGCAGTAGAAGCTCCAATAGTGGCATTGTTCAGGAAAGAGACATGGCTAAACATAGAAGCACTGGATCGGGGTTAATTTGGCAAGAACAACTAAGAGTACGTTATGTTAGTGGTAGCAGTGGCTTCATTCAGGCCAGGGACCCAGGTAAATACAGACATAGTGAGACAGAGGTGTTATTTTAAATAGAAAAAAACTAATTGAACGTACCTCAGTCAGTAGATTTCATTAGGGAGAAGGAATAGCTTAGCATGTTTGCTCTGACCGAGAGATACTTTCTATGAGAAAGGAATAACAGTACGCAAAATTAATGGGAGCAATGTCTCCATTAATGGCGGCAGCTTTTAAAGAGACACAGCTGAACACTGAAGCTCTGAGCCAGATGTACTTTCTATAGGAGTGAAAAACCAGAGTGTGTGACAAATGGCTCTGTCAAGTGAAGAAATGGTTACACACAGAAGCATTGAACTGGAGTACTTGCTATAGAAAAGAAATAAGGAAATCAATGGCAAAAATGGTCCTTTCTATGGGACTGAAACGTAATGGTGTTAATGGCAGCAACAGGTCTGTCGTTGGCTTTGTTCAGGAAAAATACGCAGCTAAACACTGAAGAACTGAACTGGAAGTAGTCAGGAAAAAGTTTGAAATCTCTGTCGGACTCTCAAGAGTTTAATGTTCTGTTTGTGTTACAGATTCATGAATTGAAGCGATATAACAAGCAACTTAACATTTTATAGAAAACAGTGCTAATAAGTTGATGTGAAATAGATTAAACTTTAAAAAAAAATGGGCATGTTTCTGCTTTTTAAAGCTATTTTTCTCCTTCCATGTGTGGTTTGTTTACCTGCCTGTATGTTCTTTACAGCTGTTATGCAACCACCCACTGCCTGCAGTCTGCATCACAAAGACCAGCACTCTGATTCAGGCAGACAGCATACACACACACACACACTAATGCTGAGGCTACTTAATTCAGTGCTGGTTTGTCAGGTCAAATTCACTGCAAACCTGATTTTTCTCCCTGCTTCTCAGAGTTTTGCTTTTGTGCCAGAGGATGCCAGCTGACCTTTACAGCATTCAAACTAAAAATTTTGTAAAAAAAAATGAAGCTACTAAGGACTTTGGTAGCTTCACTGTCATGCAGTTTTCCTGCTTCTGTTTGTGCAACGTTAAGACTGAAAGCACAGTTCCGTTTCTGGATGTTAACCTTCTGTCGAGTTATAAATCTGTAACAAGTGTTGTGTAATATTGGACAAACTTTAGCATGTCCAGACTGCTGCCTGTGTGTCAGGCGAGCAGAAGTTTCCTTTAAAGGGCAGCCGCTCTTCTGGCAGTGTGCCTCCTCCTCCTCAGGCTATTTCAGACCGCGTCCTCTCTAGATTTTCCCTAACAACTTTATTTATTTTACGCCATCTGGGCCTCCTACGTTTGTAAACTCTTGAATATCAATATGAACCATAACAAAAAAAAAAAAAACAAAAAAAAAATTACACTGTAATAGAAATCAGTCATTTATTAATTACATCACATGCATGCAGTCTCAAACAGTGTTTTTTTTTTTTTCTTTTTAATAAAGTGCAAAAAAAATTATATATATATGGAATAAAAAGTATTTGGAGCAATTGTTGGCACAAAATAAGTGTTCAAAGAAGGTCTGAATATGACTGAAATCCAATTCACAAATAAACTGCTGGTAAAAAGTATTCAAGTTGGGTTTACCCTGCATGCAAAGATAGAATGACAGCTTATGAAACACATTAATACTTATAGAGTAGAAAAGGGACCTTGTAGAAATCCAGGAGCAGCCAATGGATATTTAAATGACAGGATGTTGAGTGCTCGTAGATAAGCTTACTGCCAGTTTGCCGGCTGAGGAATGAAAGGAGAAGTGTGCAGGAATGCAGCCACAGCACATGTAACTCATGTATAACAGTACATACATTCTGAACTGGAGCCTTTTACAAGATAAACAATTATTTAAATACTAAAAAAAAAAAAAAAAAAAAAAAAAAAAAAAAGCAATACTGAATATCAGAAATAGGTCTTAAATTTTCTTCAGTGTTGGCTTCACAGTAGTTTAACAAACAGCTGCTCTATAAAGAAACTGTGGGGATTGATTGACCAACTAGCAGCTTGTATTTGACACTTTTAGCTTTATAATTGGGCTTTTCTCTTACAGAAGGTGTGTTGAGACGACAGTTTAACATTGTTTCAAGCCTCTCTTCTTTCAGGAAAAATATTCAGCCCTAGTTCCACCAGTGCTCCCAGCAGCATGGTCCACAGCGGTATACAGACAAATGTCAGCTTCACGTCGGCCAGTTTCTCCAGCTTGGCGCACAGCGTCAGGCAGAAGCCCAGTTTGAGCAGCATCGCGGTCAAGTACCAGGTGCGTAGGCGCAGGTCCGGCGAGCCGTTTCGTGGGTCGTACCCGGGTTTGCAGCGGCCTGCCATCTTGATGGCGAGCATGAGGATGAGGATGCCATCAAAGACCCAGACTGGGAGAAAGATGAGGAACCAGTTCCATTGCACCTGGAGAGAGGAAGAGACGGTGATCCTGATTAAGGTACTGAACAACTGAACTAGGACAATTATCCAAGGTATTTGGGCCCCTTTACTCTGATACCCTAAAATAAAACCCAGTGCAAACAAAAGCCCTCAGAAGCCACCATATTAATCTCAGTATGTTGGGGGGGGGGTGAAAACAAGTGCATACCACAACTGTCAGCTTTTTATTTGTTGAAAATTAAAAAAATTAAAAAAATCAATAAGACAGTTGGGTCATTAGTGTTTAAAATTACAAAGAAAGAAGGAAAAATGACAAGAAGTGTAAAAAAGGTAATTATACCTTCCCATCCAGTTTGAGCACCAGCATGATGAGAAACACCAGGGTAAAGACCCAGGTCAGCAACACCCTCTGAGCCAGAGACATCTCACTGTCCGGACACCCGCATCAGAGAAAGATCAGCAGTTAGATCATACATCCAGGGTAAAGACGCAGAAAGCTACAGCTTAAAGCGACAATTACAATGACGATGATCGAGTAGTGCTGCTGTTAGAATGGTAAAAAGCTCAGAGCAGTGGATTAAGCCTTATTGTGGTAATGAGCTACCATAATAAGCCTGCCAGTTTCAACCCTGTTAGTACATAAAACCGATATAGTACAAACTGAAACCAGATTTATAAAATTAAAGCTTTTCATTCATTGTAAACAACGGATCGCTCTCAGCTAGCTCTAATAGCATTGTGCTAATCGATGAGTTCACTTACATTAGTTTATTCCCAGCTCTATGTCAAGCATCCTCTTGTCTCCTTGTACCTCAAACATTGGTAATCACAATAATGTTACTGCCTATCAGTTACATTATTATGATTATTATAGTCCATAGATGTAATAATGACCACAGGCAGGAGGAATTTTAGTCCCGTTATCTTCGGGTTTGTCCCGCCTCTCCCAAAAGCCGATAGGGTTTTTTTTTTTTTTTTTTTTTTTTTGTTCGCTTCATCGAAATACGTCGGTCGTACGTTCCATAGACGTATAAGAGTAGAAGCTGAACAGGCCGGGGCGTACGTCAACGTCACTGCCGTAGTTTCAGTTGCATTTTTGTTGGACCAAATACAAAAGCAAGTTGGTTCGGTTGTAAGAGTTATAGATTTCACATCCTCCTTTTAAGTAAGACCCGGGATTATAGGGAACCAGTTTTTGTTCAACAAAACAGCTAAACCAAATACAGTTCATTATAACTAGAAATAAACGTGGTGCTTTGGTATAGCTTATTCTGTAATAATAATAATAATGACACAAAAATAATGACAATGGTATTGATACTACTAATAGTAATAGTACATTTGAAAACACGTTTAATGGGTTCCACCTCCACCCCTTAAATAATTTTTGGCAAAACAAAATAGCTTAACTAATAGTTATAACTATAAATGAGTTAAATGTTGTTGTAGTTGTAGTAGTAGTCATTGTTTCTAAAAATAACTAACACTTGAAAACATGTTTAATGGGTTGAATCTCTACCCCTTATTTAATTTTTTTAAACAAACAGCTAAAATTAACAGTCTGGGATGGTAATATAAAAAAATATGACTAAACGGTTTTGTATTCACCACTTAAATAATTTCTGAAAATAGCTAAGCTTATTATAGCTTTTTCTTCTCCCTTATTTTTATAACTGACTGAAGTATCTCAGTTTGGTATGGTTTTAGAAAGACATCAAGCTTAGTTTTGATGTTTCAGTATTTTTTTTTTGTTTGTTTGTTTGTTTTGTTTTTGGTTTGCATATATTAACTTTTATCTTAATGGTCACCACTAGTACTAAAATGAACAAATTTTCTATATTTATTGTTGCTCCATCAACTTTTTTTACACATCTAAACTTCAATGTTTCATTTTACTGAAAAACACGTTTCAAAGCATAGTTCAATAGCTTTGCCACGCACAATATGGCATACGCGCTGACGTTGGCAGTCTACTCTTGCCTATCTATAACACGTTCCTCATTTTGGCGTCAAACCGTAAAGGTTTTGGAAAGGCGCACAGTCTGTAGTAAGTTTGAATGCCCACTAGAAGGCGGTAACGTTTTTTCTCTCACTACTTCACATGGTTAAGGTCGTATACAATTTTATGTACAACAGTTTTAAGCAAATGCAACGTTCTGTTGTGTGTAATTTAAAAATTGTTTTGGACTAATGTATAAAATTTATTATTTTCCCTTTTTTTTTTTTTTTTTTTTTTTTTTTTTTTTTTAGCCGTTGGTCAAGTTTAAGTTGACCAAACTGTAAAGCCACGTTCTCACGAAGCTTTACGGTAATGTGTTCAAGTAGTATTTTGACACAGAGCAATAGAAAGGGAAAAGCTAGCGTTTTAAACATCACCGAGCAGGACTCCCAGCATCTCCTCCAGACAATGGGCAGAGCTCGCTAACTCCTTTCGCCACAATTCACCTTCAGATAGCGCAAGTATTGGTTTGGCGGAGGGACGTGAAGGAACTGCAGCGTGTGAAGGAGGTAAGACGGAGCTTGTGCTCGTTTAAAGATATTATTAAGTACAGCTGTGCGGGCTCTTTGTGGCTGCCGCCGGTGGCTTAGCTAACTGTGTAGCTTGCCTTGAGCTAAAGCAGCAAAGAAGACTGGTGGAAAACACCGTTTCTGCGTCTCAATACATGTTAATTAGCCAAAACAGCAGCTGCTTCACATGCCATTACAGCACTACAAAGGTTATGTTCCTTTGTTTCAGTGAAAAACGCAGAAACACCACCTTCCTCCTCCTCCTGTACTGAAATCACCCTACTAACCCTTTAAGCTAAACGTTTAAATTCGACTATAACTACAGTGTGCAAACATTAAAGGGTTAATGCGGAACTGATTCAATTTTAAAACAAGAACACTTGCTTTGTGTCTTATTTGTGGTTATTGCTTATGTTTACTTTATTTCAACATGATGCAGGAGATAAATGCCTCATTGGTTTCAAATATTTCTTGGTCACTCCATTGTAGTTGCTCTCAGTAAAGCAAGCGATATTAAGAAACCAGTCTTCCCCTTGACTAGAGGTCAGCATCCTTTTTTAAGATACAGTTTTGCCATTGCTTGTGTCAGAGTAATTTTATTTTTTTGAGAAACTTCTCATCTATAGGGATTTTCATGCTCTATCATCTCTCCTGTTTTAAAGCGGATGGTTTGAAAGAGAGAAAATACCCCATGAGCAGCAGTTGTGTGGAATGGGCAGGCAGGTTCAAGATGACAGAAAAACAACAATAGCTTGAATAACTACTCGATAAAACCACGGTATGCGGAATACCGTCTCTGAACTCAAAATGCACTGAATCTTGAAGCAGATGGACTACAAACAGCAGCAGGTGCCAGTCCTGTCAGCTAAAAGCAGGAAACTTGTGCTAAAAGCCATACAGGCTCACCAAATATGATGCAGTCTGATGAGTCTAAATTTCACTTGACACGTTCAGATGAAAGGCTAAACTTTTGGCCTAAAAATAATGTGAAAGCATGGAATCATCCTGCTTTCTACCAGCGGTTTAGGCACTAGACCAGTGATTCTTAAACTGTGCTCCAAGTGCAAATATTGAGAAAAATGTGTCATTCTAAGATAAGAGTCTAAATGAGGATGAACCAGCTTTTATTAGCCTATTATACTCAGTGTTCCTGTATAAAGAGCAGTAATTCAAAATCTGGAAATACTCTGTACAATAAGAATGTTTAGTTAAAAACTCCTACTTTATGTATCCAAATCATGTTGAATTATTTTTGCAGCAGTTGAACATTTTTTTTTTCTGTTTTTAATAAAAGCTGTTGGCTCATTTTAAATATTTGTGTGTTAAACTCTGATACAAGTTAAATTATTTTATTTGTACGGTTGTCATATCATGAAAACCTAGGACCAGCCAACACCTAGTAGTGTTGAGGCATACAGTTGCATGCAGAATGTAGCTACTGTAGTGATGTGCAGTTTTTGATGATGGGTGAGTTTCTGTTTAGTTTTTTTTTTTCTTCATTTAGAGCAGTATTTGTTTTTGTGAGGCTCTCAACAAATGCAATAGATTTGTGTTTGTGTGTAGATTTTTTTTATTGTCATGACAATAAATTCCTCAATATGAAAACATAATTTTACAGTAGATCCATTTTTTCAGATCCCCATTTGTTTTCTGTGAGATTTTTCTGGGGGGTGTTGGTATCTCTTTTAGACAAACCTATTAGACCTGTTAAATCAATGTTTGCACATATTCTGTTACTTGAAGACGCAAATAATTTTTTTTCTAAATTTTAGCCACAATTCCAAGTTGGACAAATTCAGCACTAGTTGGGGAAAGTCAGCATGGGTAATTGGCACAAAAATCTATTGGTGTTTGAGGGGTAAAGATGCAAATCTGCATGGGTGTCTGGAGAACAGACCCAACGCCACCTCAGTTGAAGTCACTTAAACACGTTTGAATTGTTTGAAGCGATTCTTGACGCTATTGGCGGGTGTGAAGTGATTAACTACCAGAATGCAGCAGGTGAGGTTATTAATGTGGTACCCAGTATTTAAGTGCTCATACAAGAATCTGTTCCAACGAGTCTGTTAGAGTGTACTACTCCAAATATTTTCAAAATATGTAAAGCCTTGTGAAGATGGAATACTGTGTTCCCTGTGCATTTGAGCTAAGCACCAGCACAATAACCCCTAGGACATCTACAAATCAGTCTCTGAATGGTTCCAAAAACTCCAGATGAATGTTTTGGAGTGGCCTAGTTAAAGTCTGGAGTTGAATTTAATTCAGATGCTGTGTGCATGACGTTTAAAGAAGCTGTTCACCCCAATGTGGCTGACTTAAAACAACTCTCAAAAGATGGAGTTTTCACCACCAATTGTAGTACAACCAGTGATGTGAGCAGCTAATATTTCACACAGAGCCTAGTTGGTTTGGATAGCTTTTCCTCTCATTTGAAAACTGCATTTTGCATTTACGTTTGTCTAATAAAGTAACTGGATGGCAAACATGTCATGCATATAAAAATAATTGGATTCTGGGGTGGTTAAATTACCCAATAGTGTAAGAAATTCAGGTGTCAGATACTCTCATATTAGAGCTGTATTTGCTATCTTTTTATCAGGTGAATTTGACAATAAATGCATCAATTTTTTCCATCGTTTGGAAAAGTTGTTTTTTACTTTTTGGTAGGGAGGGAGGTTTATTTGTAAAATTTATCATCAGATCCTTTTTTTCCAAATCTGCTGCTTAATATTGTTTTTTTCTGTCTCATTAAACAAATATGTGAAATATTAATTAGAACCTGTCAGGTAAAGATGGGCCAAATTGAGAAAATCATGTTATATTTAACATGAAAATCTTGTTCCAAAACAAGATCAGGAATAAAAACAATCAGCTGTAAGATGATCTATTGTTACAGCTGTCAGATTTGACTGTTTCTCCCTGGATGACCCAGACATAGAAAAACAAAAAATGTGGATAATGTGTGGATCTTCTACATCCTCTTTGCGTCTCATTTCCCCATCCCCTCTCAGATGATCATGAAGTGGTATTTTTTGTGTTGTAAACCATGTGTCTGCCTGCAGAGCTGGTTACATCATCAGCTGCAGTATAGTTACATCACACATAAGACTGCTGTATCATTTTATGTTGCAGCAGTCATACACAGGCCTGCAGGGCAATTATATATTTTATAGACACGTATAAAACATTCTGAGTTGTGAGAGTTATTGACTTAGTTGCTGTGAGCCACTAAGGAGTAGGTTCTGTTAGATTGTGTTATTGCAAGGAACAAGTAAAATCTGAGAAGTCTTGTTCCATTTGCTCTCGTCAGATGCTTCACTTGGTGTAAAACACATCTCCGCTGGGCAACTCTAATCAGTTTGTCCTAAGTTTGGTGACTTCAATAACACATAGTACATGAATGCACCATTTTTCTTAGTTAATTGTTTTGATAAAATAAATCTATTAAAATCTTAATAATAACATACTTTATATGTATTGTATGATGAAAGAGCTCATATTGTTTGATTTATTGTTACTGCAGAAGATGTCTGTGAACATGCAGCAAAAAACTAACTTTTGAGCAGAATAGTCTGATTTTCAGGTTGATCAGCTCTGACTGGTAACTGGCTGGTTGAAAACTAAAAAAAAATCCATACTTTTTCTGGACAGTGAACACATTACCTAAGTGCTACGAGGTGACAGTCCACTCTTAAGTGTGGAAGTCATTACTGAAGGAAGATGATGATGAAGATTTTCAATACCACTGTGGTGTTTAATATTAAAGAAGCTAGGGATGCAACGATATGAAAATTTTAGCTGATAGCCATATCTGATATTATTTTGACATTTTGATTGGTAACCAATATTTACCCATGTTATATGCATTTTTCTACCTTTTTGACAAAGTGAAAAAATGACCACACTGCTGACAATGCTTCTCTGAATTGAATCGGAAAATGGCCTGAAAATTCTGATCTTTGTAGTTATCAGTCCAACAATGAATAAAAAGGAAGCAGGTTTGCTTATATTAGAGCAATGACTTTGGAGAATAACAGAAAAATAACGACTTAACACTCTAGTACACTTTACTTTCAAGAGCAAGATCTGGCAATGACGTTGCTCTTTATGCTTCCCCTCAGGTGGACCACACTCACTGGAGCTTACATTTTAAAACATAGTACTGGCTGCACTAAAAAGAAACTGTGTTATGGTGTTTATCTCTGCTTCCATGGCTAAACTTCTGATGTTATTTTAAGAGAGTCTACATCTCTTCTTTTTAATCCAGCTTTGCATGTTAATGCATAATATTTTAGATTTAACATAGAATTATTTTGTGAAGCCTAACGGAATGAAACTAAAGTTTATAAAATATCTGATGAACCAATTGGGTCTTCATTTAGGGGGGTTGGACATTTGTTTCTCAGATTCAGGGAAATCTATCACAAAACTCCTGCTTTTAACTTCCCATCAGTAAACCCTTCACTGATTAAAAAACCAATTAACGGATTTATTCATCCGTTAAAGCCGTCACATTCAGTCATTGTTTTTTCTTTGGGTTCATGTTCCTCACATTTTATTTTGAAATGCATTTCAGAGTTAATGTAAAAACCAAACCCAAGATTAAACATTGCATCAAGTCAGTGAATCCTAAAGAATCACATCTTTCATAGTGCAGTGACGGTTTATTCACTGCTCACAAAATTTAAAGTGAACACTAAAATAACACATCCTAGATCTCAATTAATTAAATATTCTTATTGAAAAACTTAATTATTAACACAGTGGAATTGATTAAGAAAAAAAATAACACAAAAGTTATCAATGTAAATCAAAATTATTACACCATGGAGATCTGGATTTGGATTACTCAATTTGAAAGTGGAAAATAACATGACAGGCTGATTCAGTGTTGGTGAATATTCCTCAAGACTAGTCTAAATGAGGCTCAGCAGTGTGTGTGGCCTCCCCGTGCCTGTATAACCTCCCGACAATGCCTGGGCATGCTCCTGATGAGACGGCAGATCTTCTGAGGGATCTCTTCCCAGACCTGGATTAGAGCATCAGTTAGCTCCTGAACAGTCTGTGGTGTGACGTGGCGTTAGTGGATTGACCGAGACATGATGTCCCAGATGTGCTCAATTGGATTTAGGCCAGGGGAATGGGCAGGCCAGTCCATAACATCAGTGCCCTCATCATGCAGGAACTGCTGACACACTTCAGCCACATAAGGCCGAGCATTGTCATGCATAAGAAGGAACCCAGGGCACACTGCAGCGTATGGTCTCACAATGGGTCTGAGGATCTCATCCCGGTACCTTATGGCAGTCAGGGCACCTCTGGCTAGCACATGGCGGAGTGTGCGGCCATCCAAAGAAATGCCTCCCCACACCACGACTGACCCACCACCAAACCGGTCATGCTAGAGGATGTTGCAGGCAGCATAACGTTCTCCATGATGTCTCCAGAATCTGTCACATCTGTCACATGTGCTCAGTGTGATCCGTGAAGAGCACAGGGCGCCAGTGGCAAATCTGCTAATTTTAGTGTTCCCTAGCAAACATCAGTCATCCTGCACTGTGTTGGGCTGTAAGCACAGGCCCTATATGTGGACGTCAGGCCCTCGTTCCACCCTCATGGAGTCTGTTTCTGACAGTTTGAGTAGAAACATGCACATTAGTAGCCTGCTGGAGTTCATTTTGTAGGGCCCTGGCAGTGGACCCCCTGTTCCTCCTTGCATAAAGGACGAGGTAGCGGTAATGCTGCTGGGTTGTAGCCCTCCTGTGGCCCCCTTCATGTCTCCTGGTGTACTGGCCTATCTCCTGGTACCTATTCCATGCTCTGGACACTGTGCTGAGAGAGACACCAACTCTTCTTGCCACCACTTGCATTGATGTTCCATCTTGGATTCGCTGCACTACTTGAGCAACTTCAGTAGGCTGTAAAAAACGCTTGATGATGCCTCTATGCATGACAGCACTGACAAAATGAAAAAGTGACTAAAAGTTAAACCAGAAGGGACGAAAACAGAGAAATGATCTGTGGTCACCACCTGCAGAATCACTCTTTTATAGGAGTTGTCTTGCTAATTGTGTCTCATTTCCACCTGTTGTATGTTCCATTTGCACAGCAGCAGGTGAAATTGATTCACAATAAGTGTTACTACCTAATTGGTGACACTGATTCCATAAAGATGTGACTGATTTGGAGTTGCAATGTTTTGTTTAGGTGTTCCCTTTATTTTTTTGAGCAGTGTATTAGACTGCAGAGGTTGTGTAAACATAGCTGCTGTGGACAGAAGCAGCGAAATTTTAGATACAGATTCCGACTTTTAAATGTGCTTTATTTTATTTGGTTTTATTTTATTCTGATATCTCTAAACACCCTGAATGTGTCATTTGTGTACTAAGACTGGTTTGCAAATCATGTTTAAATGAGTTGGGCTTGCAAACGAGGAAAAGCATGCCAAGGGTTTAATGGACATAGTCTACGTTTGCAGCGGACTTAAGAGCTGTCCTAAATGTTTTACCTCCTGTAGGTTTACAGGAGCCAATACCTGCAGTGGGTTTTATGTTTTAACTGGTGGGATTATTCACAGCTATTGTTGAGGAGTTGTGGGTTTTCTCTTGGTAATAACAACACTAGTGCTATAATTTGTTTGGCCTGCAAATAAAAGGCAGCCTGTATCTTTTCACATGGTCCTGAAAAGCAGCCTGACTTCTGCAACTAATCAGTGCAAAGCAGTTTTTACCACTGGCTTGTAGGATCTTGTTTTGGTTGATTCTAACCAGTTAATTTATTTGTTCCCGTATGGAGACATTGTGTAACTCCGATACTCTCTCTGAAATGAGTCAGTGTTTTTTCATTTCTGTAGTCGCAAACCTGCATCACTTAAGCATGTATTTATAGCCTCAGTTACCTCCTTGTTTTACCTGATACAGCTGCCACAGCAGTTAGTTTAAGTCGTTTTGGACGAGTAAAACCAAGACCACAAACCTCAACACTCTGGTTGAAGAATGAGTCTTAAACTCCTGTTTCTGTTACTTCAAAATGAGACACTTTAATTATGCAGTCATAAAGATACAGAATATTATTCCTATTGATTTATGTTTCATAGAGCAACACAAGTAGGACAAGTTGGTTAATTAGTTGGGTTGTTAAAGGCAAAACTCAACAATACCTACATAATGTAAGCATCCTTGGGGGAAAATGTCATGCAACTACCAGGAATGTCTCTGCTTCAGCACAGCTGTATCGCTTAATTAGGACATTAGCAGGACTCTGTAGGACTGCATACTGAGGTGGAAGTACAGCCATTTCATTCAAGTGTTTTGAACCAGGGACTCACCTTAAAGCTGCAAGACACTATCCCTGAAGGACTGGAGTTTGACACCACTGCCCTGTCCCAAATTATAGCTGTTCGGTCTTTCCTCCTTTATGTCTTTTTTTTCCTCCTTCCTCTCTTATGTCCTTTCTTTGTTGTTTTCCTCCTTTCTTTCATTTCCTTACAAGTGCTTTCTTACTTCTTTGTGTCCTCCCTATCTTCTTTCTGTCCATCCTTTTTGTCCTCCTTTCTTAAAGTCATTGTCTTTATTTATTCTCTCTGTCCTTTCTTCCTCGTCTTCTTCCTTTTGTCCTTCCTTTAGTGTGTCCTTTTTTCCATCCCTCATTTCTTTCCTTCTTTGAATGCTACCATTCTGCCTTCCTCCCTTGGGGTTTTCCTTTTCTTCTTTCCTTGTCTTAACTTCCTTCCTTGTCTCACTTCCTTATTTACCTTTCCTACTTCCTTTCTGTCTTGTGACCCTCTTGTCCTCCTTCCTTCTTTTTGTCCCTGTCCTTTTTTGCTTTCTTTCTTTTCTTGTTTTATGCAGTTTCCTTCTTTAAAGCTCACTATATAAATATGTATTTTATGTTTTAAAGTGAACATAAAGGACTAAGAACTCTAGAATATTAATCTAAAAAAATCTGAAATTTTTACTTGGACAAATGTGTGAGAATCCTGGTTGGACAAATCTCAAAGCTTTTCTTTATGTCTGGAGTTTTGAGGGGGGAAATCATCATATTTTGGAAAAAGTGAAGCTCTGATTATTTCCCAGATGCACTATATCTCATGATTATGTAATCTTGTTTGTAAGGATCAGAAAAACTTCATGCTAGTATACACATATGTACAACAAGCAGGTTGCTGATGCTAGTCTAGATCTTATACTAAATATTGTCTAAGTGTCTTCCTTCTTTTGTGCAGATCTTTGGCCGTGAGGACAAACCAACACTCAGCTACAAGGCCAAGCCAGAGGTGAGTCCCAGTTTTTTTCAACGTCTTGCAGTTCTTCCATGAAACGTTTCTCAGACTGTTTTCTGCTGCTGCATGTTTTAACTGCTTTTTCTGTTGCTATGAGCATGTCAGCTGCCTACATGCATGCATACATATACAGAGCCTTTCTGCTTACACATCAACAACACTTTCATGAAAACTGGTCACTTACTCTGAAAGAAAAAGACAGATGGTGAAATAAGGGACTGCGGCTTTAGAAAACAGACTTCCTGTTTTGGGAGTGCACATTAGACGCAAACGCAGGGCTCTTTTTTTAGCACTTGTCTGCAGACAAGACTGAGAAGCTGGGCTACAGTCAGCAGCAGCAGAAACTTTGTTGTCAAGTTTCAGTTCATCTGCGGTTACTTAGTTCCTACCCAACAAACTACAGCAGTCTTGTTTTGCATGACCTTTTTACACAGCTAGCTGCTTTGCATTCTCTGCTGATTATACTATTGTTTACAATTTCTGCAGCTTGGTGAGGCACCTGAATATCTCATGAGAAATCAGGACTGATCACAGGAGGTCACATTTCTCTAATCTTATTTGTCCTGTTTAAGTGAGTTTATGACAAACCTCCTTGCAAACATTGGTTTTGCTTCACTGGTGTAAAAATCATGTCTACAGGTCGACTTTGTAATTGTCTCTCTTGCCCCCTCCCCCTTCTTCCCCCCAGAGGTGTAAATGCAAGAAAAGTGAATTGTTAAATTATTTGGTGTAAGCCAGGATGGTTGGAGAACCTTCTTGCTTGATGAAAAGCATGTCTCCATCATCTTGTTACGACAAACACTCTTGAACCGATTATCAATCCTTTGACCTTTAATCGCCTCCTGGGCTGGAGTCTCAGGTTTCCTGTTGGCAGGCAACATCCTAAATCGCTGTAGCACACGTGCCTCCACCCAGCAGAAATGAGGGGTGCAGCTAGTGTTACACACCACGAGTTAGCAGATTCATGAAGGATATCTCCTCCTGCCTTAAATATGATGTCAGTTTATATTTACAGCAAACTAAATGCAGTGTGTATCTTTTGCATTCAAAAGATACACACTGCTAACCTGGTCCTGTTACATAGCTCATAACTTTGATATTGTTCCGTTTGAATCTTATATACACATAAGATGGAACAAGCTTACACTGCAAGCACTGACCATAATTAGTTTTTTTTAATGCTCCACTGAGCTCAAGATATGAGCTAAAAAACTTGGTTTGTTTTCAACTCTAATATATAAAGCGAATCATCAGACACTTTTAGTGTCATACATCAATCATTGTTACTGTTATAAATCTAAAATCACTCACTCTGTATATGTAAGCAAACGATTTTCTTGTCTAATACTAGTCGGTGTCTTCTTGTAATTAATAAGGTAAATTACAGAAATTACATTACAGACATTCAGTGCTGTGAATTTTTCTGTGAATTCAGCAGCACTGAATGATTTTTACAGATCAACAGCCTCTTTGGCTACATGTCACAGCATCTCAGTTGGATTTAGAGTTTGACTAGGCTGAAGCAGACGTGAAAACCTGTAGCCACTGATTTGTATGTGATAATGTGGTTATGGTGAAAACTGATGAGAAGATTAGGAGGGTGGATCAGGTCATCTCAAAGAAAAACTGATGACAGATAAAAGCATTTTGTCTAATCAAATGTGAAATTATATTTACTCATCACTTCCATGGCCACAGGTTTATAAAGTCCAGTGGACTGCTTCTTCAAACGTTTATGAAAGAATGGGTTGCTCTCAGCTGTTGAGGGAATCCCAAAGTGGTATGTGATAGGATGCCACTTGTGTAAAACTCACTAAATTCCCTCACTACTGAATATTGTCAGACTTGATTGGTCTGCAGAGTCCTGTGTCCAGCTTGATGAATTGGAGAAGAGCCTGTGAGCCTGGCCCTCCTTGTCCAACATTAGTGCCTGACCTCATAAATGCTCTCCTGAAAGAATGGTCAGATATTCCCATAAACACACCTCTAAACCTTGTAGATGGCATTTCCTTGAGATATGAAACTGTTACAGCTGCAAAGGGTAGGGCAACACCATTGTGTTTTAAGATAGGAAGGAAATTAAAAGTTAAACCATGTTTAAAGGCAAATGACCAATACTTGTTGAGAATAAAGTGTATATAAAACAATTCCCCATAAGTGACACATGGCTTTCACAGACGCACCCATTTTCATGCAAGCATATTCGCCACACCTTCTCTCATGGCTCTGAATTAATTATGGTGAACTATTTTTGATTGGTGGAAAATACCAGTGTTTGAGTGTTCACCATGGTATTTGTTTTGTGTTGTGGGGTAGGGTTAGCAGCCCAATGGAAAACAACCAGCTCTCCATGGTTTATGTGTTTTTCTTTTCATTTTTAATACTTATTTCTGTCTTAGCACTGGACGCATACAGGCTGCTTGCATGCGTTCAGACATTCATGCCATGAGCACAATAACTCTCATTTAAACCATGGCCTACTTAGTGCAGACTGTCCGACTTGACTGCTCTCTCTGTAAATAGGTCAGTTCAGACAGACTACTGGTCAGACAGATTTGGCAAGATTCAAGGCTTGCAGGCTGTGTGAACATGTCTTTGTGTGTGTGTGATATGGAAAATGTTCTCTGAGAGCTGTTTTTGAATTAAGCTTCCTTGTAGACAGATTTCTGTTGCTCCCAGCATTAATGCCCAAAGCTGGCTGAATCATAAATGTAGGATATTGTTATAAAACACTCTTTGAATTTCTGTGAATTTTGTCTCTTGTGACCGTCTAAGGATAACAACTGTTTTTGTGTCAGTTCTTTAAGCTATCCTTCAGGATAACCCTCATGTATTTTGGGATCACCGAACTATAGCTTGGAAAACACTGGTTTAACAAATAAGTGTGTGTTCTTATTTTTTCCTTGAAGGGGTAATTACCCCTCATTATACACCTTGGGTGATTTTTGAAGCTGTGTTAGGCAGTAATTGGCATCTCTGTGATTGTTTTTGTCTGATAATGTGTGTGAATTAGCGTTGGAATCTCAGTGAAGGATGAAAATAGGATTTAAAGGCTTTAAATACAGAGGCTCTACCTGTTTTTTCTATCACTGTTTCTGCATGAGGAGGATTTGTGGTCAGAGTTGCCAAGCTGAGATTTTGTGTCAGACTCCAGTAATGATGGGGTGTTGCTCCTTTGGGTTTGTTTACCTGGATATACTTTGTTACAACTACTGCTTGAATGCTTGATGGTAATGTTTGTTTTGTGGCAATCCAGCTATCTGTTGAACAGTATTTTTTTTTTTCCTACCTGTAAGTTAAGACTGTAAAAGGTTCGCTTTAACCTTCATAATGCAGATAAATATAATTAACCCTGCAGCCAAACGGTTTTAAACATGTTTCTTTTTGTGTTTTCACAAGAAAAACTTCCTCACTTTAAAAACTGTTCAGAGTTAAAAAAAAAATAAATAATTAAGGCCTGAGGAGATTTAAACTACCTTTGGCTCCCTTAATTTAATCATGAACTCATAATCAGGTACCAACTTCATCATCATCAGCTGGTCACACCATAGGTGGGGGGGCATCCCCATTGTCTCAATAAGCCATGGAAAACTATAACACAAACCACCACTGGTTACTACACAGTCAAGTGATGTTTATGGAGCAAACCCATCAGTTTATTGCCTGCAAGGAGGTTTGATAGCTGTTAGCTGCTCAAAATTCAGAGGTGGTCAAAAACAACGTCACAGCTGTGGGGTTTTTTTTTTACAGATGCACATGCTGCATGTGTAGTTGCAGCTATAAATAATCCACACTGGTGTCCAGGGGGCAGCAGCCATAAGCTGTGGCAGGTTAAGGTCTTTGCTATCCAGCCTCTTTCTCCAAACAACTGGATGGCAATTGGTCTTCATCTTCCCTAAATCATCAAAGTTTTCTTCATCACCCCCAACCCCCCTCCGAAAAAAAAAAAAAAAAAGCCACCAAGATTGTACTGAATAATAAATGGGTGATTTTTGCTGTTCTCTCTTTATTTCTGAAATATTTTGCTATAACTTGCTTATTATTAGCTCTTTACATCCATTTTTATTTAAAGAGCTCCACTGATACTGAAACAGCTCCAGATCAACTTGGATGCTCAGTCAGTTTGTACCCAAGTTTTGTCAAATTGTTTCTACAGCTGTAAACAATCCACTTCAAACCAATGTACTTAATTATGTATTAATGTTGGTAGTCATTCACATTTTTATAACATAAAAATTGATCTTTTTTCTGCCATTTTCCAGGTTTGGGATAATGTATCAATTTGTTTTTGCATCATTTGTATCAGAATGCATGTGTGTAAGTAAATGTTAGGAGTGACCGATGAAGGGAAGAGTGATGATGGCAGTTCTAGCTGTGTGATAGAGAGATATTCTTCCTTCCTGTTTCCAATGTCTCCGAGAGACGAACAGCATGTATACATAAAGACTCTGACGCCATCCTTGTAGCTCTTCATGCATGCAGCATAAACAGTGTACAGAAACCTGAACACTTTGCATGTGTCAGACTCCGGAAACCATTTACGTGTCGCTAGAACAGAACAGTTTCTCCTCTTCTTGCTTTAGAGCTTTACCTTTTTACAAATTTCTTACGTTGGGCTCGTTCAACTTCACGCACAACAGTCGTCTGAAGTTGTAACTTTATCACTGATATAAACGAGGCAGGTTGTGGTTTGGCAGTTGAATGGTAAGCTATGTGGGCATCAACTGATCTCTCGCGCTCTTATTTCTTTGAGTCAGGCTGCAGATGGTCACAAAGCTGCCTCATGAGATAATCTTAAGGGCTGTTATTTTTAGCCTTGCACGTGTTACCGCTTTTTGGGCAGTGGCACTTCTGAAAACAGGCTGCAAAATTGTTTAGTACTAACAAAGAAGTACTGTGGAAAGATTAGTCTGTAAGGTGTTGACTGTTGTGCTGCACTGACAAGCTTTCACAAGCAAAGGAGGACGTCGTCACTTGAGCATGTAGAAACCAAGAGTTTAGCTGTTTAGTGTAGAGCTGTGAGTAAAAGAAGCACAAAGGATGCTTTCGTTACTCGACAAACTCTTTTAGTCGGTCATAAACTGGTTTTAAATATTGTTCTAATGGGAGTAATGAAAAAAGAACAACTTTATATTTGCCTTACAATGTTATCAAATACGAAAAGGTGTTAAAGTTTTGAAAACAATTAGCTTTAATTTATAGGGGAAAACTCTTGCTCCCTTCAGTCCTTGTGCTCTACAGTGGCTGCCTCCCTCTCATTCAGCAGGATAAAACCACACTTATGTAACAGAAAAATAAAGAAACTCAAAGAGTCTCAAAGGAAGATGAGGAAGGAAGAGAGGTTAAGACAGGGTATGAAGGAAAGGATAGTGGCTAACCGCAAAAACCTCCGTCTTTTATCTCGACAGCTGTTTAATAACCACATCTTCTGCTTATTTACTCCCTCCACCTTCACTGACTGAGAAACGCATCCTCTTGAAATTAGCTGCACCAACCTCGTAACTCCAGATAAGTTGCATGTCAAGCTGATTTAAAATGTTAAAGCTGGCAAAACTGATAATCTTGTACAGCAGTGATAGGGGTCTCTTGTTTTCCATCGCTTTCCATCCTCTTGCTGTAATAAGCCTTACCGTCACCTTGTTGTTCACGAACTCGAGCGTTTTTAATCATCAGTGGTTTTGTTTTTGAGTTTCTGGTCTGACAACCAAAAAATATACACGATCGAACAGCATTCCTGGCTTTAGGTTACAGAACAGGCTTCCCACTAATTGAGAGGTTTGCGTTTCAGGCCACATCCCCTCCAAATGCCTACACGTTTTTGAGAAAAGTGAACACCAAATTATTCCCAATGGGAATTGTTTAAACTGTTTGCCAAGTGTTGGATTGACTGCGTACAACTTGTAAAATACCAGTAAGCCCAGTTCTTAAACATGCAGATTATTTATCCCTAAATTATGAATAACATGTTGAAGAAGAGTTTAAGCCTTCTGATTTAAAATTTTATGAGAAAAAAGCAGGAAACTTTTTTATACACTTAAAAATAAATCAGTTAATTTTTTTTTTTTACAAATATTTCTATATTTAATATAGATTAAAGGAAATTAATTGTGGAATTGTCAATTTATCTACTGTAGAAGTATTACTGTTTTATTTCTGTGATGTATCAGGATGCGTCTCTCACCCATTGGTGTGAAGCTACAAGTACAGCTTGTTTCGGTACTTCTGTCCCTGATACCAACCAGCTAACTTTTTTTTTTTTTTTTTTTTTTTTTTTTTTTTTTTTTTTTTGCTGTGTTGGATACTTTGTCAATTAAAATCAACATATATGCTCGAAAAGTCAGCAGCTTAAACTGCAGTAAAATATGACGATCGACATTAGCACTGTGACGTTATTCAGTGACAGATATTTTGGTACAGCGCCAGTTTCCATGCCAACAGCTTTGTTGGTAAATATTAATGGCTTGATGTATACAGTTAGTCTTGAAAAAACTCACCTCTTGCTGCTGCTGATAATTTCATGTTAATCGGTGAGCTGGAGTGCTAGGCTATCATTAGCATGTTTATTCTCTGTTTTGATATGATTTGTTGGTTATCTTGGCTGTAACATGTTTTATTGTGCTTCTTGTTAATCGTGGGCAGACAACTTAGGAAAAAAAGATGTTCTACCATGTCAAACGTTGTGCTTTTCTTTGAACATTATAAAACTTATAAGAGAGCACAAAGAGCAGTGTTTCAGCTGCTCTCTGTGCAGCTGCTAATCACATGGGCAGCATTGTGGGCAACAGCTTCATTTTCACTGTAAACAGTCAGATGTGTTACATTGAGAAAATGAGCACAGTTTCTAAAGTATTGCGAGCTGTGCACAAAAATAGGACATGATATTTAAAAATTGGCTTTGCAAAATGCAGGTGCACAGCTCACTGAGGGCTTTAGTTTTCACTGCCTGTGTTCAACTGTTTTTATTTTACTTTGTGAGATAATCACTTAAAGGAGATGATGCCTAAACATGCTTTTACAATGATGTAAAATAAATGTTTTACACACCTGCAGTACTCTGGATAATCATGTGACGCATGTTTAGCCTTTTAAAGCTTAGGTCAGAGAAAGATGGTCGTAGCTGGAAGAAAAACACTTGCAATGTTTTTCCTTTCAGACCAAATACATGTGTATTCTCCTCCCCCGTCTTTATTAGATCTCAAGACACACCTTCTCACCAGGTGTAGATCTCAGCTGTCTTCTCTGCCTCCTCATTACTTCGTCACTCACTCTGCTGTCTTCTCCTGTCTCTCTCTGTGGTTTCAGTCTAAGATGCCCTAGGCGGGAGAAGGAAATGTAAATGGCTTCCAAAGTAAAAGATGCTGTTGTTTGGTACCAGAAAAAGGTAAGAAGCTTTTTATTTCAAACATCAAAAAACACGCACAACAAAAGAAAACAAGATTTAGACTTTTGTTTTTTGTTGGGATTTGTAGTAATTCTGCTGACAGCATGGTGAATGTTAAGTTTTAAAAGCATTAGGTAGAGGAACTATGTTGTTAAAGTCAGGTTTGCTTCAAAAATCTTCAACACAATCTATCTTTTTCTCAAAGCTTATTGCTCAAAAGCGTTAGAAAGTAAATACCTAACAACACATTTTAGCCGTCCGGCTCAGTCTGTGCCAGGCTGGTGTTGTATGTCCTCTTATTCCATGGTCTCGGATATCTGATCTTCTGCCGGACTCCTGCACTGTTGCTCCTGCAGTTCTCAGCTTACACTCTCATCTGCATCTCTGTCATTACCGGCTCATCTATCTCTTCTTTGCCCTGCTTGTTTTTACTCTGAAACCTCTGCCTGTGTCGTTCATCCTTTCTCCTCTCTGAGGTCCTGTTCGCACTTGGCAGATGTAGATTTTAAACCACCCAAACAAAACATGACTTGCAAGTTCTAGACTTTAATTAAGAGTCTATGTGCAGTTTTCTCTAATACAGCTTTCTCCAAGCGGTGTTTTATTGCTTCAGTTTAATTTGTCATGAATATACCGGTAATTACAGGGAAAATTTAATCTAGCTCAAGTATTAAATCAGAAGTCCTGAATTACATTACATGTCTAGATTAAGTGTCAGAGGCTGGGGAAAAACGGAGATCTTACAGATCAAAGTAGATAACACTCAGTGTATCTTATTGCATGTGTTTTGTATCAAATTAAGCCTGTCTGGGCAAAAGCATCACTAGTGACGCCAGCCACTGAGTCAGAGTGAATGAACCTTTTTAAGAAGCAGTCACACCTGCTGTCAGGGAGATTATTTCTTAGATGTGTCACTCAGATTAGTTGCTTGCTGTCTTCCCCACCTTGAAAACCTGAATAAAATGCAAACAAAAGCATGTTTGACGTCATAAATTTAGCTGTGATCAGGATCTGATTGGCAAGTGTTGGAAAGCAAAGATTGACATTCAGTCTGCTTTGTTGACCATGCAGGGAAACAGGATAAGTACCGGCAGTAAGTGAAGAGCTGAAACCCTGCCAGATTATTTCAAACGTCCTTTAGGAGATTCTCAGGTTCTATGCAAGCCTTGACAGGTGGAAAAAAATCAGTCTTATTAGGATTATAAAAGTGATGTAGACACGAGTCAGTAAGAAATTAGCATGGTATAACCTTGAAAAGCCCAGAATTTGACTAGGCCACTCTAAAAACATTCACTTTTGTCTTTATTTATTTATTTATTTATTTATTTATTTTTTTTGAGCCATTCAAAAGTGGATTTGTGGTTGTGCTTAATTAGTGTGGATTGTTAGCCTTGGTGCATAACCCAAGTACACACCTGAGGGACATTGTCCTTCAGCAAAACTCACCCAGATCCTGAAGCTGTAAGCAGCCCCAGGCCATCACACTGCCACCACCATGTATGGCTATTAGTATGAGGCTTTTTTTCTAAAATGCTTTTCTGTTTTTTTCCTCATATGTAAGCCACTGCACACCTTTCAAAATGCCACTTTTGTATCTTTTAAAATTAGTTTGATCTGAAAGATTGAAGTGCAATAATAAAGCAGAACCAGAAACATTCTGTAAGGGGATGAAAACCTTTTTAACTGCACCGTGCCTTTATAACAGTAACAGACACATGCCTAAACTTATGAGATGTTGAAGAAAGTTTCTCAGGTCTTATAGCTGTACTTTATCCAAAAAAATGTTTTAAAATAGTTCAGACCAAAGGGAAGTCTATCAACACAGACTCAGAATGAACAAAGAAATCCAGCTTAGTGAATCAGCCTGCAGAGATGCATGACTGCTGAATTATTTAATTGTTCTCCTCCTTAGTGGCGTGAACTCCTTAAACCAAACTTCATTCACAGAAGTATCAAGTTATCAGTATTTTCCATTAATTAGGTGTGTAAACTGGAAGATCCATAACCTGGTGTCTTAAACTAGGCTATGCAGACCACTCAGACATGTACATTGGTAAATATTCTTCGTGGGTTATTTCAAGTTTCAGACTGATTCTGTCATCTGCAGCCTTGCACTCTCTCTGTGCGCCACAGGCAATGAGTCACAGTGTATTTCTGATCCTATGTCTGGACGCTGGCTGCAAATAGACTCGGATCGTTGCTATGCTGAGGCCTCTTTTTTTCTGACTACAGAGCTGAGTTAGGCCCAGATCACAGTGATGGGACATGCACTCTGAAACTGCTGAGTGCCAGATAGTAACATTTCATGTCTGACTGTGCAGCCAAACAGTGAAGCCATTTTTAGTTTTAGGAGATGAATTAGCCTTATTGTGACCATTTTTATTGGCACGTTGCTAACATGTCTTTAATTCACTCATTTATTGTCTGATAAATCTGCGTTTGGTTTATTTGTCTGATGAATTTAGGTTTTAGGAGTGAAGTTAAGCCAAACAGCTTAGTTTTTCAGTCTGTGGGTGAGAGTTGTGAATGTTAATGGCTTTACATAAGTGCAAAGTGTTGGTGTGAAGATTCCCTATGGATGCAGTGGGATGTTTGTGGAGGATGTTTATATTTAGACCAGAGGGGAACTTCTACACATCATCTAGTATCAGGCTGCTATTACACAAATAAAAAATAGAGCTGATTCTTGACTGCTTTTAATCCATCCACCCATGAACAATCCTCAAACATACAAATGAAAATAAATACCAGACACCAAAAATGACCTTGCTTATGTCTTTTAAAGGCAATCTTGTTTGTTATATGATTGTGTTCACAGTGAGAGAGAGACTGTATTGGCTGCTACAGCCTCCTGTCTGTGTCAGGTTCTCTGCTCTGCATGCTGTGAAGAGAGAATCTGGAAATGATAGAAAGCAAATTTAATGTTTCAAGGACCAAGTTTATGAAGCAAAACAACTTTTTCTGTCAGTGCTTTAATGCACCACAATAAAATATAGAGGTGAAATTGCCATTGAGTCATATCAACTCAGGTGTTGTTTAGGTGATATAAAACAAACTTTACTGTTAGTGAAGTGCTCTGTGTGTCTGAAGGGTTTTCCTATTTCACTCGCTCATCCTTTCTGGGCTAAAAATAACCCTTGCACACCACCAACAGCCTCACTGTGTCACCATGGTGACCATTTAAAACAGCTCAGCAGTTATCCTTAATGCAACAATTAGCTGTTCAAACCAGATTTGTTCTACTAATTTTATCATCAGATTTTCACACGTGTGGCAAATAAATCCCATTATTCTCAGGATGTGTCATGTTGGCGGTGTTTATTGCAAACAAGGTGGATCAGAATGCAGAACTTTCTTATTAATAGTTTGTTGCTCTCAGATTTCTTCACATATGTTCAGGCACGCAGAATAGAGACGACCCATTTCAGGGAAATCATAAAACAGGAAGCCATTCCAGAGAATCAAAGCTTTGATGCAATAGTTTCCATTTACATATCGAGGCTTTAAAACAACTTTAATAATCAGATTTGCTTCCTGCGGAAAACGGAAATTTGTTCTGAAGTTTAATAAAAAGTGGCTGTGTAGCTATATTTATATATTATTTATATTTATATATTATATATATATATATATATATATATATATATATATATATATATATATATATATATATATATATATATGTTAAAAAGCTCTGAATTTTAGCTTCAAACACAGCAATTAAGAAACTATTATTTTTGGTGTGACATCACAACAGGTATATTCAGAAAAAAGTAGTTGAGCTAAGCAATAAACTAATAAACCTTGAATTGTTTCACATTGATATGATTGCATTTTATTGGTGTGAATTTTCCACCTGTCCCACATCAGACTGAAGTTTTTCCCTGTGTACCTGCAACATGTGACTACACCCAGACACACACGTGCAAATATGTAACTCTGATAAATGGCTGACAGACTGACAGTGGAAGGTTTGAAGACTGGAAGGAAGCAGGAAGAACAGGGGGGGGCCAATCAGGGCTTTGAACCATTCATAATAAATGATGGGAACATTGATTAGATTTGTTTATATTTGCTACGATTCATTCAGCTGCAGAAAATCTGTTGTGTAACCCACGCAGTTTGTTTCACTTTCCTTATAGCAGTAAGGAAAACTTTTTTTCTTACACATAACATCTAAACAATATTTATTTTGAGTTATTTTTAAAATTCAACCTTTTTAAACAGTTAATCTGTTGATATTTACAGTGTTTAAATGGAGAGATGCATTAATCAATCTATTAGAGATCAAAATTGGCCAGTTTTTGTTTTTTTACTTTTTTTTTTCCACTTTTTTTTGATTTAATGAAATTGGGTGGAGGCTAGGGATGTGTTTGGATGCATGAACAGGGACAATTTCTGTAGATTTCCAAACCACAACATCAAAGAAACTTTTTTTTTTTTCCTCTAATGTCTTACAGTCCTTAGAAAAGAAAAAATGTGAATTGGAATAAACCAATTTAGCTCTTTAGGAACTAAAGAATTGAATTTGCAGTGTCAAACTGATGTATGGTTATGCTGAAAAATGCGAGCTGCATAGTTCATGATCATCGTCTGTGGTGTGATCGGAAAACTCGTCCTGTACCTGGCGCTCTGATGATCAACTCGTATTGAACAGCTGACGTTTTTGCTCAACTTTCTGTTTGTTGTCATGCAAGCGTTTATTTTTCAGTAAACCTGTTCCTGTGTACCACCGCAGAGGCAGTTGTTGTGTAACTCTCTCACTGCCCTCCAACTGTTGTCATGATGCCATCAGCTGCAGCAGCGCCTCTCTTCGACTGGTCGTCTTTCCTATCTGTTCACTCAACAGATATTTTGCCTCTCAAATCACTGAAGCCTGATATTTTGCTTCTTTAAACCAGCATGAATCCTTTGTTTGACTTGGTCAAGGCCTCAAAATTGGACTTTCTTTTAAGCTACTGTTTATATAGAGATGCTGTCTCTGAAGTGTTTTACCAGCAAAGCCCTCCTGTATTTTGAGAGGAGCAAATACTGATGTAGGGTTGAGTGTGTGAGGATAAGAGGATTTACTTTAATTCTCAGCAACCTCATGACTTTCCGCTGAAATGACACATTAGTTTCCTTTTTTCTATACCTGTGTTCCTCCTCAACAAACCCTGCTCCTCCATATTCATGCTCTGTAGTCTAGTCAAGTTTGCCCTCCATCTGTCCTCCTCTTGCACACAGAATAAACTCCATATTCTGTCCTCATTTCATACCGCTTTAAAAAAGGCTTGTAAATCAGATATTGAATGCTTTATTTGCCCATCGAATAATCTACCCCCATGTAGATGCTGTCATTTAGAGAATGAATCTGTAGAGGAATCTGCAGAGCACCAACAACCCCCACTGTCTCACTGGGTGATCATCGCTAACACTTCTGCAGAATTGCCTTGTATGTTGTAATGGATTGGCATCGCCTCGGTAACCTGCGGGCCTGGCTGCTTCTCCCAAAAGTCTGATTGGCTGAGCCCAGCTTAATAAAAACTATCAGGCAGGGAACTGTAAAGCAGTCAAACCAGTAGCAACATCCAGGACCAGTAAAGCCAGAATGTCAGATCTGTCTTTAGTCTTCCACTAGGTGTGTGAGTTTGAGAGCTATTCTGTGTAATTTGGGAGTGGAGCTGGTTATGTGACGGAGAGTTATCCTGCTGAGTGGAAAAGTCGATGTGAATCATAAATAGATGTGGGCTGGTCAAAGCTTTGCAGACTATTTCCAATTCAGATTTGAGTTAAAACATTGCACTGTATAACAGGGTTTTACTCATAAAACAAAGACAAAATGAATTAGTTCATATTCTAAATCGTCTTTAGGATCTTTGCTGTACTCTTTTCAGCCTTCCTGTTATCTGCTGAAGTCTCACTCTCTCACCACTGTAATGAGCTGTAGACATGTATCAACATCTCCTAGGGAATACTGTTTCCTTGCAGTTAATAGGGCTGCACCATACTAGTAAAACATGTGATTTGATTGTTGACGTATTTCTGCCTTCTTAGCAAATATAGACCTCACATAATGAGTTGTCAAGCTATTTAAAGAAGAAAAGAACATTAGTTTCATCTCAACAGGAAGTTTTTATTGAAAAGTCTGGCCAACATCTGTTGTTTTTAATTTTAGCAACATATTTGTAGGGGTTTTTTTGTTTGTTTGTTGTTGTTTTTTTTACTACCTTTTTAAAACATTTTCTTCTGCATTAAACAAGTGCTTAATGCAATTGACATTTGCTGTCGGTTAGATTTAAAAAAAATTATCCTGTTGGTGATCAAGATGCCCTAGTAAATAACTTTTTACATCTCTTTGCTTCCTGTGACATTTTTTTTAACACCTCAGTCATGCTAAAAGTGACTAACTCTGAGTCTTCTCCCCTCAGTAACAGCACCACTATGTTGTGGTGTTGCTGTAGTATGGTAGCTGAAGATCGTCCAGTTAGTCACTAGATGACTTCTCTGTTAGAGAAATAGCAGTTTTTGCAGGCTGCAAAAAGGTGGTGGTTCAGACCAAATGATTGGTGCCTCTAGTCTGCGGCACTTTTCTGGTTTCCTGTAAGTGTTTGGAGCTCTACTTAAATTCACATAAACATTATACTGATAATCCTGTAAAGAAAGGTAGCTTAATTGGCTGAAATATATTTAAAACTGCTTCAACTTGATAGCGGTTTCTGTGTTGCGCAAGGACTTCATGGAAGATCACATCTGGGTTTCAGTAGTTAGCTGCTTGCAGTCAAAACAAATAGAGCTGATACCATTTAAAAAATTTCCCTTTTAAAGCTAAAGATCAAACTCATTGAGACTGTTGGTATTTATATTGTTTAGCTGAACTAAATTGTGAGAGGCTAGTTGTTTAGCTGTGTATCGTTTGCAGATTAATTAGCATGCACACATCTGTCATTCATGCCTGCAGAAAGTCCGGCACAATAGGCCCTTTCTTTTTTGTTCTCCTCTGCTTCTGTTTCTTCATGTTCTTGTCCTTAACCCCCCCACCTCCCCTCCTCTTCTTTCCATCAATCTTTAATGCAGTCTCATTAATAATGCAGGCTTTCCACCGGTGAGTTCATAGCTTGACCCAGACTCGATGCATGGGAGGCGAACTCATTTGCATGAGTGCAGTGATCTGCTTGGGTGGTGTCAGTCAGTCAGCCTACATCTCTAAAATACTCACACTTTGTACAAAACTGTTTAAGACCTTTTGTAAACTGGTAACCAGTCCTTTTTGTCACAAATCACTGAGATTCTTTTAATGAGTGGATATTTATTTCTGCTCAAAAACATGAAATTTGTTGATTACAGCTGAAGATGATGATGTTGTTTGGAAGTTTCATCCAGAGACAACACTTTGCATTATTTCTCTGGAGCTCTCTTTCCCGTGACTCACATTTTTACTTATCTTTGCAGATCGGAGCCTATGACCAGCAGATTTGGGAGAAATCAGTGGAGCAAAGGGAAATAAAGGTCTGTTGTGTTTATTTCACTCTTGTTTCCTATTTGTCTTCTGTTATTCTTTGCTTTTTCTCAGTTTCCTCCTCATTTGTCAAGTTTTATTTCTCCTCTCTCTGACTCTCACTCCTTTGACTCCATGTCACTGTTCCATCAGTTCTTTTCCGGTGCTTTTCTTTTAACTCTTTCTTCTCTGGCCATTTCCTCCTCCGTCCATCCTTCCCTCCTCCTCTCTGCAGTTTATTTCTCTGGTGAGTACGCAGCAGGCTGGACGATCCTCATGTATCCCACTGTGCATGTCCTCCCACCCACGCTGTAGACTCTTAGTATGTGGTTGGTTTGACATCAGCTGCAGTGTTTCATACTAACCCAGCCTGCGTTAGAATTGATGAGTTATAATTGGCTGCAGGAAGGCTACAATGCAGCCATAGTTGGAAATAGCTGGAGTTGTCTGGGTGGGACCACAGCATGATGAGTCATTAAATCAGGGCAGCATCAAGGGCAAACATCTGCAGCGGTGAAGTTTCTTTTTTAATGCCACAGACTACTGAAAGGCTTGTTTAGCTCAACTAAATGCTTTTAGGATCATACACTTCCTGTGTTTCTGTCATTTTATTTTAAACACAACCAAAACCTTATTCTTGCATCTTACTGTGCTGGCTTGTCTCCACATGTGTCACAAGTTGAGTTATTAAACACAGATCGATAGTTGTAGAGGAGTAGTGGTACGAATGATTTACCAGAACAGCAGGGTTTGAAACTATCTTGTTGGCTCATGAAACAAGTTTTGTGCTGAAAGTATCATTCTTTTCAATAACAGGAATCTTGCTATAAATCCTAGAGTGTTTGTATAAATAATACTGAGTTATAGCAGAGGTTTTTACCATGGTATGAGGGCCTAAACTACAGAATGAGGGAATGGTGTTTGTTTGTGTTGTGCATGAACGTTCATCATATTGCTGGGATCAGCCCTCCTACAGTGCCTTGCTTAATTATTTAATCATATTACAACCACAAACTTCATTGTGTTTTATCAGGACCGAGCGCTGCATTGTTGGGTAGTGGAAGGAAAATGATGGATGGCTTTAAACACTTTGACCAATAAAAATCTGAAAACTGTGGCGTGCATTTCTATTCAGCCTCCTTGTTACAGCTGGGATGTGCATCAGTTTTGATTCAAGTCAGGAGTTTAACTCTGTTTGTTGTCATCGTCCTGCTGGAACGGTTTGCCTCCAGAATTTGCCTGTATGTATCTCCATACGTAATGTGCAGTACTAGTTTTCCTCCACACTTTGGTCTCATCTGACCAGAGCATCCTGTTCAACATGTTTGCTGTCCCCCACTCCCCCCACATGGTTTGTGGCAAACTGTAAATAGGACTTGCTATAGCTTTCTTGCCACTCTTGCATAAAGGTCAGGTTTTTGGAGGCACAAATAAAAACTGTCTTGTCAACACATTCCTTCACCTGAGCTGTGGGTCTTTCCTGACTCCCTCCTTTCATGGGCCTTCTGGCTGCTCTCTCTGTTTTTTACTTTGGTGTCTTATAAAGGCATAGGCTAGGCTTTTATTTAGAGGTATTACAATAAAGGGGGCTGAACATTTGCCTTTTGCAATTATGCCCTGCTTTGTGCTCATTTTTCGCATGAAATCCCAATAAAATACACTAAAGTGTTTGGATGTAATGCAGTGAAATGTGGAAAAGGCCAGGAAAGGTCAGCTGTGTAACTGTGGTGCTGCAGGACTATATTCAGAAGAAACAAGTTGTGGGGATAGTTGACTGTATCGCTTCTTCTTTTAAAGCTGCACCACCTTCTCTAAGACACAGAAATAAGCAACAGAAAGAGCTGAACAGGCTCTCATAGGGCTGTTTTTGACCTTGGCTCAGCTCTCTGCAGCAGGCAGAGTTTATCAGTCCTGCACAAGCGGCGTGTCCTCCTCACCCTTATGAAGAGGTAATTAAGCTGCTTATAGGCTAATAAAAGCATAACCAATCACTCATAAATCTAGAGAAGTTGGTACTTTACTGTAGCTCTATTTTTAGCACAGTGCATCAACGTTTCTACAGTTTTTAAGCTAATATCTAGAAATGTTTAGAAACAACTAAAGATGTGCAGAATTAGACTGTTTTTATTTGATTAAAAATAAGAGATTAAAAAAAATATATGCTAAAATAATTGTTGCTTGAGAGCTCTTTAAGCATAATTTGTCTTCATTGACAGCTATTATAGTTTGAAGACAGACATTATGATTGACACTTTCTTCATGGTTCGACCCAAAAGGCTCCTGCTGGTAAAAACAGAAATTACATTAAATTTTAATAAGGTCTGATCAAATAATGGATGAAGCAAATAAAAAAAAAAACCGAAGGCAGCTTTTATTTGTAAATGTGAAGAGTATTAGCTAATTACATGGAAACTAATAATGCCACATTAATTAGTGTGGGAACATTTTGTTAAGATATACGGCTATAAATAGCACAGAGCAACCATTTTATCAAGGACTATACTGCAATAAATCTACATCTAACAGGAAGTTATTGATCAGCTGCTGCCAGTCCTGCACACTGATTACTCCTCCTGAAGGTTTCACCCGTTCTGCAAACAGTGTATTAGCTTGTTGGGTTACTGTTTTAAGATGAGGAGACCAATAGCTCAGTGTTGACTGATTGCCAGACTTGATAGGTTTGTGTAAATGTTAGTCTGAGACAAACCAGTTTTCAATTCAGCTATAAAAATTGATTCAGGATTTTTGGCTATGCCAAAATTAAGCTTAGTGCCATGAAAAAATATTTGCCCAGTTAGTTTTCTTCTGTTTTTACTTTTTTTTTTTTTTTTACACTTAAAATTTTCAGATCTTGAAACAAATTTAATGTCGGATTAAGGTGGCCTGCAAAATACAAAATACGTTTTTCAAATAAAGATTTTATTTTTTGAACTGTCCAACCAAACCTAGTCCTCTGTGAAAATTTACTGTGATTAAGAATTTTTTGGTATCTTTAGTTACTTCCAGGTCTGATTACTGCCAGACCGATAGAATCTAATAAAGCAACTAAATAGAGTCTGTCTGACAACATGAAGTAGGCGACAGGGGGGTAGGGGTTTGTCCTGTAACTGGTGGGTTGCCGGTCCGAAACCACACTCTGCCTGCCTCGCCTGTTGTGTCCTTGGGCAAGACGTGTTACCTGCCTGTAAAGCGCTTTGGATTCTTTGGACTTGATGAAGCATTATACAAGTGCAGGATGTTTACCATTATCCACAAATAGAGAAAACGGGGAACAGTGAGGAATATTCCCAAAATGACTCCAAGAGCACATGGAAAACTAATCCCAGAGGCCACAAAAACTAGAAAAGCATGTAAACATGGGAGGCTTTGCTTGAGTTCATGACTCAACAATTAGAGGATGGGAGAGTTCAAAAGCCAAAACCACTGCTGACCAAAAAGAACTAAAAGATTCATCGTTGATGATCTACAAGACTTTGGGAATATTTTCTGTGAATGTTCAGCCATTAGTTCATGGCGTTAAGCATTTTGGAGCGGCATAGTCAAAGTCCAAACTTAAATCCAACCTAGATATTGTGGCCTAGTTTTAAACACAATATCAGTGCTCAGTAATCCTTCAATGTAGCTAAATTAAAACCAGTCTGCAAATCAGAGTGGGAAAGAATTCCTCCAGAGAATCATTGCTACACTTGATACCAGTCGTTCATCCCAAAGGAAGCCCAACCAAGTTAGGTTAGGGGGGTGACTGCTTTCAGAGCGCCAGATTGGGTTGGATACCGGTTCTTTTCCCCCTTGTATGAATAAAACAATTTTAAAACTTTTTATTTTGTCTGTTTACCTTCAGCCACTCATATCAACCCATATAAACTAGGGCTGTGACTTTTATTGATCAGTATATTTTCAGTCTATAATGTGTTGTAAAGTTGCAGCACAGCTTTTCATAGAATCTGTGCATAAACACACTGACCAACCTGGTGGATCACAAGAGGAAGTGACACGCTGGTGCAGGAAGTTTAGAACAGGGGAGGTTTATTCCCAGGGTTGTAAACCGAACAAAGCCCCGTCCTGAGCTACAGCTGGCACACAGACTGACATGATGCAGCTGCTTTCAGGGGCTGAGACCTTTAAGAGTCATCAAAAACTGCTGAGTAGAGACAGTAGATGCTGGATGTAGACAGAAACCCAGTAGAAGTGAGCAGATACAAGCTGTAAAAGGTTAGAACCTGTACTTGTTGTCACCTCTGCAGTCTCTGTGTGTCTTTAACTGTGTCTCTGTCTCCCCCTGCAGGGCTTGAGGAACAAGCCAAAGAAGACTGGACATGTCAAACCAGATCTGATAGATGTGGATTTAGTTAGAGGTGAGAGATCCCTGTGGATTTCGCGACACAACAGATGGTGTGTTGGTCCATCCTCTGACTGTATCCCAGCGCTGCCTTCACTCTCTCCTCTATATCGTCTGCATCACATTTTCAATTATGCACCAGAGCAGGTTGCCTCAGCCTCACAGAGGAGAGAGCTCTGCGTTGATAAGGGAAACGATAGAAACTGGAAACAAAGCTCAAACTTGACTCAGTAGGTGACATGCATCTGTGCTCTCCTGGAAGATAATGAGCTGTAACCTGTTTGATTCTCAGGTTCAGCGTTTGCCAAGGCCAAACCAGAGAGTCCGTGGACGTCCCTGACCAGGAAGGGCATCGTCAGAGTCGTCTTCTTCCCGTTCTTTTACCGATGGTGGATTCAGGTCACCTCCAAAGGCATTTTCCTTCTCCTGCTGGCTTTGTATCTGCTGCAAGGTAGGACTGACCTCATTTCTCTTTCAATATGCTAAATTAAGACCAATAACGTCAATTGTGTTCATAATGATAGCAGTCAGCATCATTAACTAGATCAGTTAATAGTGCAGAAAACAATAAACTGCTTTGCTAAAATGATCTGCAATGATTAGCAGGTTAGAATTTCCCAGAGATCACATTGACTGACCTAAAGAGAAATGAAGCAACGTTTTTAGGACCGAAGCAGACAGTTTATCAGATGACCCCACCCACCCCCCATCCCTCACTCACGCCTGACGCTGAACTGAAGCCACGCTGTACAGTGTGAAGCACGGCCGTTCAAGCATCATGGTATGGGGAAGTTTCTCACCCTGACTTCTCATCTCGTACTACGTGTCACAAAGCAGTTGAGCTGCTACATCGCAATACTTGAAGAGCTCATAACACCTCTTGCAGAAGAGGAAATGCCTTTGAAATGGGCGTCGTCAAGACGATGACCCCAAAGACAGCAGAAAGCGAGCAGCATGTTGGTTCCAGAACAACAGAATAAATGATGGGGAGAGGCTCGATCACTGGACCTGTATTCAGTAGAAACCTTGCAGGGCAGCTCCAAAAGTGTTGTTTCTGAGGGAAAACAGAGGAACTGGAGAATGTAGTCCAGTCGTCCTGGGCAAGAATATCTGCTCACAGGAGCCAGAAGTTGGTCAGCTTTTGCTGTGGAGTAGAATATGCAGAGGATCACTGTTTTTTAAACACTCTGCTAATGTTTTGAATACAAGTTTAGTTCATATGTAAGGGTTTTAAACCAGGTTTAGAGGCACTTCTGTGTTCCACTCGTCTCCTAACACATGTACTCCAGGATCTCCACCCAGCTGCTAGGGAGCACCATCCCAGCACCCGCCCACACAGAGACAAAGGTCTGGACGAACTACACCGTTGCTTTTCTTTGCTTCCTCCACACCTTCTGCTCGATTTAACTGTGACGACAAACTTGACCGAGTTAATCAGTTGTCTGTGTTTATTTCCTTATTTAATTGTTGCCATTTCAGGAAAGACCAGTGCCATCAGTTGTTTTGCAACTATAGGTGCATGGCAGAAATACCTTCTGGATTCCTGCAGGATTTTATTAGCAAATAAATATATCTGATCAGTCAGATGTTGACATACAAATGTTCCTACACTTTTCTCATGTAGAAAAATCCTCTGGAATAAAAGACAGACGCAAAGAAGGAAGGAAAGGATGAGTGAAGTTAGAAAGGAAGGACACAAAGGATGAAAGGGACAGGATGGGAAACGGAATAAAAGGACACAAAGAAGGCTGGAGAAGAGGATAAAAGTAACAAACTAAGGAAGAAGGAAGATTGGATGGGGAATAAATCCGGAAAAACTAAATATTTTCCATGTTTATCCACACTTGGAAAACACTAAAATTAAATTCCAGACTTCATCAGTGTGTGTAGGACCCTGCGACAGGGTATGCTTTACTTTAGAGTACTGTTTTTAATACATTTGATCCATTTCTTCTTCCAGTCAACTGGTGGAGGCAGTTCTAGCTGCCACTTTTGATTACATTAATGAAAGAGCTTCAAGTCCCTGGCAATAATACTGTGGATACAAATAACATGTTTGGCCAGTTGGATGGACTTTCACTGCCCTTAAGGCAACACCTTCTCAAGTCAGGAAGCCCTTTTGCTTCTTGAGGAAGTGTTGGAAGAGGGACTTGAACTAAAGCAATCATCGTTGTTTGTCCCTGCTTTTGTCCAGTGGCAGCAGCGGCCCTGTACGTGACCATCTCCCAGCCTCATGGGATCCCAGCCACCGAGGTGTTCGGAGCCATCTGGCTCATGCTGCTGCTGGGTACAGTCCACTGTCAGATCGTCTCCACCAGGACCCCAAAACCCACCTCCAACAGCGGGGGGAAGAGACGCAGGTGAGCTGCTGAAGCAATGTGGTGAAAGAAAAGCAAAGTCACAGGATACGGTGCCTCTAAGGAAAAATAAGGATGAAAAATCTTAGGGCGTCTGAAACCCTGGAACAGAGAAAGTGAAAGGAGGATCAGGTTATACTACTTGATTTAATAATGAATACGCCTGCTGTTCCATTGTTCATTTTACTGTTTTTCAGCCAAAAGCTTGTTTTAATAGAGGTTTTTTTTTATTATTTTATTTTATTCAAAAAGTCATTTTTTTTCCTGCTGATAAAGTTATCAGTTTTAAGTCATTGTATTTATCAGCAAACTAATATAGGGACACCTGTAACTGATGATGGTTATAAAGGCATGAATCTTGTAGTGGTGTGTTTGTTTGCTGTGTTTGGAGTGTTTCCAGTTTGTTGGCTTCATGCTCGTCAGCATGCTGCTGCCAGTTTTCAGACCCCAGAAAAAAACTGAACGTTTGCTCTGTTGTAGAAAAGAATTTGGGGGATAAAACGTCTTTCTTTCTTCAGCGGATCAGCTCCGGTTTTTATTTCACATGAAACACAGCCAGAGGGGATCAGAACAGAATATAACTACTTTTAAAGCTGATTTCATTTCAGTTTATTTATACGAATACGTCTAAGTAAATCAGAATATCATTGAAAAGTTTATTTATTTTAGTCAAGTTAAAAAGTAAAACTCATGCATAGATGCATTAGAGTGAAATACCTTAAGCATTTATTTCAGTTAACTTTGATTTGATGATAGTTCATGGTTAATAAACCCCCCAAAAATTAAATTTATTGGGTAATTAGAACATTAGCAGGTACCAAGTCCTGCTGGAAAATTAAAATTAGCATCTCCATAAAGCTTGTCAGTAGAAGGAAGCATGAAGTGCTTTTAAGTTTCCTACAGTGTTTCTTGAGTTGACTGGACTCAAGAAAACCCAGTGGACCAACACTAGCAGATGACATGGTACTATAATAATCACTGATTGTGGAAACTTTACACTGGACTTCAAGCAACGTGGATTCTGTGCCTCTCCACTCTTCCTCCAGACTCTGGGACCTGGATGTCCAAGTGAAATGCAAAATTTGATTTAATCTGAAAAGAGGACTCTGGACCACTTAGCAACAGTCCAGTTCTTTTTCTCCTTAGCCAGGCTAAAATGTTTTTGATGCTGTCTCTGGTTCAGCTGAACAGATGCTCCAGTTGTAGCACATCCTGAACACGTCTGCGTGTCGGCACTTTAATCTGTGACTCAGGCCGCAGTAAACGCCTAATGAATCTCCTGGAAATTCTAACATTTATTCACAATCCTCTCAAGGCTGCAATTTTTACTGTTAGTTGTACAACTTCTTCTATTGTAGTTCTTCCTTCCACTCAACATTCCAATAACATGCTTTGATACAGCACTCTGTGAAATAATTCTTTGTGATTTACCATCCTTGAGGACGTTAAACATTTTCATAATCAAAATAAATGTTAAAGGGCTGATTTATTCACTTATTTTGAGCAGCTGAATCTTGGGTTTTTCTTAACTATAAAAATGAGGAGAAATGAACACTTGAAGTATACCACTCTGAGTTATTTAACTATAAATGAGTTTAACTTTTCAATGATATTCTTATTTATTGAGATGTTACTTTTAACACTTTTCATGACGAGTTTCATCACCACGACACTCGAGTATAAAGCTCGAAGCAGAGGACTTTTCATAAAGGAAACAGTAAACCACAACTTTCCTTTCTCCCTTATCAGTGATAATAAAATAATTGTCTTGACTTTAAAATTAGAAAGTCAAATTTCTAGATCTGTCCAACATTTTCTTTTCCTATGTGGCTTTTCTTGGAATAATGATTTATCTCTTAAATTTGTTACATGGTTAATTCTGCAACAGTGGAGAATATAAACATTTGACTACATTTCACTGTACAATATTTGAAACTTCATCTATTTTCTTTCTCAATGCAGTGTTTTAAAGGGTTCATGAAAATATCCACTTTTGCAGAATAACAACCCAATGTGAAGATTTTTTTTTAGTCCTGCATCAGCCTTATTCTGAGGACTTTCCCGTCTCTGGACTCTTGGTTTGCTCTAAGTCTCTTCTCTAATCTCCGTTCTTTCCAAACTGAAGGAAGTTGAGGAAGGCATCTCAGATGGAGGTGCATAGGGAAGGAGACGGGTCTAGCACTACCGATAACACACAGGAGGGGTCGCCACACTCGCACTCAACCAGCACCACATACAGCCTGGGTGCTTTCTTCCAAGATTTCTGGCATGATATCTGTAAAGCTGGGTGTGTATTTTCATTCTCCTGGTTTCTGTGATGAGACAATGTAAAGAGACGGGGCTGCGCTTCAAAACAAACACATCATCTGGTTTAATTTTTTTTCACACAAAATGCAGTTTATTTAAAATGTGAAATTTGGCAACGTTTAATCTTTTAAACATTAAACCGAACAAGAGCCAGCCTCGCCTCAGACCTTACTGTGATTCCTTAGCAGCAACATCCTTTACCATCACTGAACCCTTCTCCTCCTGGAGAATTGAAGTTTTATTTTAGTTGATTTAGTTTGATTTTAATCCAAGTTGTTTTGAAGCACCAAATCAGATTTTTTTTTTTTTTTTTTTTTGAGCAGTTGAAGGATTTTGCAGCTAAGTTTGATGTGTTTATTCTGCTGATCAAGGTTGTGTTTAAAAGAAGCATGCTTCCTCCCGTCCATGTTTTCCATTCAAAAAGCCTTCACAGGCTGCAGCAGTGTGGGACGTCTCAAAGCTCCTTCAGCCTCTTGGGTTATTTTACGCATCAGTGAAACTTAATCATCTTCTAATGAAAAGAAACTTGCACACCTAACATGATTTACTTATTAAAGAGCATATGATCTAATTTTTTATAATGTAAAGAATTTAGAAGAAAATTTCAGCTTCCCCATATTTTAGATATGTGCTAAACAAACAAAAAAAAAAAAATCTGCAAATCGATGTTGTAACATCCTGTCATGCTCTCGCTCAGTAATTGGTAACTTTTCACACGAAACATACTTGACATGCAAAACTCATTTGACCGAATGTTAAAACGTGATGGATTAACGACAACTTCAAATACTCGTCTCTCCTTCACTTGACTCAGACACCAAGGAAAAAGAAATGGCAGTCCATTAGCTGATTATTGGTTTAAAAAAAAAGAAAAAAAAAAGCATTTTCTTAACTTGTAAATTTTATGCTCACAAACAGCAGTGGTTGCTTAATACTCTCGCTGTTTACTTCCTCGTGTGTAGTGTCCTTACCAGGAACTGTCATCTCCTCGTTTCTACCCCTAAATTCTAGAGTTACTTTATGATCCCATGGCAAACTTCTTTTTCTTGGTTAGCAGGCATGACTCAAGGTGATTGAAACTTTAAAATTACTTATCTGCTTTGATCCTTCTATTTCATATTTTTAGTATTTTTGGCTCTAACATAATAATGATATATGCCCTTTAACGATTCACTTAAGTTTCCTGGTCAACCGTTTAAAATTCCTAAAGCCGATATTTAGCAAGTTTGCTAAAGTTTCTTTAGCCTGCAATAATACAATAGTTGGAGTATGTGCTTTCATTTTCGAGTTTAAACATCTCCAGACCAGTATATCGCACATGAACTTTTGCATGAATGTTCCACAGTGTTGTGCCGATGCCTCCCATAGACTGAATGGCGACTGGTCTGCTGAGACTCTTCTCTGGTTATTCGTCTTCCTTTCCCTGCAGATCAAAGAAGTCCAAGCTGTCTATCGATAAATCGACAGAGACGGACAACGGCTATGTGTCCCTGGATGGTCGAGTGACCAACCGCAGCAGCGAGGAGGGGCTTCAGCTGCCCGAACAGAGATGTGACTTACTGACCCAGCCAGAAGAGGTGTGCTGGAACCCTCACATCCAGCCCTCACACTCTCACACAGTCCACACCTCAGGACTGCTTATGCCAGGCCCCAGTAAGGTAATCAATCAACTTTATTAGTTTTACAACAACAAAAATCTGGGAACATTTCTCACTTTTGGATTTATTTGGCTTTTAAGGAGCCTGCATCTGATGAAGCTTCTAGCGAAGAGGATCCTGAAGCGTCCTACGGCGCCCTCCGCAGGGGAGCTGAGAGAAAGAACAGTGACTGTACCCTCAGAAACCGCAAAAACACACACCTTTACAAGAAACACTATGTTGTGGAGGTAAACAATGCAGTCTGATTAATAGGTAAATCATGCAGAATTAGCTTCTTCAAATTCATAAACCTTCATTTCAGGATGTTCCCAAATCTGGTACCAGCTGTAGCTCCAGATGTTCCAGCATGAGAACTCAGGACTCTGAAAGCACGCGACATGAGTCAGAAACAGAGGACTTGATGTGGGAGGATTTCCTGCACTGTGCAGAATGCAGATCGTCCTGCACCTCAGAGACGGGTGAGGTGATTTAAACGTTCATGGGAAGCTTTGGGTTCCTGCATGACTGTTTACACGGTGAACATTTTGGTTTTCAGAGGGAGAAGGAGGAGGGGCATCTGTTTGTCCTCCATCTAAGAAGGAGTACAGAGACGATCCTTTCCATCAGGTATGTTGGCATATTACCTTAGAATAATCCAGATCATTTAGAACACAGCTTGTTATATTGTTTAACATTTGAACCCATATTTAGGAGAATGCATAAAAAAGGCCAGAATAGTCAAAGTTTCTAATTCTTTTAGATATTGACCTTTTTATCTCTTGTTAATACAAAAAAAGAATCAAGTCTGAAAAGTACAAACTTTTTCCAGTCTCAGTGATCTTTCTCTAAACAAGCACTGAGCACATGTGCTGTACAAGACAGTTCAATAGGCTTTCTGCATTAAATATCCTTTTTATTGACTGGTGTACTGAAATGTATGTCTAAGTCCTGTAAAGTGTATGCTCTAAGTTGGTCAGGGCTCCTTTTTCCTTCCACTCAACTTTCTACATATATGCAGCATTCTTTGAACAACCAACAATGAACTTTTGTAGCCTGCCTCCAGCTGGACAAGGCCATAGTCTTTCCCATGACTCTGTATTAAAGCTACAGTATGTAACATTTATTGTTAAAACTGTTACTATTTTGTGACAGTATAGTATGCATCAGATAATCTGTGAAAAAATTGTTTTTTGTATTAACCAGCAGTGATGGGAATGTTGTGCTTTTGCTGCAGAGTCATATCCCCTGGCTACACAGCTCCAACCCCGGCCTGGAGAGGGTGAGCGCCATCGTGTGGGAGGGGAACGAGTGTAAGAAGGCAGACATGTCCGTCCTCGAGATCAGCGGAATGATCATGAACAGAGTGAGCGGTGCTTTGAGTACCTCTGAAAGAAGATGAACGTTTTGAGTCAACCGCACTGACGTTCCTGTCTCTGTGTTCAGGTGAACCTCTACGCTCCCGGTATTGGTTACCAGGTTTTTGGGAACCTGGTCTCAGTCACACTTGGACTCACACCCTTTGTCTACAGGTACAGCAAACATCAATGTCCCTGACGACAAGTCATGTTGAAAACGATGCTGATTGACACATTTTCACCCTCCACAGGCTCGTCCAATACTGTGACCTGGATCAGTTCACCACGCTATCAGCAAATGAGATGCTCTCTGTTGCTTTGGGAGGAGGCTCTGAATCTGATGCCTTGGTAATCACCATGGTAACACTCAGCTTCCTGGTGCGTGTTTGCCTCATATGGCTCTTCTTCTTCCTGCTCAGTGTAGCAGAGAGGACCTACAAACAGGTATATAGTAGTAGTTACCATCACTGGTAGAAATGGATCAAACCATCAGGTGTCATTAACTCTTCTGCTGATCTCTGTATTTCAGAGGCTGCTGTTTGCTAAACTGTTTGGTCACCTGACATCAGCCCGCAGAGCCAGGAAGTCTGAAGTTCCACACTTCAGACTGAAGAAAGTTCAGAACATCAAGATGTGGCTGTCGCTGCGCTCCTACCTCAAGGTGCACATTTGATGTCTTTTTCTTCTGACAAAGGTTAACAGTAACTGGTCTCTATGGAAACGTGGTAAAAATGTGTTTGAATTTGCAGAGACGAGGTCCTCAGCGTTCAGTGGACGTCATTGTGTCGTCTGCCTTCCTCCTCACTCTGTCAGTAGTCTTCATCTGCTGTGCCCAGGTAAGAAAATTAGGCTTTAATGCCTTAGAATAGCCTAATTGCTGTAACAATACGTGGAAGTATGTTTCCTACTTGACGAACCCACCTCTTCTTCCAGCTTCTCCACGTCCATGAAACGTTCCTGGAGTATCACTATAACTGGGAGCTGGTGATCTGGTGCACCAGTTTGTCTCTGTTCCTGCTCAGGTTTGTCACTCTGGGCTCAGAAACCAGCAAGAAGTACAGCAACACCTCCATACTGCTCACTGAACAGGTATCATGCAGAATCCAGATGCATCAACAGGCTATTTGTTCCAACAGTCACACTGACCTGTTTTATGTCTCCTAGATCAACCTCTATCTAAAGATGGAGAAGAAGCCGAACAAAAAGGAGGAGCTGACGCTGGTCAATAATGTTCTAAAACTGGCAACCAAACTACTCAAGGTACCAACTCTGCCTCATAACTCCTCAAAGATCCAATCTGTTTAGATGTCTTACTCTGCTGTCTGATCGTCTCTCTGTCCAGGAGTTGGATACTCCGTTCAGGTTGTATGGTTTGACCATGAATCCTCTGCTCTACAACATCACCCAGGTCGTCATCCTGTCTGCTGTGTCAGGAGTCATTTCTGACATACTAGGATTTAATCTCAAGGTTAGTGCAATCACATTAAAGTCCCAGCCATAGTGTATTTATAAATGATTTGGCTTGTAATCTTTATTCTGGTAGACTGGTGTTATCTCAGCTGGGTCCAAGGAAAAAAAAAAAATGTTTTAATTGAGATCAACAACCATCCAAAACATTTTGAGTGTCATGTTTAATTAACCAATATTTCCACAGCCAGAAAGCCAACTTTCTGTCCCCTCCAGTTAATGTTTTATCCTGCTGTTTTCTGAGGATACAGATTAACTATTTATTTCAGTATCCCAGGCAATTCATCTGATGTGGGGCTGCAATGACCAACATAATCGTTCATCAATATGACAGAACTGAACACTCACAACATTTTGATTGGTGGTTCTGTTTCTAGCAGGCTTAGATAGATAAATATTCATGTACGATTTTTAACAAGCTGCAGAGAAATCAAATATTTTTTTATAACCTGTTAAGATATTTGAGTCTTCATCATATCAGAAGTGGAGTCTGTGCTGAGAAGAAAATTTAACTAACCTCAAAAATTGGTGGGGCCTATGTATAAATCTGAAGGTACAACTTTAACCATGCATAGATGACAATTGTTTTTATAAGTGTGTGTGATATTGTAAGGGTTAATAAAAGACTGTTTTCTTGTTCCGTTCACAGCTTTGGAAGATCAAATCATGACAATAAAGAGAGAAACTGAATCAACTCAGCACTTGTTCAAAGACTGAAAGTCTGGACAAATCAGAATTTTCTGACCTTCAATGTTTCCACTTTGTGCAATTCACAGATTATTTATTTACCCACTCAGTGTTTCTACTTAGGGTTTGTTTCAATTCTAGGTTGTTCAACATTTGTGTTCTGTAACACAAGACAAAGCTATATTTGCCTTCTGCAAAGCAAGTTAGTGTTATGAACATAAGTTATTAATGGTTATGTTCTCAAGGCAAAGACGGGAGTGACATTATTGTAATCTATTTTATGCAGTCTAATGCTGATAATGGTCACATATCTGCAGCGAACAGTTTAAACCCCACGATATACCGAGCTCATGTGTACAGATTTAAGACATTACATGTTGATGCCTACTTGTTTTTGTGGGTAGAATCGTCTGATGTAGCTGAGAAAATGGATCCATGTCTTGTTCTCACCTGGCAGAACACAGCAACAATCAATCATTAAAACCAGATTGTTTCAGGTCTCGTCAGTGGGTTCAGCAGTATTTACAGCAATACATGTGTAGATAGAGAACCTCTCCTGATATAGCTTAGGACAATTTAAAAAAAAAAAAAAGTGTATTCTAATAAGCAAAGCTTACTGTTTTTATATTCTTTGTAGATAAACTTCAGCTGCTTCAGTTTCCTTCTGAACGCATTAAGGTTCTTGAACACAAAGTTTAAGTTACTCTTAAAAGACACTTTTACATTGTTCAATATTGGATCAAAGGCACTTCTACAGTTCACTGGAGTTCACAGATCTGCTCTCTGAAGAACAGTAGGTCTGACACAAACGCATGTTAGTAACGTCTGTATGCAAAGGAAAATATGCACTTTAACATCAGATTATATTGGGTAAAAAGTTACAAATCTCGGTCACATTTCTATGTACCTCACTTGTGTTGAAAGTAAATGCTATCATTTCATTATTGACAATTCAAATCATCTGAAGGAAATCCTAGGTGGTACGTAAAGTTGTGATTAGGATGCTGACATAAAAGAAGCCTCAAAACAAGTTTGAGTTGCGAGCATTATCATTTATGTCTTGAGCATTTGAGGAGGAAGACCAAAGTGCTTATTTAAATGTGTTTGTCTGCTGGGAAAAGAATGTATTTTTAGCATTATGCTTTAAAATCTATTTATTTCCCTTCAGAAATACATTTTAGTTTTTTTTTTTTTTTTTTTTTTGTTTTTTTTTTTTTTTTTTTTTTTTTGTAAAGGCTGCTTATCCTTTACGTACACCTGAAAGCAGAGGCATGATTTATTGTTTTTAAAAACATGCTTGGTTTATATGAAAGCGACTCAAGGTATCAGACTGTTGTTTTTCAGAGAGTCTGAATATTTAGATTTTGTTTTGTGTCTGAGGTCTACCTTTTTATAAGAAAAATAAAAAATTATTGAATTTCTGGCTCTGTTTTTTTTTTTTTTCTGTTATCCAGGAGAGAGAGAGATTTCTTTGTGCTAAAAACTAATTTAGACCTTTTAAAACACTATAAAAATAACTGCCTGTATATTTTATTTAGAAAAATGGGAAATCTAAATCTCCAAATTCATACTTGGTTCGAAAGATATTTGGCAAATTAAATTGATCATTGACCCAAAAAAAACCCATAGCAAAGTTGAAGTGTGCAGCTGGGAACATCATGGTATGGGCTGCCTTTCAGCATATGATACCGACACACTTTACATAACTGAAGGAAGGATGAATGAAAAAATGCATCTGGACATTCTTTATAAGAATCTGAAGATGAAACACCAACATGGACAAGGTGACTCCTAATTGGTTTCGGAGGAAAAAAAAAAAAAGTAAAACTGCGAGAATGGTCCAGCCAATCAACTGACTTGTATCCAATTGAAATTCCATGGAAAGTACTGAAGACAGTATCATGTGGAAAAATAGGTCAAAATCACACCTGTCCATTGTGTGCAATTAGACTCAGGAAACATCCTGAAGTTGTCATTACCGTAGCATCCCATATAAAGTTCAGTGGAAGGAAGAACTGTGGTAGGAAAAGGTGCACCAGCAACAGAGATAACATCAGCCTTGAGAGGATTGTCAAGCCTGTCCTGAACCACTGACTGGATTGTTAATCAGTGGCCCAAAGTCCTGTTTTCAGATTTAAGTAAAGTTTGTATTTCATTTGGAATTTAAGCACACAGAGTCTGGAAGAAGAGTGGAGAGTCCAGTATGAAGTTTCCAAAACCAGTAAGAATTTTGGATGACCTGCGCCCCATAGAGAATCTATGAGCTGTTGTCAAGAGGAAGACAAGTTACACCAGACCCAACAAGGCAGCTATCAAAGCAACCTGGGCTTCCATTACACGGACACAGAACCACAGGCTGACTGTCTCCATGCCGCGCGGCATCGACGCAGTAATTCATGCAAAAGGAGATCCAACCAAGTATTGAAGGATGTTACTGTTCAGTAACATGGACATACTAATTAAGTACTCCCACATTTTGTATAAAACCTATTTGTGTTTAGTCTTATGTTCTAATTACCCACAAAATTGAATTTTGGGTGGTTTTTAGCTGTAAACTATAATTATCAAAATTACCTACAATGAACACTTAAGGTATTTCACTGTGTAATGTATCTCTACATGAGTTGTACTTCTTAACTTTATTAAAATAAATCAACTTTTGATGTAAACCAAGTATTGAGTGCAAAGAAATGAATATACTTTTCAGAAGCCTGAAAATTCAGTTTAAAATATCTTTTTTTTTTTTTTTTTATTGCTCTTATGAAATACTCAAATTTCCTGAGACACTGAATTTTGAGTTTCATTAACTGTAAGCTATGATCATCAAAATGACAAGGCTTGAAATATTTCACTGTTTAATGAATCCATAATATGTGTGTCACATTCTGAAATGAGTGACAGAGAAATATTGAACTTTTTCACAATCTTCTGAGCTGTACCGATATGTACACTAAGAAAAACATTGATGGGTTCAACAATTATTTTACCTGCTGCATATCCAACAATATATAAGTTTTGTCAGGGTTTTTTTTTTTTTTTTTTTTTTCAATTAGAAATAAAAACAACCGACTCTGGAGCAATCTGTAATAATTGTTATCTATCTGTATTTAAATAAAGTCAATAAACAACTGACTTTCATCTTAGCCTAGGTTTAGTTTCTGGATTCTGGCCATTAATGCTATTATCATTTCACAATCAATTTAACAAGCATTAAAGGCAAGAAAACACTGATCACTCTGGTAGTTATTATGCAAGTAAAGCATCAATGGTTAACATCTTCCCCTTCGAATGTTCTCTACTCCATAGAAAACGCCTAACGTTTAATGTACTGAAAGGTGAAAGACTTATTTAATATTTTCTACTAAATTCCTATATGTTTATAAATGCATCAACCAACATGATGCACTTTAATTTAAGTAAAATCCAGGTAAAGGAAAGGGACATGAGCTCTAAAGCAGAAATGGGAATAATCTGATTATTTTCATTGTTGATTTATAATTTTTCAGAGAAGCTGCAGGACATTCATTCTTTTACATGTTAAAGTCATTAAATTGGGATAAAATCTGAATTAAGTCAAATCAAACTCAAAGTCAGACCAGAAATCAGTGCTGGCAGAGCAGAGCTTGAGCCCCAGGGACAATCTCCAGTTCTGATGAGAATACAAATGCAATCTCACTGCTTAAGATGATTTTCAGCAAAATAAAGAAGCAAAACAAACTCACCATCCAGTTTTAATGGACATGAAGACGGGACTGATGGTCTTCAAGTAGTCTGCCATCACCTGAGAACAAAGAACATGGAAAAACTAACTCAATCTGACCATTAGGAAATTTTTAATCACAACAACATTTCACCAAGTTAAACAAAAATCCTATTAAACACAGCCAACAAACGTATGTGCTAAAAGATGTTAGTAATCTCCAGCACTTTGGCTGCTTTTAAGCCCATGCTTCCTTTTAACCAATCCTAGCTGCAGTGTCTGTGCGTGTAGGGGCTCTGATGGCACAAACACCCCAGACGTACTGAGACCAAAGCACAATGTGATTCAAGGGCCCAGTTCAGCTCACTGATCATCAGAACCATCACAAAACAAATGACAATGGGCAATTTACTCAGGCACATGACGTTTGGACTTTTTTTGTGGGCGGAACAATGTAAACATGCATGGACTGATTGGCCAATTTAGAGCACAAAAGTTCCAAAACTGATCAATCAGTAGCCTAAAAATACAAAGTCGCCTATTTGGGATCACTTCGGCTTTAAACAGGATGAAAGAGGTAAACCACAGGATGTAATCAAAGCGTTTTGTCGCTTGTGCTGACGTATAGTTTCAGTAAAGGACTCAAACACGACAACCTTGAATGAGCATTACGTGTTCACCATCCGACTGAGTGTGCTACGCAATCACCGGGTGGTGCAGCTCCATCAACAAGCTCTGCAAAATCTTTTCACCAGCAGAAAGTTCCAAGAGCTTTTAACTAAAACGGTTAAATACGAAAAGGACAGACCCGGAACGACACAGTAGCACCTTGGCTATAAATATCTCTTGAAGGAAAATGCATGAAAAAGGTTTGCCATTGATATCGCAAATGGCAGGAAAATATCTGTACATACCGGCCATAAGCACACCTTCTGAACTTGTCTTCAGCACCGCTGGTAATAACCACCTGCGCACACCGCTAAATCCAAATAAGGGTAAACATGCTTGTTTTCCTTGTCATAGAATTTCTACGCTTTATCCAGAATAAAGATTTTCCTTTTCTCTTTTTGGTCCGATTAAGTTTGGTTTTTGGATTTTTCCGTCACATATTTCTCTTTGAATCGCTCAAAGACTTAAAACTGCAGCAGAGATTTTTTTGTTTGTTTTGTTTAATTTTGGATTTGCTGTTTCATACATACTTCATCAGAAAGAGAAACAGTGGAACAGCCTGTAAGCACGATTAAACTGGAGGAAAAGCCAGTCTCTATTCCACCATTCCGGTTATTATTTTAATAAATGTACTATCTGAACATAGGATGCTGCTTTTCTCTTATAAGTTTTTTCCTGTATGTGTAAAACTCATTTTGTAGAAATAAGTTGAACATGTTACAGTTCAAAGAAAGCTGGGATTACCATGAAGAACTGGAGCACTGAAACATTCCCATAATCCTGGAGAATATCTCCACTGTGAAGCATGGATGACGGATCATTATGCTCTGCCAGGGCTTCAGCACATAAAGAGGTCAAGCATTTATCTGGACATTATGACTAAATAGATCAATAGACTCATCAGACTAAAAATTTTCTACAGTAGTTACTCAGTGTCCCTCTATAAGCAGCTAACATTTTCAATCAAAGCTTCTGACCAGAACTATAGGCATTTAGATTTCCTGTTTGCGCTCATGATACACTTTATGAAAACTTTTTTTATTTTTTTTCATAAAAACATTGACAGAACTTCATTACTTTTCCTGGTCCTGGTAACTTTACGAAAACACTTCTCACCACTAAAGCAACAAGATAGACCGACCCTCTTATGTTAACACTCTCCATTAAATTCCAGTTTGGTTGCATATTCTGGTAAAAGCTAAATCAAATTTAACCATGTGTAACTCAGGCCAGACTCTGAGAGGCGCTTTGAAAGGAAGTTAAAGCTATAACCGATATTTTTCTGTAAAAAAAAAAAAATTAAAATTAAAAATAGCAACACAAAATGAACCACAATTTATACAATGGTTTACTTCCACAAACTAGATTAGCATGCTGGAAATTTGTGTTTATTTTCATTTACTTGGGTAAAACCACTCGCTAGCAAATTTAGCTAACCACGTGCTAGCAACCGCTCGATAGCTCAATGCTAACTACAACAAGCGCACCAAATCAATTAACCCAATAAACGTAGACAAAACCGAAATATTGCCTTGTGTTACACAGCGACAGAGACAGTATACCTAAATTTTAATTTTCAAAAGGTTTAAACACCATATAATTAAATCAATAACGCCTAACGCTAAATAAATTAGAAGCTCACCTGGACCGCTGACCGAGACGCCATTATGGTTCTTGCAGCAAGTGTATTCCCGTTGCTGACAAAGAGGGGGCGCTCTACTTTTCCCCTTTAGAGGCTTGTTTGCGGTCATGCTGAAACCATATTCGTGCAATGAAACAAATTGAGCCTTAATGCTAAAGGTAAGAATAAAATTCTGAAAATAAATTTAATAAATCCACTTGGCATATATATTAATTTTAGTCATAAGAGGGTTAAAACACCACAATGTTATTCTTTAACAAAATCCCATTTAAGTACATTAGTGGACAAACTCTCATCATATATATTAATCATTTTTATTAAAGCCTCTTACCTGTTTTATGGTTTAAATGAAAACTTGATGCGCCAGAATACAGCGGCAGCTTCTCTGCTCACTTTTGTTCCATCAATAAGAAAACTGGGTTGCAGAAAAAAAAAAAATAATTTTGTTAGTTTTATGGGTTTTGGCTCGAGCCCTAAGTTAATAAGTATAAAGTGAAGCCAAAGGCAGTATAGTCAATTTTTAAAGTTAGGGGAGACCTAGGCCCAACCTCGAAAAGATGGTTACAAACTTCATGCATGGGCACACAGCAGTCACTCAGCGCTCCCCTTAAAGGAAAATGATATGGCTCTATTCTGATACCATGTTTAGCTTCAACGTACCCTCCAATAGAGGGAAAAAAAACATTTACACCAAGCCATTTCACTGCCATTAACAGGTTGCTGTTTTTTCTACAGCTGTGCTGTAAAGCTAGTTAGGCTAATAAACTCCAACCATCAGTTAAAATAAACCCTTTGGAGATGTTGCCTGGTATAGTTTCTTGATTAAAGTAATGACGTTTAAGTCAAACAAAAAACCTAGTAATTTTGAAATTGCAATTGACTAACTTTTTTTAGTTGGACTGATAAAATAGCAGAGCAGAAAGATGGATCCATGTGTGGTCAAATGGACGGATGACTGGATAGATGGATTACTGGATACCTGTATAGATGGATTCACAAATGGAGGAACATATGGAAGAAGAGGATGGAAAGATGGTCTGGTACATGGATTACTAAAGGAGTAAATGGACAGATAGATGGATAGAGGCATTGATGGATTGTCAGACCAATAGATCAACAAAACACCAGATGAACAAATGAAACATTTTGGCAATGGGACAGAACAACATCTGGAAAAAAAATTCATACCCTCTTTTCTTTTTTTTTTTTTCATTCTTATACAGACCTGGAAAATACATTTAGTAAACTCCATACTTTTCCACACAAAGTAACAACTAGTTAGACAAACTGAGTCCAAAAAACATTTTTATTAGAACAATACAGCAGATATAAAGGTCTATTGCAAATCAAACACGCCCATCAGAATGGAATATGTGCTTCAACAGACAATATGCTCTCTGCAAGAGAAATAAATTAATATAAGATAGATAAAACAAATAGAAAATGAGAGAAGGAAAACAACGGAACAAAGCAAGATCTTTTTCTTCTTTTACAAAATATATAATGCAAAGAAAAGAAAGCAGATCATTCAACTTGTTGATTAACAACTTGCAAACCTAAATTTCAAACAATCATAGAAACAGCTCAGAAAAAAAGCCCAGAAAAGATGTTCTTATGGTGCAGATGTAAGAATTTGGTATTACCTGAAAACTTGAATTCAAAAAGTTAATCTTTTATCAAACACCAAGCGTCATCTCAGCATCTGAGACTAACCATGAGCCCTTAAAGAAGCAGGAACTTTTTAAAGGATAATGTCAGATTGAACAGAGCTGTTTTTTAAGCGACTTCACCTTTAGTCACTATGTGTTTATTGGGATCTAATGAAGAAAACCGATAATGTGAAATTAAAGCCTGCATTAAAGTGGATAAATAAAAGGCAAAAAAAAAAACAACCCCAAAACAAACAAACTGAAAAAACATTTTCAAGAAGAAAAGATCCTCACCATTCATGCCAAGAGCAACACAGGATGAGGATTAAAATAAACTGCATCTGTATTTAAGAAGACTGCAGTTTGATCACAATTATAAAAAAATAATAGATATGATCGAAGAATTGCTTATAAAAATATCTTGGGTAGGCTTAATATGTTTTAATAAATCATTTAGAGGAGGGTATAGAAAAAAATAATTGTATATGGGTGGAACAGAAATAAGATTTACCTTTTCTATATATAATTTAACAGTATAGGAACGAATTAAAGCCGCTACATATAAAGATGGTTTTTTTTGTTGTTGTTATGGTTGTATTTCTGATTCAAGATTTCAGATCAGTACTCAAGGCTCAGACAGAAATTCAGTGGTCTTCTTGTCAATGTTTTTTAACCAGAGATGTGACCTAAACAACTGCAACAAAATATCAATTCCTGATATTTTGTCAGTTTTCCTGAAAATCTCCATCACTTACAAACAAACTAAAGCTGTGAGAAAGAAATCCAACCACCAGCACATTTATTTCCCCTTCATCATACAGCTGAACACTGAACACTGCCCCTCCACTCAAACAATATGTTTATCATCAAACACATTGATTTATTTATATTTTATAGCATGTTTTTTGTATTTTTTTAAATAAATTTCATACAAATCTATAACCCATTGTTTATAAATCTTATTTACATATTTTTTTTTAATTAAAAGAGACTATGAACCTTGTGTCCCATCCATCTTAACTTATAAAGCTTAACAAAGGAAGAACTCTGAAGGCGTTTTTCACTCAATTGTTTTCATTCTTCATCAGAAAGTGACTCAGAAAACAGCATTCACCAATGGAGAGAGGAAAAAAAAAAAAAAAAAAAAAAAAAAAAACCACCCAAAATATTTGTGAAGTCGGTTCATTAATCCAAGAATTAAATAACCAATGCAAACACAAAGGGGAGTTTTAAACCTCCCATCCCCATCCAAACCAAAGAAGAGAGTCTCCAAACCTGCTTAACAGAACAGGCTGCCATAGAAGAAGTGTCTGAACCATAGAAACAGAGCCAGAAGTGGTTGGTGTGGATAAACTGAGACAAACTGAGAGCAGACTCATTTGTCTATCAGATTAATAGCGCCCCCTGGAGGTAATACTACCCACAGCAGGGCAAGCCACTGTGGTCTTCGGTTGCAGCGATGAGATCTGTGTACGGTTCTGTTTGAAGAGCGAGTGGGATTCTGTGCATATTATTTGAGCCAGTGCCTTCTTGTATACTGTCAGTGAATGAGTGAGTCAGACAGAGTTTGTGTGTGTGTTAAAGCATGCCATCCTCAGTGCAGCCGCCTCCTGCGGTATACCGAAACTCCTGCAGGTTAGAGACGCCGTGGAAATGGACGAAAGCCCCAGCGACCACCAGGATGTGGAACAGCTGGTGAGAGTGGAACTGTGACAAAGAGAGAGAGAGACGGCAGCAATAAGCAGGGAAACATGCTGAAATTCTAACCAGAACATAAATACACGCAGTTATCACAGGTGTTTGTTAGACACTCACCCAGATGTCGCACTTGCCAGGGAAGAACCTCTCTGGGATGCGAGCAGCATACAAACAGGCGCCGGTGATGTAGAGCGTTGCCATGAGCAGCAGCCAGCCCATTTGTCCGATGGTGGTGGCTTTGATCAGACCCTCGCTGATGACAAAGTGAAGGGTGGGAACCACACCGCTCAGACCCAAACCCACAAACACTCCTAAAAACAGAAAGGAGAATCCATTAGATCACAGAGGAACATAGGAAACAATACACAAGGGCTGGGATCTGTCATTTCATTTATGAAATGCAAAACACAAAATCCGCTCAGGCATTTACTGACCAGCTGGATTTCTACTAAGTGTATATTGCACACAAGCGTTCCCACAGCATGATGCAGCCACTACCAATGCAGAAGTCTAATTAGTAGACTTCTTATCATAAAAGTATCATAAAAGGGGAGAAATCCAGATGCAAACCACACTTTTCTGAATAAACCTTTACAGAGTAAACTGTAAATACTCGCCGACGCGCACATTTCAGTCAAACATAAGTGTGTAACTAACATATCGATTCTGAAGCTTTGTTTACCTGCTCTGACTCCTCTGTACTGTGGAGTAGCGAAAAAGTCACATTGTGAAACTGTGATGGCAGCCAGACCCAGAACACACACAACTATCAGGTAGATGAAGCAGGGCTGAGGAGAGCAGTAGAACGAGTAGTACAACCAGGGGACGAAGGAGCCCATGATCAGGAAGGCAATCCCACTGTAGTCCAATCTAAACCAGAACACATCAGTCAGATATCAGAGTCTTTCACGTCCTTTACTTTTACTGCTACAAAAACAGTTGTGTCTCTTACTTGGAAAAGATTTTGGACACGCCCTCCGAGTGACAGTAGACCGTGTGGAAGAGCCAGGAGAAGGAGAGGCAGAGGATGGCTCCAAGGAAAAACATCCCAATTACTACCTTCTCTTGGACTGGAGCCACAAAAGACATGTTGGGTCTGAACATGTACATGAGACCCAGGCAGAGGAAAAACAAACAGCCTGCAGGAAAAAGGAGACAGGAACAAAGTGATGCTAAGAACTCGAGCTAGTAGGAAAGAATGAGAGTGACATTAAAAAAGGAAGACATTCAGAAATATGTCATTTGTTGCACTTTTTCTGTCCTCTAGCATGATTACGTAAGCCATAAGATAAAAGTTCTGCATTACAGCTACATTCCTGCAGCTTTTGGATGCGTCCCTTCTCCAACACACCCGAATCAAACGAACGGCTCATTACCAGGCCTCCGCAGAGCTGGATGACTAAATGCTGATGAGGTAATTTAGCCATTAGATTTGTGTGTGTTGGAGCAGGGATGCACTGAAAGGTTCGAGGTTAGAAGCTCTGCAGGACTGGAGCTCCCCTGAAGTACACAATCTATAACACCACTAGGTGGGAGGAGAGAGCAAAAAACAAAATTGTTTTGCAAGGTAAGCAATAATAACAAAGGAGTTCAGTCAAAAGGTGCACTGAAAAGAACAGCTTCTCTCTGTTAGTAGATTAAATGTTGAACTGACTGAGTCCTTGGCATTCAATCACACATGCTTTCAACACTTCTTATGCAAGGCACTGAAACTGCTTCTTAAGCAATTTATAACAATAATTCTGTTAGCTAACAGATTACAGTACAGTCTGGCTCAATATGAAGATTAAAGGATAAAATAAGAGAAAGTTTCTATTTCAGTCCTAATTGTTCTTTGTGTGCTCTAAGAGCATTTTCCTTGAACACATTCTCTGGAAACTAAATTAAAATAAAGTTTATGTTAGGATGAGCGTTTGACATGCGTACCAAGCAGATGTGTCCAGATGTTCCCCGTCTCTGTGTGGATTCTAAAGATGCTCTTAAAGCAGGCGCGAAATGAAGGCATTGGTGGTCTGTGGCCGTGAAGCAGGAAGTCGTTGTCTTTCAGCCAATCCGGGAGCACGTCGTGAGGGATAACACGCCACCGACCCTCCCACATCTGTTAGGTAAACGAAACAGGAAAAAAAAAATTAATTTTGGCCCCAAGGGCCACTAAAATCTATATACTACAATAGCCTTTAATTAAACAAAAAAAAAAAAAAAAAAAAAAAAAAAAAAAAAAATTGTTGTTTATCAGAAGCAGCTGGTTGTTTAATAAATGACGGAAATTGGGAATGTGTTTTTATGGCGTTGGATCCAGTACAGGAAATTACAGCTGGCTGTAATATCTGCAGTGTGTCCAGCAAAGGTTTCAGCATCACATTATCAGATTCGGTGTGGCCTGATGTAAATAAGTTAAGTGAAGCCCGATACAGCAAACATGACAGACACTGAGAGGAGAGAAGCCTCTTAGAGAGAGACCGACATTAATTGCAATAATTTACAAACTGCTGGCTGAGATTTTAAAAGAATATGTGTATAAATTTACACACTCCAGCAATATTATCTAACAATAGTAGGTACCTGTATATACAGGATAACTTTACTGTATACTTACCCTATTATTTTTCAAACCACTGCAATACACAGACAAGTCATGTGGGACTTTAAATTGCTTGTTAAATAACTCAGAGTGGTAAACTTTTGGCAGCTGATCTCATTATGTTCTCAAAAACCACTCCATTCTCAAAGTTGTCCAAGCAGTTAAGACGTCCAGTCAAGAGTCCTCCTAATGGTCCAGAGCTGCATAACGAAGCAGACCTGCAGGACTCTGAGTAATTCACCAGAATTCTGCACACATTTAAGGGCAATCAAGCACACAAAGTGGTATTGACCAGGTTAATACTGGTACTGCACTTCTGGTGTCTCCTGATGTAACCGACTATCTGCAAAATGAATGTATCAAACCAGGGTGCTCAATATGATGTGACAATCCATAAACAAGAATTAATAACAGAGGGTAAAGATTGTATTTACAAGTACCAAGACACAGATAATGAATTTTTGAAACAACTCTAATTATGTGGATGAGACTGAAGAGGCTGATATGAAACCAATTAGTACAATAACTATGATTAATGACTGTAAGAAAAACATATGTAATTGGCAGGCCTCATTAGGTTTATACATTTTCCATTTTGGCCCATGTCCAAATATGCTCTGTTAGAGAAGGTATTTACAACTAGGAAAACATAAGCGTAGTTTACTTTAGAGCACAAGACTATCACAGTTTCTTTTCCTGTGTGACTTTATTGAGCATCTCAGTAAAACAAACTCCTGGGTGGAGCTTAGTGAGAAATACAAGCAGAACATGGAACCATAAACATGTAAACAGCAACATTAAGGAGAAGAGCTGAGGGAGAAATTATGTGTAAAAAGTATTTTTACTTACTTTATGTACAAACTCCTCCATCCTTTCCATGGCGTGGTGGGCTTGTAGCAACGGAGTCATTCCCATAAAGCCTTCGTCGTTGCTTCTCTCATCCTCGTTCTGATCCTTCTCGTCCGTTTCTCTTCTTCTGTCATCCTCTTCATGGCACTCTGGGACAGACTGAAAGAAGGCAGACAAACAACATTAGACTGGATTTAGACCAAAACTTTCACAGCTTAAATATACATAATTTCTTTTACTAGATAGTTAATGAGAGAATGTTTGCTGAAGTGGTTGAACATCACAAAGGACATCAACCATGAGAATTAATAAAGTTTGCCTCGACTATAAACCTACTGGACATGTTTCCTCTTCCCTAAAAGCTAAAAGGTAGTGGACTATTGTGTGTTAAATAATTACATCCACAAATAATTATTTGTGATATTGATACATAAAAGAGAACACACCTGAATACAAGTTTTAAACTGCTAAAAGAAATCCTGCAGCAATTTGTTTCAGGCTTGGAGTCACTTTTAAACCTTTAAAAAAAAAAAAAGACTTTTATTTTGAAATGCCAACAGAATCACAGCAGATGTCTGGATACAGAGTTTAGCAATTATCTAACCTATGAAAGATTAAGCCTTACATTTTTAAGAGTATACATGGGCTTTATTTTGAAATCTCTTTCACCACTGGTTTAGTTACATAAGCAATTTGGACCCAAATTCTGTATTAACTTAAGAAATATTGAGGCTTTTACTTTGGAATGGAAACGCAAACCTTTTTAAAAGCCCAACAGAATCACCATTTCGATGCCTGGTTTAGGTCCATGAATGCTGTGGCACCTATTTTTGCAACTGCTGGCACATGTATGTTAGCAATTTGATACCTATTCTAGTAATAATCCAAAATGCATCGAATTATTAAATAATTAACCAACAAACATTTTCGTGACAACTGATTTTGTTCAATAAAACAGATGCTGACACACAGCCTGCTGAAAGCTGTCATTCATAAACAAGAAGCTCAACAGTCAGGCAGTGTGAATTTAGTCTAACAGCTGGGGAGCCAGGGGCTGGCTAGTGATAAATATGCAGTCATTAATCAGAACTGGCGTACAAACAAACACCAACTCTGACCCTGCAGAAATAACACACACTGAAACAGCGATGCTCCATGTGGAATCAGGTGGAAAACGGTGATAAGGACGGCTGCTGAAAACAGCTGAGATCATCCCAACCTCCTCCGTACACATTTTATTTTATCGTGAGTGAAGATAAACAGAAAAAAATGCACCTTCTGTTGTAACTAAACAAGGAAAGAAAGTGAGGAAATGTAGAAAAAAAGCAATGAGACGCAGAAATAAATTAGGAGACTGTAAACTAACCTTTTTTTTTTTTAAAAAACAGACAAAAAACTTCACTGGAACAGCCCAGTTCCTGTCTGCTCTTAGAATAATGGCTCTTCTGATGAAATGTACTTCTCAGTTCCTGTGGTTTGTGGGTTCTTTGCATATGCTAACATTAAGTTTGTAAATGTATTGGTGCTGTTTAATCATCCATGAGGACTTATTTCATTTATTTCAGTTTCAAAGACAACATAAGGGAGACGACAGTAGTTCAGGTTGAGAGTATCTGTGTCTATAACTCAGAACATGTGAGAGGAGGCCACGGAGTCACAAGTGCTCGGCTGTATTGCCATGGCAGCTCCACTACATCCACACTTGAAACATCTTTTTACATCTTAGACAGTTTAAGCATGTTTGTTAGCCCAAAACGTTTAAGGTTGTTAATCTGCATGCACAGAGTTTAATTTTTAGAACCCACAAAGCTGAACTCACTAATCACGCTAAATGACTCGCATAAGATGCTAAAGACAGTTCATAAAGTCAACTTGAAAACATATTGTCTTTGTTTCACACAATAAATCAGAATTAACTAGAACTGGCATCAGAAGATCAAAGCTTATGAACAAAAACTGAAGATCAGCCATTAATTTGTGATTGTTGCATCTCTATTATGACGTTGAAATATCAGGGAAAAGAAAGGTTAAATGGAGAGCCCCAAAATCATAATACACAGAAGCAGCATGGATTCCCTGTGGGAGGAGAGGTAGTTAAATGTTTCTTGTTTTGATCACATCTGTTAAGGTTGATTTTAGTTATTAGTTATTAGTTTAGATCAATGATCACTTTCAGCAGTAGGCTAAGCTGGAGGTCTTAAAGTTGGTTAACAGACCACAAAACACAAACTAAAAGCCACTCGTTTCCTGAGAAACGTTTCAGCGGCACTAAATGCTGCTCTCACAGAAAGCTGCAGTGCTGAGGTTTGGTGGCAGGTGGCACAGGATGTCTGGGGAAGATCTGCTCATCAGAAGCTGCTGTAGATCATTCAAGATCACTTTCAGAAAATATTCAAAGGCTGAAACAAAGCATGTTCTTGGAATGTTGGACCACCTCTCAGAATGTGTGTTTACCCCATTAAACCCCCTAAGAGTTACACATGCAACATGTGACTTAACCTCAGCCATTCAGCCTTCAAAAGCTCATAAGGGCAAAAGCTTTGGAGTTAAATTTCGCTTTGTATGGAAGTGTCTGCATGTCCGGCCAACGATATGAACCATCCCTCTTAGAAGCGCCCAGGTTGGCTGCTCATCTAACACACCCTGTTATTTATTCCCTGCACCGCAGTTGTAGTCATACTTCAGCAGAAAGCCTTTCTAATTTTTCTCTGAATTCATTTCAAGGAAATAACACCTGAGACACATGATCAAAGTTTCTACGAAAAGCCAATAATGGGTTTGCATAGAACATCACCTGCACACTGGTTTCTCCCTTCACTAAACAAAGTAGTTTGGTAAATTGTTTCCTGAAAATACGTAAGTGTAAGTACATTCTCATTTTTTCAGTCCAGCAGAGCTAAATTTGTAAAAATCCCAGAGTTTTTTGCTACTTTTGCAAAATATCAGAAAAAAAGCTTAACTTTACTGTTTTTTCAATAATACCAACTTTTGCCTAGTAATTTTTCTACTGAAGCAATGCTATATCTAGGGTTTGTGTACACAGATGCTCACAGTATGTTTGATAAAGAAGGTAAATAGACTTATCAGTGAAATATAGGCACACACTAGGCCGGATTACACAGCATGATCATTAGTTTTATTTGTGTACTTTGCCATGGAGAGAAGCAGAATAAAAGTGTCATAAAGTGTCATAGGACAGGAAGTTTCCATATATATCTATGCAGATCAAAATGTTTATCAATGTAGCAACGTAATAAAGCTGTTAATCACACTATAAATGTGACTGTTACTCGGGTTAAATGGTGGCTGTTGCATCAATACTAGAAACAAATGCAAAAAACATACAGCACTTTTGTCAGATCAGATATTTACCTAAATTATTTACACAGATTTTCTTAACTTTGGAAGTTTTTGACAAAATTAGTATTTGTATGGATAAATGTTTTTTTTTTGTTGTTTTTTTTTTTCCATTCACCACATATATCCTGTCTTGATTGATAAACAGAAATTGGAAGAAATAAGGCCTTAAGATAATTTTCTAGCTAGAAGTAAGTCAGGATGTTTTTCTTGTAATTCCCAGAAGACCAGACTTCTTCTCTGCCACAAAGAACATATATCCAGCTCCCCTCAGACTCATTAACTCCACGTTGTTCTTCCTGGTCAATTTCACCTGATTAATGACTGGGTTTATGTAAACATGCACGTCACACACTTGCATTTTGAGGTATCCACTGCTTAGTGCAGTTTAATAGTGAGTCAGCTGGAGCAGTATGTCATGGAAGGGAGATCGGGATAAAAACGGAGATCAAACAGCTGAGGGCAGGATCTAGGAGGCGGCAGCAGCAAGCTAAGAGGAACACAGCTGAAACTTTGGAAAGTCTGAGGGTATAACATGCCAAAGAGGGAAGAGCTCACCCCTGCACACATTAACCTCAGGGCAGGGCGGAGATATTCAGCATGTGACTCACACATGTTCACTGCTGTCTTGGGATTTTAGAAAAGACACCATGACCCTCAGAAACAGCATGCTCTGAAGACAGGACACTGTGCTTCCTGTTCTGACCAGGTGGAGGGTGTGAAGAATCTACATAATCTACTTTTCTTTAACACTTCAAAGTTCGGGTGCTAAAATCGGCCACTTTAAAGTTTTAGTTTTCCTTCACCCAACAAATGAACAACAGGTTCATTAGATTGTTATTAAGCAACTACACGCCTAATTTTCCACTGTTGCATCATAAAGTTTCAAATAATTTCATTCCCCTTGCAGTTAACAAGATTATTGTGAAAAAAAAAAAAAAAAAAAAAAAAGAAACATCTAAGATTTGTTTTTATTTAATTTCCTTCATTATAATTATTCTTACATAGCTAATCTAAAAGCTGTATAAGAATAAAAAGTGTTTAATGTAATGTTTATTGCTTGTTTCATAATTGGTTACTGTATTATGTTTTTATGGAGTAAAGCACTTTGAACTACCTAGTTGCTAAAATGCGCTATACAAATACACTTGACTACTTAGTGTTAGGATGTTAGCCAGCAAACGTAACCATCTTTATACAGCAGTCTTCATGCCTGCTGTGTGTCTTCCAGAGATGAAATTAAAAGCTGCAAAAGTGAATTTGAGTACAGTTCAGTTTTTCCCAGATAAGGTTAATTTTCTAACTGTGCATTTTAATGTTTATTGTAAGCTACTAACAAGATGTTTTTAAAAACAATGGGGAGTGTCTGAATAGTAATCCACTTCTGTGTCATAAACAAATGGCATGAAAGCAAGAACAGTTTCAATCAAGCAGCTGCAGCAAAAGACAGAAGTGTAATAGATTAAATCTGATGGTAAACAGGATGTGGGATGCCAGCCTGAAAGCTTCACCACATGCGCACACACAGACAGCACACCGTGAAAGCCTGAAACAATCCCTTGTGGGGGGGGGGGGGGGGTTCGGACACCCTGCCTTGTTGTGGCCGGGGCAGGTGGCTTCTAATGCCTTCTCAGGTTTACGTGTTGTATTACAGCAGGTAAAACAGTTGAACCCTAACACACACAGACAGAGACAATAGGCACACAGCAAAAAAAACGATTGTGTTTCAGCTCGACTGCCTTTCATGCTGAAGAATACAACGGCAGCTTTGACCGTGTACACACACGGAGTCTGAAAATCAACACAAGCGTTGCCTCAGAGAGAGTGTGTCTGGCACATTTGTTTAACCAGCTCAATAGTCTGCCTTCACGGGACGATATCACAGAGATACATTAGCTCTCTTTCCAGTAAGGCAGCTTTTATAGACATAACACATTTCTTTATAAATAATAAATCCAGGATACATTAAATAACCACACATCACCTTAGACTTATCAGGCAGAGCCAGTTTCATCATAATGCAGCTCTAATTACTACAGTACAGTGTGAGTCATCATAGAGCCTGCAGATCCTTGAAAGTGGTGCGGTTATCAATAAGCGGAGGTGGTGGATGTTGAAAACCTTGAACAAAGAGGCTCGTGACCAAAGCAAACTCAAACTCCAAGAAGCTGCTTGTAAAATTGACCTTACAATCATCTGTCATCTTGCAGCAAACTGAAAAAAATATCTGCAGTCAATCTCCCTCCTTTGTTTATCTTGAAAGAAGACTGATTTCAGTCTTTCTGAGTTTCTGTAGCTCACATTTTGCAAGTTTAAGAAAAAAAAAAAAAAAAAAAAAAAAAAAATTTTACTCAAATCCTTGAATCTGATTTCTTTTGACAAAAACTGTTAATTTTTTTTTTTTTGTGAAAAAAAAAAAAATATTATTCAAAGTCAATTACAAAAAAACACGTAGTTCAATTTAAAACCGGCAACACTCTTTGAAATACGTGAAAAGTATTTTTTCCACCAACAGGTTAATTTAAAACAACACCGAGCTGAAAATGAGAAGAAATTTTTAAAAAAGTTAATGTCGATCAACAAATTGTCTCCAGAAAGCTTTGAGCAATATTTCTCAAGATAACTTGAGGACATAAAATCAGTCCCTTTCAACTTTAACGTCTAATGAAACATGCGGAAAACATGAAATTAAAGTTCTGCCTTCTTCTAGAGAATTGAACTCTGAATTCTGCTGTAGCTCTTCAGGCTTAAACATCAAATGGCTCAAAGATTATCCCCAACGCACGGGAAACCACTATAGGATTAACGGTACTTGAAAGGAGGCTCTGAGCTTTTCTAAACTGGCTTCAAAAGTCAATTTAAATTACTTTCAAAACTGCTCTTTAGAAGATTTTACTATACGATTTTTGAACATCGACTGTGTTTTTTGAAGACCTAATCTATGCTTATCACTTATATTAAATGAATATAAGTCTAGATTTTTATTTTTAACTGTGAAAATGAAATGATGTATCATTTTGTTTTTAAACGGCCAAACGGGTCCGCTTCACGCTCAAACCTTCCTAATGATTCCTCTTACATTATTAACATTAGGATGTGAGTTTTGGTTTTGTTTTGCAGTGTGACCTAGTAAAGCCACATGCCTCTGAACAAAACCCCAAAGCCCCTGACAAGCTGCATGTCCAGTACATACCCCGTGGTGTGAGGGGCACTCTGCGGTGCTGAGGTGACTGGTTGAAGAGCCTGAGGTGGTGGGTGTGTCTTTCTCCCGTGGACTCATGGGACTTGCAGGTGAGCAGTTTGTGGCTTTTTCTATGAGGTTAGAGTTTCTGTGTCGCAGCACAAAGGCCGGGCCCTCGGCCCCGATCGTCTCTCCTTCGTCCAGCTTGGAAGGCCGGACTGTCTTCTCCAGTCAAAAACTAAAAAGGATCTCAGCTGGAGCTGGGCAGCGGACTGAGGGGTGCAGACACCACCTGAGGCCAAATCTGGAATGATAAAAGACTGGAAGTCAGAATAAAATAGGCAGATAGGCAGGTGAAAACCCAAACTTTAATGTAGTTTATTCGGAATTTATGTGATAGACCAACACAAAATGACGCATTAATGTGAACCAGAAGGAAAATAGAACCACCTCTTGCTGTGGTTACAGCTAGAGATCTTTTGTGGTCTGTGCCTACCAGCTTTCACATCAAGACACAGAAATTCTTGCTCATTCTTCTTCACAAAACACCTCAACCTCAGTCAGATTGGATGGAGATCATCTACAAACATCATTTTTCCAGTCTTTCCACAACTTCCCAACTTCTAACACATCTATAAACTTCCTGTTGGAAAAAGTTTCCCCTCTGCATGACACTGCCACCACCATGTTTGGTTCTTACAAAAGATGTTTGCAGTAGCAGACATGGCTTGCATTGACTAATCAGTTGACTTCAACTGGATGCACTGGATTTTATTTGTGCAGAATAAGAATAAGGAGGAATATAAACATGCAATATTATTCAGATTTTGTATTTGTAAAAACTTTTCAAAACTTTACATTATTTGCCTTCCATTTACTATGCAGTGCTCAATAACATACATGGTTCAACTGGTATGAACATTGAATACCTGGATTCCAGTTGAAGTCTGCGAACTTGAAGATGGGTTTGAGTCGAGGTTATGAGGGACTAAGCTGGAGAGGAACTGCAGTCCAGATAGAAAGTGGAGGGAAAGAAAAAAAATGCCTGATGTTAGTCCTAATTTATTCTTAAAAAACAGAACATATCAAGACAAATACTACCATATAATATCAACTTAAAAATGTAAAGATAAATAAGTATTTGTTATTTAAGACAAACTAAAAACAGTTAACTAATTAAAACATTCAACCCTTAAAGAGATGTCAAATAACTGAAGTCAGTTATGCCTCACACATATTAGTGTCTTGTCTGAATCACTCTTATGTCATCCACAGTATTAGGACCCTAAATGCTGCATTTAACAACAGTTGCAGACAATTAGAAGCTGCCAACTTGCCGTCATGGTGAGTTGCTTCGCAACGAGAGGTGTCAAGGACAGCAACAAGACATTCACATACAGGAAGCAGAAATATTCCCTGATGACAAATTGTTTTGCTCTGCAGTTTTCCTCTTTAACACAACTAACTGTTAAGAATCACCAATTTAAATAAGCAATTGTAAATTTAACCCATGTTTATATCAATTAAGAGAAGGTTCTCATGGCAACCACTGCATTAAATTTGTGAACGTTTCTACAAAACAAAATGCTTGCTGATATTTTAACTGCATGTTTCAAAAGAGAAGACCACAGCTTTGGCATTTTGGAAATGATCACCAGCAGCTGCATTTCAGCATACTGCTGCTACTTGCCTTATGTTTCCCTCTCATCCTTCACTGTGCTCCAATGAGGCCAAATCAATGTAAATATGTCCCAAAGGTTAGCATTGGGCAGCTTCATTTAAACTCTCACCCTGCCCCACAACACGTACATTAGGGCTTATCTGCTCAGTGGAAAAAATAACCCCTAAGGTAAACAAGAGAGTTTCTTCCACACATATTGAGGGAGAACTAAAGGTAATACAGAAATAGAAGAGAGTAACAAGTACTACCACCAACATGTTTTACACATGAAATGAACCTTCAGACAGTGATGTTATTCTATAGAAAGACAATCTGAGATAAACTGATATAACTGGCTCGTTTTTAGGCACTTTTAATATTGAACTCAAGCATTTCTACACTCAGTGACGTCTTATCGATCTTGAGCTGTTCTCTCTCTGAAGCAAAACTATTATCAAAAATAGCTGGGGCACTTTTCTTTGGTAGCTGCAGCCTCATTTCCTGTCAAGATGGAAAGTTTGCTTTCACAGCTACTTTTGATGTGGATTTTTTCAGCTGTAGTTTAGTTCCCAGGAGCATAGTCTCATGTGATGCTGCGTGAGCACAAACCATCCTTTTGACAATTTGAGAAGGTCTCCCCCCCAAAAAAAAGCTAAGTTAAAAGGCCTGCATGGAGAAAAAAAGTAAATAAGTCTATTTATTCACCACTAGACTAACATTGTTAATTTTACTTTGTTCAAAAAGTTTGATGTTATAAGAGTGTTTTTCATTCTTCGTTGTTAAGTATACTGAGAAATCGAAGACTCGCACACAATCATTGGCACCACTTGTGAAAAATAACCACACAACAACAATAACAAAACAAGCAGAACAGTGCAGACTGGCCCGGCTCCAAATTAAGATAAAAAGACTCATTTGATGGAACTAAAGATATGGAAACAACACAAAGCAACAACTCCTTCACACACCCAAACCAGGACGTGCTTCCAGGGTTCTGAACCGACTCCCAAATTGTTTTAACCCCGAGAACAGCTGACACATTATGTCCGTCCACAACAGGATGCAGAATGAGTCATCGAACTTTTTCATGCAGGGTAACTGATCACACTGGCTTCCAGACGAGCAACTGGTATCATGCAAGCTTTACTTTTTCACTGCCGATGCCCCAGTTTAAGAATTGGTTTCATTTCTACAGTAAAGTCTCAGACAATACTCTCATTTTCCTGTTTCTCTGTTTGCTCTACTTACTGAGAGATATGATGGCTAAAAAAAATATCATTTACCTCACTCAGTTATACACAGAAAAATCAACCTAAAGGCTGCTTTAAAGGGACCAGACCTGCTGACTGAAACAGGACCCACTAAAAATCTCTCCAGCTGTACCTCTGAGCTACAACTAAATCTTCTGTTTCTATTGGTTTTCAACTATTCTCTAGCATTAAATAAACCAAAGTCACTATTTCCTACTGACCGCCACTACTTTCCATGAGCTCAAGCCTTTTAGTCACAAAAATTGACATCAGGTTTGGGCATGGAGAGCAGGGAAGGTCCTTCAACCTCTACATCCAAATGAGTCACATTTAAGTCCGACAAACTCAAATAATTACAACAGACAAAACTAAATATAATCGCTGGTGGGAGCAATATTATGAAGCTCTATGTTAGACATTATTATTATACTGGTGAATTTGTTACATCAAGGATTTTACCCAAAGTGTAACACTGAGAACATAGGTTTAGATACTGGGATGAAAGCTATTTTTTCATTGCACATTAATGATATCACAGTCTTGAAATATCCAAATAAACCTCAATAATAAGCTTAAAGGATGTCCATGGCTTTGCCAAAAGTTAGGTTTAATACAAAGAAAACCAGGTTCACGAATCAGTCAGATATTTGTGTGAAAAATGTCTTTGACTTTCTTCTTTCAGTCTATTCTTAGTGTAGCGTCCCAAATCTCATTTAATCTGCTCTGCATGTTGCTGCTGGTTTTCTGTCTGATAAATTCAAAGCTTTGTGCTGCTATCCAGAGTTAGAAGAAGAAGAGACAGGAGCGCCACTCCTTTTTTTTTAAAGCAATCAGGTGAACAGATCACTGTGCACTCATGTGCAATGGAGCATGCCATTGCTTTTCACTCCAAATTTAAAATAGATATCTTTTGATTCTGAAAAATTCTGTATTGATAAATTGAAAATAAGTACTCTGGTCAAAACATAAACACAAAAACAAGCATGCATGCTCACTCAAGTCATATTTAGCAGCAGAGCAACTGACACCACAGCTAAGTAATGTGGTGCCAGTTACTGGTGTAGAGTAGCATGCAACTCGCTCCATAAATCAATCACTGTAACTTCACAGAACTCAAATGAAGAACTGCTGAAAACCAAATAAAAGGATCGATACAAAATGATTTGTACTCCTATTTTTACAAGTGGTGCAGAGATCCCAGCTGAAAGAAAAGGGAAATCAAATACAAAGGAAAGTAGTCACAGAGTTCATCTCTGGCTCTGGACATCAAGGTGTGGTTTTAGATCGTGCACCAATCGTGACATCTTATTATTTCCACCGTGGACTACAACTGTTTACTTACAAATATTAATTACTACGAAATTAAGCTCAACAGAAAGCATCCCAAGTCACAGCGAGCCTTATGAAAAAGAGTAGAGCAAACTAATCTACAATGTAAAAAAAGGAGGAAGTTCAGTAAACAGAAGTAGGTCAAATATTTTCTTGTGTATAAAAAAAGGAGAAAAAAATATAAATAACAAGGAACCAGTTTTCCAACATGTCTCCAGCTTTAACTGTGCTTGAGGCCTGCATGAATATGTAGGTGTCCTGTTATGACACACTAACATGTAGGTCACGGGCAATTTCAAAGCAAGGACTGTTTTCTTTACTCTCACTCAGTAGGAAGTAGATATCGGACAGAGGTCAAGCTGTAAAACAACAGTATTGTAGTGTCAGGTCCGAGTACTGCAGGCAGCCCGGTTCTGATCATGTGACCTGTTATTAGGAGGTCAACAGCAAAGTCATCTTTACTCGCCTCCTTTTAGCTGATTATTAGTGATAAAATATTCAATTTTATAAGAAGGTATTTGACAGATAAGCTATAAAAGCTTTTCCTCATCAGTCATTTATAAAATAACCACTTTCAGAATGAAATCTTTACATTTTAAAAGCTCCCATTTTAAATTCAGTGACATCCTAAAAAGCTAATTAATACAATTAGGAGAATAATGGGTCAACTACAACAGAAACTTTAGGTTACTGAAACATAAAGATACCATTATGATTATTATTGTTGTTAAGTTGTTGCCCACCAACAGATCAAGTTACAGAAAGAGATACTTCTTCATTAAATTCACTTAAACCAACTGCTGAACATATTTTATGTCAAATGAAGCTGCAAACCAATGATCACAGGTCAAAAAGTTATTGGTTAAATAAACAGTGTTCGACTGAAATTTGGATGGTATTGCCAATAGAAAAACCTGCATCAGTCAACCCCGATGGGTTGCTTTCCTGCTAAACACGACACATTTCAAAATCTGATGATTTTATCAGAAGTTTGATGTGTACTTAGCTCATCCAGAACCTGAGATCCTTCATTTTTGCTGCTTCACTTGTGAATGTTTGAGGATGTCCAATGGTATGAAATTTCCCCTTCAATGTGTGCTCCCAGTATGAGTCATTTCATCAGACATGGCCTGCTGCGTGCCACTTGGTACGTCATCGCTCTCTCCCTAACAGTCACTAACCAAAATGTGTAACACCAGATAAACACATATTTCACAGAATTTCGCTCCCACACACCAAATGCACAGCCTTTTTTTATTTCTTAGTCACAGCTCCTTAAAGTAATGACATTACAGACACAGAGCAAGTTACAAGAAGACAATGAATGGTAAACTTTGGGTCACTATTACCTTCCCATGTCTTATTTCTGAGTGTGTCAGCCAGCTTTGCTTAAATTCCTACCTCAGCATGACGTTCTGTTTTCCACTGACCTGTAATGCAGGTTTTACAAGCCTAACAGATGACCAAATAGCCAGCCTGTAACACTGACTCACAAACAGGTTACCCAGGCTCAACTACTCAAATTCATCAACACAAGCCTACAATGATCTGCATCTTCAGTCCTTCCTCACAAATGTTTCGCAAGCAAACGTTCCTCTTGCGCAAAGGTAATTTAAAGGCCAAAAACTGAACGTTCTTAAAATCACCAAGTTTGTGAAGTAAATAGGCAGATAAACAGTAGCATGTAAATAGGAACAGACACTAGTCATTGACCAAAACTCACCACTAGCAGGTAAGATGATCAAAGTTGCTCATCTAGGTTTCAGTGGAAGGAACGTTCATGAAACGTACGAAGCTGAACGATGTACCGAACTGGCTTTTTTCTGCCCGATACCAATGTCACATTTTTCTTTGACGTCTGACCCATCTATTCAGATTTTGACTAATACTATTAAACAGAAAATATTTAATATTTATCCATAGACTTTGACCTTTGACAGTGACATGGAGCTTCTCTCCTCACCAGTCCATACCCATAAAGATAAACAGATAAAACTTGTGTCAACATGTTCTAGACAGTGATCTTTGAACAACCCTGACAACCAGCTACTGTTCTGTTGTCATAGTCTGTTATTCTGAATTTTCACACTTTGCTCTAAATACGTCCAGTGAAAAATAAAAATACTTCTGCTACTGTGAGTTTAGGCTGTCAGAAATAGGACTGAGTTGTGGGATTTTTTTTTAACCAATGCAAGAATCTTTCAGTGCAGGTTAAACTTCTCGTCTCATTAATTTGCAAAACCCCACTTCATCTGGCAATCCTAACACTGACACTGATAAGTACTTTTAAATTTTCACATCTGCCTCTGCAAAGTTTGGCTGCTTCAAGATAAACGAAATAAATTCACTGTCAGGTAATTCTTGGCTTTTCTGTTGCCCATTTAAAAAGGTTTGTGGATCAGGCCTAAATATGCTTCACAGACTTAAACGCAGGTTCTGGTTGTTGTGCTTTACGCTGTGTGTCGCTGTGGTTAGGGGTTTCAAACAAGCCTTCCTCTAAATGTGGGGCAGCTCTGCAGAGATCTAAACCTGTTGTTTGAAGCCAGATGAATGGTTTGACTGTTCAATATGACAAGGGCATTTAGACATAGGGAACACAGAACACTCCAACCAAACTATAATATTACCCAAAATCCCATTTCAACCTCTGTGTCCACAAAGCTGCAGCTGATCACAAATAATGACCAGCTTTAACTTGGTTGAAACCTCATATGGGTGGGGTTAACTTTTCGGGACCAGTAATACGGTATGATTCAGGACTATCGGCTACCTGGCTTCTACATAAAAATGAACAGCTAATATCAAGAGCATGTGGGCAAAGTGGGTGTCCCCTGGTGTCCTGATACAGCAGGGACATTCTGGTCCAGCTGTCAGGAGTCTTATGATTGAGAGCAAAACAAAGGGTGACACTGTGACGTGCATTTAACACAAACACACACTCGTTCTGAGTTGACACACAGCACAGTTATACACTTCTGATAGGCACTGGGGAGTGTTGAGAGGATTTAGGAGTTTATATTAAATCAACCAAGAATTAATCTTATCAGTTGGAATAACATAATTTGGTCATTGTAGAGATATAAAAGCCAAATGTTAATGGTTCGTATGTTTTTGTCATTATAAATAGGATAAAAAATTATTTCATGCACCACAAGACAACAGTGCTTAAATTTATTGCAATAGAAGAATCGGTATGTAGCTCATGCTGGTTGAACAGTTTCAAAGGTTATTAAAAATAGATCATTTTCATAAGAGAAAAGGTAGTAGTTTCAGGGCAGGAGGCATTTTCCAACAAAGTCATGTAATTTGGTAAAAAAAAAAAAACAAACAAAAAAAAAACCAAGGACATATTGAAAAACAATTGGTTAAAATAAATACATAAATTTTAAAACTATCTTAAATTAGATTCCTTCAATTTAAACATATATATATATATATATATATATATATATATATATATATATATATATATATATATATATATATATATATATATATATATATATGATTTTAGTCTGGGATTTAAAATTATTCCAATTATGAAAGAAACTCCAATGAAAACCAAGAACTTTGTGTGGTTGAACCTTATGAAGAAATATATTTTTATAATAAAATTGTAAAATTATAGATAATTAAATTATCCTAAATACCTTTACTCTCTTTTTAGCACCAACTACCTGGCATAAAGCGCACACAAAGTCTAAATTACTATTCATAGCTAATTAAACCAGAGCTCCAAGTCTGAATGAAGCCAAACCACTACTGACACAGTGAGCACAGAGTAGCAGACCACAACAAGGTTGTCGGCCCTGCTGGTGAACAACCAAATCAAGTGGCTTTAAAGCACTAGGTGGTAATCCAAAAGTGGGTCAGATGAAAATATGTGGTCTCAGATGATAAAAAAGAGCAACATAAAGCTATTAAAAATGCATATTCCTTTTGTGTGTGCAGCGTGAAACTGACTGAATAAACCCACATTATTAATAACTGTTCAGCATCACTAAATTTTGGGTTTTCCACACATTCCTTCAAGGATGGGAAATTCATCTGTCGTCTTTGTGGATGAACAAGATAAGATCATGGTCTATTAGGTCATCACATAAAATTTCACTCATTAGGGACGGACAGAAGTAGATGTGAAACTTCAGGATATAGTATGTACACCATCAAAAAATTATTTTTGTCACTCATATTGCATCTAAAAATCAGTGAGTAACCTAAATAACAGCTTAATATGTTTTATTATTTATTTAATCTTTAAAAAGAATCTGTTTAAATGTTGTTGGAGCTTCAAAGCAATCCCATTCAATCGTTTACCCTCTAAAGGTGTTTCATGGGTTAAGATGATTACTGGGCCCATGGATGAAGTATTTAAGTCTTGATAATCTTATTTATTCAGGCTTATGCAAGTGTTGTGTCTGTACATTATCATTTACACAACAGCAGGTATTGATGTAAAGCTTTTAGAACAAAAGGTGAGCTTTGGAAATCTTTTTTTTTTTTTTTTTTTTTTTAACCAAACCCACTCAAAAAGATACAGGTTTTAGGCTGATTTTTGTGATGTTTAGGAAATAAATAAGACGTTTATGAAAAATAGGAGCAGCTATTCTCTCTCGTGATCAATCAAGTTCACAGTGATAGATCTATTACTCTTTGAGCTATGTTTAGCTGCTCTCCTGGCTGGCACACTTTCAAAGACTGACATCATCATACATTAAATTCACCACAGAGCTGTACTTTCTCATGAAGAAATATGACATTTGCTTGATATCAATGTCTAGCAGGGTAAGAGTTGGAGCACATATCAGCTTGAGCAGTAGTTGAATTCTTTGGATGAAATTCAGGCCACATTCTTCTGCAGAATGTTCCAAAACACTGATTGTCAGATAAATGTGAAAGGCATTGAAACATCATAAATTATGCAGTAAACTTCAGCTCTGAATTTCACAAAACGATTTTGTTTGTCAATTTAAAAACAAAGCCTGTACCTGCTATAGTGGAAAAACAGCTTAATAGCATATTGGGGAAGAACAACTCAGTCTCATGATCCCACGAAGTTCAGTTTCATTCTGTCACTTTAGGTTAGTTGTAAAATGGAAACTTAATCGAGGAAAAGCAAACTATATTAAATATGAATTTCTAAGAGAGGTCTGCTATAGCTAGGTTGCTGGAAGAGTTTCTATACTGCTGAAGTTTGGGTCTAAGACAACTACCCAGCCCATAAAATATTTATAAAATGACTTCATTCTTGAAGAACACTGACATAAAATTGGATGGTGCACCATATACAGATGGAGAGAAATATCAGATATCTAAAAACAACAACTTCTGTCTCATACTTCTGCACCAGACACAAATATTCAGTTGTGACAAGTTCATTCCTGGTAAATGTGTTTGTCAGCACTGCATGCTGGTGATAATAATTTATTTTTGGAATGATTCTTGTTAACGAGTGTCATAACCATCTAGAAAAATACTTAGCATTTTCTGATCCAATACAGTAACGGTTCAACACATTAAAAAATAGTTAAGCTTACTTAAAAAGTAGTATAAACATCCATGATGGAGATGGCTAATAAAAATGTATTTTTCTGGGTAGATTCCTAGTATCAGTGCATACAAAAGTTTTAAAAAGTTACACTTTAAAACTCCACAAACATTTCCGTTACAGAACTTTTACAGTTTAAAGGGAACTGAATGAGATGTCAGAAAAAGTGCTGCTGTGTCCCAATCTGAGTAAACTCAGCTCAGCCCCTCGTTTACAAGGAAGACTAATTGAGCTCATTCAAGTCACAGAAAACCGGTTACGTCTTGGTGTGGAAACTAAAGGTATGTCACTCATTCCTATAGAGGTAAATGTGTATTTATAGCAGGATTAAGTATTGCCTTTCTGTTCCAAATAAAGCAATAAAATTGCATAATTGTTTTAAGATTTCTGTGTAAATACCATGAAATTTGTGGGGGTTTTAAGCCAAGGTCATTGTACCAGTCCGTGCCTATGGACAGGAACGGCCAACTGCAGCTAAACCTACAGTAATGACATGCAAGTCAGTTTGCAGCTGCCTTGCTTACTGTCAAAGCTGTCCTTTAAAAAAACAGTTCTATTTGCTGTTGTAGAGAGCAGATTTAAGAATTTTAAATAATTACATAACAAAACAATTTTTGTTCCATTCCTGTTAACAACCTAGCCAGGGCTTTTTGCTGATACAATAAAATAACAATGCAAGCAGAATACCCTTTTGTTTCATGGTAGAATATGCTCTATGGATAATTTGATAATAATCCTAACATACTTAGTGATATCTCTTTAAGTTCAGAAGTTGTATGTATATATATATATATATATATATATATATATATATATATATATATATATATATATAAAAAATGGTAATATATGCATATAAAACACAGTAGGCTATGTCCTGGGTATTGTCTGTCATCCTATTTTTGCTGACTGAAGTGAGTAAGAAACACAGATGCAAATAAAGAATAAAACTTGTTTTGAGAAATTAAAACAGCAGCTACTTGTCAATCACTTAGAAACTCACCTTTAAGTAGGAAAAAAGAAATCATATTATTAAAATTCACTAAAACACCACCAAAAGAAGGCAAGTAAATCAATACTATGAGCTCCGAGTCCTCAGGAATCAACTTAACACTGGCGAGCAAGACAAAGAAAAGCCAAACTCCAGGCAGTCTACCGACCACTGACAACGCCAACTTTTACATATTTAACACAAGACATCAACAAAATTGTGTGCCATCTGGCTGACATTACGTTGAAATGAAAAAATAACCATCCTTATCTCAAGAAAAGGCTAAGAAAGAAGACGGGAGACATACCGCAGCCCTTCGGCAGGCTGTGAAAATGGTTTGTTTACACCGAGCTAGCGAGCTGGCTAGTCCGCTGCCACGTCTGATAAAAGCGAGAAAAGTATTTTAGACTGATTGTGTTTGTGTTGACAGCTTTCTCCATCACGTCCCATGTCTTTAAGCATGCTAAATAACATGTTCGCATGGCTAACAATGTCTCCCAAAGACAAAGAAAAGCTATGCTTTTCGGGGTTGGCTAGCAGCTTCTAACTCCTGTTGTTTTGACAGCGAGAATTAGCTGGATAGCAAAGCTGCTATTCAGGGTGGCGCTAACGTTACATTAAAGAAAGTACAGGGCGATATTTAACAGCCTAAAACAGGAAAGAAAAACAGCACCGATAAGCAACATTGAAAAACGTGATCGGCAATATTCACCTGCTCCGAATGTCCGAGGAGAAATCAGTGCTCTGAGTGATGTTAAAAGAGTTGACAGAGTTGTTGCTGCCACCCAGCTCCTCTCCAGCCTAAACGGTTACTGAACGAGCTCTCTCCCAGAGTACACTCACCTACTGGAGGGAGGCGTTCAGACAGTGACGCGACTCGCATGAGCACCAGGTATCCAATCGGGTGGCTCTGCTGAAAAACTGACCAATCAACGACGACCAGGAACAAGACATGATTCTTCTATTGTAGTTTTTAACCAAAGCTACGCCTCAAAAAGCAAAATTACAAGAAACACAAAATAATTACTATCGAAAAATTAGCATAAAAGATTCAATCAAATTAAAAATTAAATCGTAAAGATGCAAACATCATTCATACTGAAGGTAAATAGAAGAAAAAATAAATCATGAGAATGTGAAATACTATTTTATGAGAGATTTTGAAAGATTAAAACGTAAATCTAGAGGCATAATTCAGGATTTTTTTTTAAATGTGTGAATCTGTTAAATTTTTAAGCAGCTAAAATATTACCAGCAGGAGCAGCAGATTATAAATCTGATGTTTTCTTCAACTATACTTTTAAAGTATATTGCAAAGTATTATTTTGCAATATGACCACTCTCAAACTATTTGTTGTTCCAGTTGCTTTGACAGTTTTGTTGCACATATCCTGTGCCTGTGTGCACACAGTCAACATGAATGTAACCAGGGAATGCATAACTGAATCATCTGTTGTTTGCCATCTCTGCACTACAGATTTAAGAAGTGCGTGCAGACATGTGAGTTTCATGCCAGAGCACACATAACCTCACTCCCAAATGCAGTGCAATTACAGGCAACAGTCAGTGCTTGATTGTGTAACAGGGAAGGAGTTATTGTGATGCAAAGCTCTAGCAGCTGGGTGTATTGCTGAACTCTACTTAGCTCCATAAAATTTCATGTAGATGTTTAAGTGGCACACCAGTTTCATCTTTAAACAAGCTTAGCAAGTATTCTTGCAAATACTTAATTGGTTTCAAAAGAGATTTTTTTGGCTTTAGAGAATACATTTTAAAAACATTTCTTTTAATCATGTTGTTATACACATAGTGGTATTTGCTGTGTGTGACTGAGAACTTCGAATTCATTCTTGCTGATTGTATTGTTTCAAATTGGATCTGTTATCAAGAAATATTTTTTTCTGTGTAGCTTAATGAGGTTTACTCTAGTTTATCTGAATGCATAGTCAAATACACCATTCTAGCTTAAAGATGTCAAAAAGAACACATATCATACTAACAGTCAAACATGGTGGTAATAGTGTGATGGTATGGGGACACCAGCAAATCCACCTCTCATTGAAAACTATGAGTGACCTAGTCAATGTCTAGACTTAAATATGACTGAAGCACATCCTTAAACAGGCCCTTCCTGCTATAAAACCTTCCAATGTGGCTGAGTTAAATTATGCAAAGAAGAGTGGAGCAAAATTTCTCCACAGTGATGTAAAATACTAACTGGCACTGGATATAATGCCAGTTATAACAAATGTTTTTTGCAGTTTCAAGAATTTCTGTTGTTTTTTTAAGATCTTTTAGAATATTTCATGTTGTAAGACAAGTCCTATTTAAGAGATTTATATATTTTATAGTTTTGGCTGCAATAAAGCCACTTGAAAGGTACCTTTTGGATTTACAGAGGCTGTTTTTCTGATATAATTTATTAAATGATCTGAAACAAACAAGTATGACAAAGAAAAGGGGACAAACACCTTTTCACAGCACTGAAAATACAGGTTGACTCTAGCCTAGAATCCGGAATCCAGTTTAGAAGAGAAGCATTTTATTAAAAGTGTGTTTTTCCCCTAAAAGCTTCATACAGGTTTACGCAACAGCTTTGAGCTTTAGAAACTGATTTTATCCTGACCTGGGCAGCAGACGTGGAACACACACTTTTTTTCTCTCACTCTGATGAAGTCCAAACTCACGAGTCCAGGACCATGCGTACATGACTGCACGGATTTTATTGATACTGAGGTTAAGCTAAATGTTTTTCTTTAGTAACACTAAAAAAATCTGAAGGTGACTTAATCTGTTTAGAACATTTCCATTCCTCTTCACTCCCTTGCTGGAACTAAATCTGATAAAACCAAATGACAAACCTTTGACCTGATGTCAGAAAATGATACCAATCTTTGTCATTTGTATGCAATTCTCTCAAGCCGAATCATGTGTAAAAGATATTGCTTAAAGCATGATTTTTCTGCTTAAAAGTCTTTTTTCAGGATTGTCACAGTGCTTTGCTGATGCAACGGTGTCCATTTTAGGAAAACATTCAAAACCCTGAAACTAAACATGAGTGACGCTGAACATGAGAGTCCTTCAGTGAACTCATTGTTGGCATAACCAGTTTGTTTGCACAACCTTAATTTCTCAATGCTCTATTTAAAAAAAAATCAAAAAAGTTTGAAAACCACATTTTTGTTCCACTTCACATTTATACTTAATGCTGTCAGACAAAATCCCAGGAACGTTCTTAGTTTTAACATGACAAAAACAAGACTGAAAGTTTGGTTTAATAAGACAGAGGTAACTTTAAACTTTAAATATTAGACAAGTTATTTTATATTAAACAAAACCCAATGATGGAACTAATTTGGTTAATTATCATCATAAAAGATTCCCAAAGAAATTGAGTCAGTTAGAAAAATAGTGGTATAGTTGAGGAAGAGCCATCTATTGTAAGAGGAGAAGTTTAAGAATTTTAAAAGTGACATTTACCAACCTAAGACTTTCCATAGTTTCTCAAGTTCAGTAACTCTAATGATAAAAAAAAAAAAAAAAAAAAAAAAAATCTATTTTTAGGACTTTTGATATGAAATAATTCTGTGCAGAAAAATTCTAAAAACATTTAAAAATAACTGTATTTAATAAAAACAGTGGTGCAACAGCTATTGGTGAAAATTCCTATCAAACCATTACTCAGATGTTGTTGTTTGTTTCTTTTCTTTTTTTGGCAGAAATTATCTATGGAGAGAATGCGCTGTAGCACAAAATCATTATAAATTACCATAAAGAACACTCTCCGGGGTGGTAAGGAAGTGTAAGAAAAAAGCCTTAAAATGGTTTTTATGGAGACTTTGGAGCCATTTTATTTCTCTTGCCAACCGACTAATTCTGCACGCTGAAAAGATTAAATAGCTCATTATCCAGCCTTGTTTGCGGCAGTTCAAGTTGTTTAAAAGATTTTTTGTTTTATCCTCTGACTTTTTTTCTTGCAGGATTCCCTACCTATTGAAGATCAACACACATCTGGCATAATTAAATTGCAGGTTCTCTGATCAAAATCTCAGATCAAAGTATACAGTACATATAATATAAACTTCAGTTTACATTTACATTAAATACATGTTTATCAATAATTGAAGTACCATTGTTTTGGTTGAATCAAATTTTTTTTACTGGGAGATTTTTCTGCAATGAATAAATAAGGTCACATTAAAGGTCAGGTCAACTTGAAAAGCCTAAAGAGAAGCATGGTGGTGACAGCATAATGCTATGGGGAAGCTTTTTCCCCAACCAAAAGGGGGAAACAAATCAGGAGGACAAGGTGGGGCCAGTGTTTTTTATGGGGGCAGAGAACAAAAGAATGAAACAAAAAAAAAAAACAAAAACAAAAAAAACAGTAATTTTTAATTGTTTATTATACTATAATACTATATATTAAGTGACCCAAAGAGCCAGTTGCTGCTCTGGAGCTGTAGAGGCTTAATTTAGGTGATGGAAACTGTGATCCTATCTCATTATAGCTGAAGCTAAAAGTGCAAGCCCTTAATTTTAATTTAATTGTTAAAGTAAAAATTAAAAGGTAAAAAAATTCAACTGGTTCAAGGGACCAATTTGTTACAGTTTCTGTGCCAGCACATATAATAAGAAATTGATGTGGTATTATCTCTTCACTACAGGGGCCATACCTGGGGCCAGGACCAGTTTTACAGGGGCCAGTGCCCGTTAGCCCCCGTCTAGAACCATCCATGTGGGTTTTGGCGAGCTGTTTCTGTATGAACTTTCAGTCAAAGTGTCCTTTTAACCATATGTTTTTTAACCCCTCCTAAGTTAGAAAACAAGCTTGTCCAGGTAATTTTCCACTTGCTGGCTGCTGTGTTTGTTAGGGTGTGAGACACCACTGGCAGGATGATAGTGTTCACACAGCACAGACAGGTCACAGCCAGTATGCTACACCTGAAAACACAACCACGACTACAATTTGATGAACTTCAAATGAGTTTTGTTCTGTTTATTCAACACCTGTTACTGAGGTTAGGTAATGTGTTTACTCCAAATGGAATCGTGGCCCATAATCGCTCCTCAACAAGAAGATTATACAAAGCTTTTAAGATGATATGAAGACCTGACACAGTGAAGCAACATTCAATACCAGCCCTGTTTAACCTATGGTCACTGAAACCATGATAGGATCAGTCTTAAATATTTTAAAATTAGGTCACTAAACCATGACCTATATCCAATATGCTTACCTGCATGCAGGGTGTAATAAGAGCACATTATGTTGTCTGTGTTACACTCACCACACTTCATTCTTTAGCTCGCAGGAAAAAGAAAAATGCATCAATGAAAATGTGTTTTGTCTATGCTAAGTGCAATGTTATGTAAATAATGAAATAATTTCTCATTAAATCTTGATGTCAACACTTTGGGTCTCTGAATCAGTAAAGTGTTTAATTGCATCTACTGAATGATAAGAATTTATTACTTGCTGTGTGCAATTTTTGAAGAAATACATGAAGCATTGCTTGATTCCAGCTCCTCTGAAACATATTTAATGCATCACCAGTCTTTTTAATTTACAGGCATAAAATCTGTCATTCTTTATTTCTTTTATCAGGATGAGATTAAGTTGAATATGAAAGCCTTGGTGCACTACTAAAATATTCACACCCCTGAACCTTTCCATATTTTGTCACATTACCAACACACTTGAATGGATTTCAACTGGATTGTATGTGATAGCGTTAGCAAAAATCCGGTCAACAAAAAAACATTTTTACCCTCACATCTATTTAATAAAATTTGTCAAGAGTAACCAAACCTACAAGACCTTTGGAAATAAAGATTGCTCATCAAGTTTTATGACCAATTATAATATTTGTTTATTTTATGGTTTTTGTTTAATTTTAGGTTTTAGAACAAAAAAAAGCCTATCAAACTTTTAAATTTCTTGAATAAAGTGTTCTAAATTTAAGGGGAAAAAAGAAAAATATAATTTAATGCCAGATACAAAAAAAGTAGCAAAAATATTTCTTATATAAAATTGTAGAACTATAGCATGAAAAACTGCTAAAACTGATCTGTTAGTTATGTTTGAAAACATTGCTGTTTCGGCCAAACTTATGGAGAGCCACATGTAGGTTGCAGACGCCTGTGTTCAACCAACACAAAGCGGTGCATGTTTGTGAAATGTGATAGAAAGCTGAAACAAAAAGCACGCAAAACGGCTTGTGTGGCAGAAAATGAACATTGCTCATCATCCTAAAAATATACCATTTCTACATCAAAACATAGCGGTGGTAGCATCATGCTGTGGAAATTTTCTTCAGAGGGGAGAATGAAACTGATCAGAGTAGACAGGATGATCAATGGAGCTAAATACAGGACAATGCTGCAGAAAATTTGAGACTGGGGAGTAAATTCACCTTCCAGCTAGACAATGATCCTACACATGGACACAGCAGTTGATTAAACAATGTTTTACCTTCCATTCAACAATTATGTACTAATTTGTTGGTTGAACAATGATTTGATGGTTTGTGGTTGTAACATGATAAAATGTGAAAAGATTCAGCAGGTTGCATTATTTTTGCAAGGAACTGAATATCTTCCTACCAAGTGCAAAACTGCAGTCACAAAAAGGCACAGATGCTGCTACATGTTGTTATAAGTACATTCAGTGAAATTAAATATTTCTATATTGTTTTGACTTTTGTATACACATGTTAAATGGGGCGAAAAGGTTGATAAACAGAACCAGTTTTGAAGATAGAAAAGCAGCACTGATGTGGAAGCTGACCTTCTAACTCAAAGTGCACTTACCCCATCTGTAGAGCCATCCCCAGAAGATTAGATATTCAGGCTACTCAGTGATCCATTCTGCTCCTACCACAGCTTGCAGAAAGCATATGGATGAATGAGCTTATGGATAAGTGGCTGAGCATTTGTGTTTGACTTGGTCTTTGAGCTCTGTTTGTGTTTGAGAAGTAAAACGGCAGAGTAAGCAGCTGAATAAGGAATCTGTCGCATTTTGTGTTTTGTAGGTTTATGGTGTTTGAAAAAGAAACAGTTTTCTCACTTCAGCTAATCTAGATCACAAAGAGATTTCCCACACCAGCTGCTGGGTAATCTGCAAACATATTGTGCAAAATCCCTTTTACCCTTTGGTTCTGGTATCATGTGGCTAAATGTAGTGAAAATGCTCCCACTCCAACATGATGAATGGCCTGTTAAAGAGAGGGACTGTTCGGTTAATGCAAACATTTTTACCTGGGTTCTATTATGATTTTAGAGGAAAAAGCAGCTCTCCTCCTATGGTTAGACAAAGCAGGTTGTAAGGATAATTGTCTCATTGCTCAATGTCAATATCTGCTAAAAGAAACAAGAACAACTGTAAAAATACAATGTCTTGCAAAAGTATTTACACCCAGTAAATTTTCATATTATATCCAAAAACCTAAGTGGACTTTTTTTCTTATGTAATAACCAAGGTGGAAAAAATGGTATATCTTTTAACAATAAAAAATTCTGAAGTGTCATTCAACCCCTTTTTTCTGAAATCCCCAAATAAAATACAATGAAAAAAAATTTCCCTCTAAAGTCACCTAAACAGAATCTACTTTGTGCAGTATATTCCCTGTACAAAGATTATAAAACAACATCCCCAATTTTTGTTTAATCCATCACCATAATACACAAAGAGTATAGCACAGCTGCAAACCAAAGACACCTGAAATGACAGAAATGTTGAGGAGAGCATTTAATGCACCAGGGGCCAGAACTCACTGTAGATCACTCTTCTGGTTTTAATGTTGCTAAAAAGGTGAGTGCACCAATACTAGAAGTTAACAGTCAAGAGTGGAACAGGTAACATCTGTGTAGGGTCATCAAATATGAATAAATCATCTCCTGTTTGTTAAAGATTGATCTACAGTGAGTGCTGGATCCTCGTAAATTTGATATCCTTCACAACTGTGCACCCATCACTGTGTTTGAGATGTGGAGTCATGTGCTAATGATTCATGGAGAGCATTAATCAGAGAAGCAGCCAAGAGGCCAGTGGTAACTCTGGAGAAGCTGCAGGGATCAATTTGGAAGAAAATACTGACAGCATCACAATTAGTTGAGCGCTCCACAATTCTGGCCTCAATGGAAAAAACCATTGCAAGCAAAAACCCACTGATGAAAGAAAGATGGCACCTAAAGTGAACATTTTGGCCTCCAAACAAAACTAACAGCACATCATCCTAAACACAACATCACAAAGGTTACATACAATGGTGGTAGCATCATGATGTGGGGATGCTTTTCTTTAGCAAGGACAGAACAGGTGATCAGAGTTGATGAGGGTAAATAAAGGGGCCTAAATATACAATAGCTCCAATAGAATAGTCTGTATCGAAGCATATACATGTGTTAGAATGGCCTAGTCAAAGTCCAGACCTATCTTTAACATAGAATCTGTGGCAAGAGTTAAAAATTGATGTTCAGAGACATTTGTCATTCAGTATGACTGAGTTTGATCCATATGGAGAAGAAAAAATGCAAAAATGATTCAGTCTCTCGATGTGTAAAGCTGATACACACGCTAACAAACTAATTACAGCAAAAAGTGGTTCTACACAGCACTGACTTATTTTTCCTCCATTTAACAATAGTGCACTACTTTATGTTGGTCTATGACAATAAAATCCCAAGAAAATAAGTTGCTGTATGTTTAGATATACATACATTTCCAAGTAACAGTATAGTGTGAGCTATTCAAATTAACCCATGCTAAAAAAAAAACCTAAAAACAGCACTAAACTACTTACAAGGTCACAAAATAACAGTATTTATATGTACTAAACACACTTACCTCTGTCTGTGATCTTCTGCAATCATGAGCTTTTAAAAACAGCCTTACCCTGAAGTTAAGAAAATACAAAAACCATTTAAGTTAAAGCTATAAAAGGGTGAAATCCTCACAAATTGTTTCGTTTTTCTGTTCGTGGAAATTCAAGCTGGCAGCTTTTTGAAAACAGATGGCTGTCAGGCAAGGAGGATTAGATGAGCCTTAAGGTTACACTTTCACTGATCTAATCCTTATTGTTAACTCCCCACACATATCATATGAAGACAAACAATACACTTTGTAGATAATCAGTTATTAATTCACTGATTATTGTGATTCCAGCTCCAGTGAGCCATGAGAGTTTGTCTACAATGACAGATGACCTCAGACACACACCGTCCTCTGTCAGGTGAGGATTACTCATACACAGGGCTGCAGGTCACTCGTGCAGCTCTGGTCAGTTGTCTAATCCAATTACCTGCACGCAGCTACGAGTAATGGGACTGTTAGTAAGGTCACTGTGCTGACCTGATTAGCCTTGACTGTGTGCTCGACATTCAGCGCTAAACGTTGAAAAAGATCGTTTCATGAAGTTATGAAACAACTTAAAATTAACTTGATGGTATTTATTGGAATCAAATATGGGGATCTTTAGTGTTTAAATGTGGACAGTGAATGATGTGGGACAGAAATACAGAACAAACAAGGAGTTAATAGGGACAGACAATCTGTTTGGCCATCTGTCAGAATCAAAGGTCTTCAGGCGAAAGGCAGGAGAAATCAAGGGGAAAAATTTACTGAAGCTGGAAAATCAGCAAGCTCTGATGAAAAACTTTAGGTATAAATCAAAAATAGTTATATTTCAAATAGATAAATGATCGCTAATTAAAGCAGGTACAAAACATCACCAAGAAGAATACAAACTGAAGCACTTTTGGTGGAAAAAATATCCTAATGGATAGATGGATGGATGGCAGATGCAAAGAACAGTGAAATGAATGGATACAACTTTCAGACAATGTCATAGGGAACAAATTCTAAAAATAAAAACATCTAATTTTTTTCAGTTTTTTTCCATAGTTATTCAGATCTTCCCAGCCTAAATAGGATCTTTGTATTTCTGTCCTTTTTTTCTCCATTGCACAAGAATTTTCCAAAACAGGAGCCTCCAGATAACAAAAGCTTAGTTGTAGTGGAGGGAACATGTTGGCCTGGATCAGACTTTTCCAAAAGAACTGCAGCAGACAGAAATCCTCTCTTTCAAAGTCTACTTTATCAAAAGATTACACAGTAATATGCATGTATAAAACATAAAAAACATCACAAGCTTATGAACACCAACAAAATATATCTTATCCACTAGTTCTTGAATGATGCTTGTAAGGAATTGCAGTCCAGTTCTGTTTCTTCTTGCATTTATTTTCCACAGCATGCTCAGTCCTCTTCTGTCCACAACTCTATCTATTATTTGCATCACAGAGTCACAAAATGTCACAGTTGTGGCAGAACTACAAAGTCAACACAACACTTGACACCTTGTTTAAGAACGCGAGATGAAAAGGTCCACTTAGCACTGAACGTGTCTCTTTGCATGTCTTCATTAAGGCAGATCCAACATATTAATCTCTCTAATGGATGCTTTCTTCACCTCAGATGAAGGTTATGGAACTAGACAGCAAACTGCCTATTTAAACAGCAACAATGTCAAGATGGCTGCAAGCAGCAGGCCTCATTAACCCGCTCACAGGATCATTTGTCAGGTCACATATACAAAGGAGAGTGTGCCCTGTCCTTTCAAGCCTGATTGTTATTATTTTGCTGTTGTTGCTACAGGTTTAGGAATCTTGAACTGGAACTTTATGTGAGCTTTTCTTTTAATATGGTCTCCTAAAATTTGTTGCAAAAAAGAGAAATGTCTGGATTCCCTCACTTTGCAGTGCCTTGCAAAAATATCCGATATCCTTTTCCACATGTTGTCACATTACAACTACAAACTTCAATGTATTTTATTGGGATGTCATATGCTAGAGTCAGACCAACACAAGGTGGAACATAACTGTGAAGTGGACGTAAAACAATACATGGTTTTTTCTACTGTTTACAGATAAAAATCTGAAAAGTGTAATCAGCCCTCCATACTATAATACCCCTAAGTAAAATCGAGTGCAACCAATTGCCTTCAGAAATCTTATTGGTAAATAAAGTATATATGCTTCATTTAATCTCAGCACAAATGTAACAATTCTTTAAAGGCCTTAGAGGTTTGTTAGAGACATTAGTGAACAAACAACATCATGAAGACCAAGGAACACAGCAGGCTGGTCGTGGATAGAATTGTGGAGAAGTTTAAAGCTGAGTTGGGTTATAAAATAATATCTCAAGCTTTGAACATCTCACTAAGCACTGTTCAATTCATCACCTAAAAATATATATAAGAACTGCGAACCTTCCAAGACATGGTCGTCCATGTCTGACAAGATAGTAAAGGAGAGTAGTAATCAGAAAAGCAACATAGATGTGAAAAAATTGTGTCAAAAGGTCAACTAGTAGTTGTGCACTCCACAAATCTGGCCTTTAAGGAAGAGTGACATGAAGAAAGACACTGTTGGAAGAGGATCATAGAAAGGGGCATTCGGTGAGCTTAACAGCAAGTGTTTCAGCAGTGAATCCTGTGATGCTAAACTGAAAACAACACTGATGGCGCTACACTCTATTCATCTATAGCAAAATACAACACAAAAGAGGTAGAGTTTCACAATAAAAAGTATTATCATTATTATTACTACTATTAGAAGTAGTATGTTTTATCTGCACAGCCAACATTGCTTTTGTGCTAAAACCAACAACGGAGAAGCAGATAAAAAACTGTGAGAAAACAGTGTGATGTGACCCTTCAGAGAGCAGTGTGGAGCATGTAAAGGAGCTTTGTTTCCATATTACTGGGATGCTTTCTACTCAGTCTGGAGCAGTTTGATAGATATCTTGAATCTATTGTCGCTGTGTAACTGCAGTCAAAGTGCAACAAATATTGACTTTAACCTGAGCGTAGTGGAAGCTGTACCTAGCTGCTTGCAGTTCAATGCTGAGGTGAGCGCTGTGCTGCATTAGCACTTTGATCAGCACAGGAAAAAAACATTGTTGCGTGGAGCATTAAATAAAAACGAATGGATTTCAGAGCTCAGTGGAGCTGGTGCTGCATTTGGTGTGCAAGTCCCTTAAGAAGTTCACTTTGCAGTTTGCAACAAGCCATGAAGGGAACACAGCAAACATGTCAAAGCAGTTGATTTGGTCAGATAAGACCGAAACTTAATTTTTTGGCCTACATGCAAAGGGCTACAGAACTTAAAACTGGACAATACCCATTAATCCCTACTGTGAAACATGGTGGTGGAATCATCATGCTGCAGGGATGCTTTTGTTTAGCTAGGACAAAGAAGCTGGTTATAGTTTGCAGGACAATAGATGTAAATTCAGAACAACTCTAGAGGAAAACCTCCAAGAAGCTTTGAAAGACTTCAAACTAGGCTGGATGTTCGCTTGAAACAGGACAACAACCTCAAACATACAGCCAGAGCTTGAATGAAACAGTTTAGATCAAAACATATCTATGTGTTGTAAAATGTTAAGGTTTTTAAGGTTTCATCTTGGGGGCCCCTCTTATTTAATGTCTACATGCTCCTGCTAGCTCAGATTATAACAAATAAGAAGATAAGTTCCCATAGCAACGGAGATGGCACAAAGCTCTACATTTCAATGTCGCCAGGTGACTATGAACCCATTCAAACACTGAGCAGATGCGTAGAACAAATAAATGTGTTAATGTACCATAACTTTCTTCAGCTAAACAGAAACAAAACTGAAGTAATTATTTTTGGTCCTAAGGAGAAATGATCAAGAGTCAGCACATAGTTTCAGATTTTACATCTAGAAACAACTGATTTGGACTGTTTTCATCAAGTAAAGAACTTTGAATTGCCCTGTTGCTGAAATGTGTTACACAGATGAACTTGCCTTGCCTTTAACAGTCCTGGCAAAGTCAAGAACCGAATAAAACTGTCACCTGAAAGACTTGGATCCTTTAAAATAAATGTTCACAGATGCTCTTCATCCAGTCTAATTGGAAAGAAAATTGTTGACTCTAGTTGCACAAAGTTGGTGGAGCCATACCCCAGAGTGGCAGCTCTTCAATGAATGTGCTCTGGATGAGCCTATTTCTTGTTCTGCTCCCAGTTCCATTCTATGGCATAGTTTGCTAAAACAAATTTTCTGGTTGGGGATGGCTAAAGGTAGTGCTCAGAGAAGGGAGCCTGATCTCTTTGTTCTTAGTAGTAGGAGAGGGTGCCTACTCAACAGGGAGAGATGCTTGCACAAACATAACAGCAATATAAAACTTGTTCAGGGCAGAATGGTATTTTTCAAAACATGGTGCTTGTATGTCTCCTCCTCTACCGCTGCCGTGGGCAGCTCCCATATGGCCCACATCAAAAACCATCAGCGCGTACTCTAAAAGACTTGTACCTGTAATTGCAACAAAAAAAAATGGCTGAACAAAGTAAAGATTTTTAAAACCATGGATCAATTTCCTTCTACTGCATGATGATGGTACACTTTTTGTTGGTTTGTCACATAAAATCCAGTTTGTGGATGTAATGTGATAAAAAATTAAAAAGCTGAAGGGGTCTGAATACTTTTATAAGGCACTGTGGGCTCATTTTCTGCTTTCTATTTCCATCATCTTGACTTGTTTCCTTTCTGATGGTTGTAGTGTGGGGGGGCTTCTTTGCTCCTGCTGTGGGGATGGGAGTGCATACGATGATTTTAGCAGTGCTCTTGCATTAAAAAAGCAGCAGGTAAACAGAGGAATCAGGCTGCTTTCAATTTAAAAACAAGCAGAAGTCTCTTTAAATTAAAATGTATAAGTTGTACATTTATTTCTCACTTAATTATATATTTATTTCATCTCTTTAGCTCACGCAGGTCAATGTGTCCCACATTAAGGGATTCAAGCCTGTTCCTTTATTCCCTTTCATCCTCATTTGCTCATCATTTGTACTCTTTTGTTCTTTCATCCTTCCATCAGGACCGTGATCAGGATCAGGATATTGGACATCTTTTTTATATATATCAGCCCACTGATCAACCCTTTATATTAAAATGGATATCATCACTCTTCATCATCTTCTCCTTCCTTTCCTCTGTTTTCATTCCCATTTCTTTGGGCCAGAGTTCACCCGCATGCTATTTGCACACAAACTGGTCCACGAGTGTCGTGCAACGCTTGCACTTGACGTAGCAGCACCAGTGGAACTTGCAGTGGCAGCGCTCGTGCTTGTATGTCTTGAACTGGTCGTACCCTCTGCCGCAGCACATCAGCTCGCAGCCGTCCATGCCCTCTGAGGTTTTGTTGCAGTAGCGGCCATGCGTTCCCAGCGAGCCCGTGGTTTCATTTCGGAGGCAGTAGTCGGGGCTTGGGTCAATGTAGACCATGTCCTCAGGCGTTGGGTTGTTAAAGCGCTTGTCTTTGAGCTCCAGCTTTCCCTGGCAGAGTAAAATAGGAGGGAAAAAGTTTGAGTAATACACCTGGACATGTCAGCTTCTCAGTTCAGCACCACCTCATCAGAAGTTGAACTCCTTCAAGGTCTCAGACACCTCGTCATTAAAAAGGAATAAAGGACAGGCTTGTGTTTTACTTTCCCACATTAAGTCAAGTTTATCTGTATAGCACATTTCAGCAACAAGGCAGTTCAAAATGCTTTACATTATAAAAACATAACACGATGAACAAACAAGATTTGAGGAGCATAAAAACTGAAGTTTTGGTTCTGATTCTGGGGATGCAGAGTAGACTAGAACCAGAAGACTTGAGTGGTTTGGAAGGTTGATACAATGACAACAGGTCTTTAATGTATTTTGAGGTCTATTCTCTGAGCTATAGGCAGCCAGTGGAAGGACATTAGAACTGGGGTGATGTGCTCTATTTTCCTAGTTTTAGTAAGAACACGAGCAGCAGCGTTCTGGATCAGCTGCAGCTGTCTGATTGACTTTTTAGGCAGACCTGTGAAGACACTGTTGCAGAAATCAATTCGACTAAAGATAAATGCATGGATGAGTTTCTCAAGATCTTGTTGGGACATTAGTCCTTTAATCCTGCAAAAGTTCTTTAGATGATAGCAGGCCGACAATCATGTAAAATTATATGTTATGATAAAATAATGGGGAATTATTTCACATGCTTTTTAAAATAGCAGAATAACATCTAGTTAAAGCAGACTTTGACATGTACCAAAATTAATTTAAATGAACAGCTTCTGGTTAATCACTTCAGTGCCATAAAGACTCATGGATGCCATCAGGATGGGATTAGAAGTTGTTTTCACTAGCTGTTGGAGTCCAGCATGAGTCTCTTTAAATGTAATGGAACAAAGCAGGAAGAGTATATCAAAGGTCTGAGAATCTGAGGTGTTTGTGGTCACTACATACTGAATTAGTACCTTGCGTCCAATCTGCATGGCCGCAGCACTGTCGTATTTCTCTTTCAGAAACTCCCCGACTCGCCTGAAGTCAGCCAGCTGAAGCCAACAGGTTTTCAGACTGCAGGAACCAGAGACTCCGTGACACTTGCAGGCGACATGGGCTTGGTTGTAGACCGCCTGGTGGAAGACAGGCGTTTAAATATATATAATAGTTTAGAAATATCTGTAAATAGTTGTGTTAGAAGCTCCCTTATGCTCTTATAAATGAAAAATTCTAACATAACATTTTTAAAATAAATCCTCATACCATTAAAAAATTAAACGAGTATGATGTGAAAATACAGCAGCTTCAATTCCTACCTTAAATGGTACTCTGCTACCATCTAGCGGTGGATATATCTAACTACACAATCCTGAATTTCTCATGTCAATTTTCCAAACTGTTACAGAGTCATATTTCCAGCATAAAGGACTTTTTTCAAATATCTTCAATGGATAGATGAACGGATATAACAAATAAATGATCTTGTTAACATTTATCCAGAGCTGGAAAATAGATTCTCGCTAAAAAACATGATACCCTTTTTAACTCTTCCACATTGTGCCACATTGCAACCAAAAACCTCTGTGTATTTCCTGGGGAATTTATCTGATAGCACACCATATATTAGTGAATTAGTGAATCTGTGTACATACATTTTCTGGCTTACCACAGGTAAAAGAACTCAGCTTCTCTGTTCTTACTGAATAAAGCACACCCATAATATAATGGTGCCTCTGCTATTATTCAATGTGAAGATGGTGCTGTAAAGTGTTTCCACCACACCTTTTTTTTTTTTACATGTATGCTGAAAGATTCAGTTTTGGTCTCATCTTATCAGAGCACTTTCTGTGTGGCTTAAGGCAAACTGCAAATGGGACTTTGCATAACTTTCTTTCAACAATGGCATTATTCTTGATGTTCTTCCATAAAGAAACAATTCTCCTGAGATGGTGATTTTTGCATCTCCTTCAGAGTTACCATAAGCCACTTGGCTGCTTCTTTGACTAATACTCTCCCTGCCTGCCATGTTCATTTAGGTAGACAGTTATGCCTTGGTAGGTTTGCAGTTGTGTCATTTTTCCTATTTTGGATGATTGAACAGTGTTCTTTAAGATGTTCAAAGCTTGAGATGTTGTTTTACAACCTTCACATGCTTTGAACTCCACATCTTTATCTCTGACCTGTCTGTTGTGTTCCTTGGTCTTCAGGATGCTGTTTGTTCACTAATATTCCCCAAAAAACCTTTGAGCCTTCACAGATCAGATTAATTTATATTGATATTAAATTACACAGAGGCTGAAGTCACCTCAGGGTGACTTCAGAAGGAAGTTGGTTGCATGGTATTTTATTTAAGGGTTTTGATGAAAAAGGATACACTACTTTCTACTGATACCCCTAAATACTGGAGGTATGAGAATTGTATTGTTGTGGCTGCACACCACACTTTGTTTTTTTTATGAAAAAATAAAATTAAAAAAACATCTAACATCTTCAATTCACCATTAGCTAACTTAAACTGTTAGACCCCAAAATCAAATGGGATTAGAAAACATCAGCTTCAACATTTGATGTTCTTTCACTTTTATTTAGAAAACTTATAATTTACAGGATTATGCTACATTCTGAACATATGGGTTTGCTTAAAATAAAACACAGAACAGGAAATAGAAGATTTATGGTCTCTGCAGCAGTAAATCTTGCAGTTTTACCAGGTCACCTAAACAAAATTTAATAAGCCACATTAGAACACCCCTATCCAAAACATCGACATAAATGATGTACTCTCTCTTATTGAGCATTACATAGTGTTTTGTGTGCACCCCCAATGCCAAAGACACAAGTTACCACACATTTACTCACTGAATTATTTACCTCTGATTCCTAATTTCCCTTGACGCAAATGAAACCCATCATTCTCTCTCCTCACGTTGCCTGATCTCAATTACCTTCTCACCTCCGTTAACCTCTGCACCTCAAACACCCCTGACCCCTACGTCCCACCTCCTACCCCCTGCTTTCAGTCTCTCTACTTTACTACCCAGAAGGCATAGCACTCTGCACCCTGCAATCCTGTGATCCGACCCTTGTGACCCCCGCAGACAGGCATGGAAAACAGGGGACAATGGCATTTGTTATTAAGGCTACACACATTTGGTGGTTTTGCTTTTGGAAATTATTACTACAACACTTATTTCTCCTGTGAATAAATTTTTATCATAAAATATTAGCTGGCAGGAACCCCGTTCTATCAAATCAAAGCATGCATTTGTTTATCCAGCACCATGGTGAGGTATTTGATGGGTCATGCCTGCTGGGCACAGTGACTCTGGACCTTCATGGTCAGTCATCCATGGTGGAGACATGCTCTCTGTGTCAAGCACAATAGGTTTTACTAAGTCAGGGTTAGTGTGAGTGTTTGTGTGCATGTGTGTGTGCTTGCTCGTGTCTGAAACAGACAAGAACAGAAATGGAGAACACAGGGACCCTTTTGTGGCAGACTAAGCTATGAATGAAGTGAGAAATTAAGAAAAATCCAACATATGTCTATGCTTCACTGACATTGTTGTAGTTACTGTATGTTAAAAACTGTTCTTTGATTTCATCTAATTGTGTGAAAATGAGGTGATTACATTACAATTTCCTCGTCATCCCTCTTTTAAAATATTTTTTCCTATCTAGCAAACAGTTTTACTAAAGGAAATTATATCTTAAAGGAACAGAGTTTGTGATTTAGTGACAATATAGTGGGGAAGCAATCTACCAATATCCCACCCCTTACCACTCATTCTACGTTTATTTGAACTTCCAATAGGAAACATTTCTTCCCTGTCATTGCTGTAGAGAAGCACGACCATTGCAGATTGCAGGAATATTTCACCTCAATGTGTTTTCAGCTGTAGGTGTTCAAACTGGGCACTGTGTATCTATTATTCAATTATTAATATTAGAACTTTGAAATCTTTTTTATTTTTAATTCAAAATGTAAGAAACTAGGATATTGTTCTATCCATATCTACCAAACAAATTGACACAAATCAAATCCCTTTTAAAGGTGAAGCATTTATTATTTAGTGCCATCTAGTGGTGAAGTGAAAGAGCAACCAACTCCCCCTCTCACTTCAAGATTACCTTCGACATCTTATTGGTAAGTTCTCAGTTGGAAAGACTGGAATATCTCCTGAAGTATGATTTCTGACTCCCTTTACCTGTCCCTGCTAAAGAAAAGCCTTCCCACAGTATGATGCTACCACCACCATGTGTCACTGTGAGTATGGTTTATTTATGGTGATAATGCAGTGTTAGATTTCCTCCAGATATGTTTTCAAGGCACTATTATTCTCACACGTTTCATGTTGTTTAAAAAGAAACACCTGAAATCTTGAGCAGAATTAAGATCTGACAGCAAATTGAGTATTATGTGAAGTGATGATATTACAAAGACCGAGAGCACAAATCTGGTTGTTTTATATCTAATATATATGTTTATATGTATTTATAGCTTAATTTTTTATCTTCTTTGTTAAAACTCATTTTTAATTCAAATGAATAAAAAGTGGACTATATGGTGGAAGGTCCTGAGTTCGCATTATGGCTTGGAGTCTTTCTGCATCGAGTTTGCATGTTTACCCTGTGAATGCATGGGTTCTCACTGGGTACCCTGTCTTTTTCTGTATAGTCCAAAATATTTATCTTATGTTCAGTGGTCTCTCTAAATTACCCATAAAGTGAGTGTGTGTGCATGGTTGGATCTCTCTGTTGCCCTGTGATAGAGAGTTGACCCGTCCAGTGTGTACCCCGGCTATTGCCCAATGACTGCGGAAGATAGGCTCTGCAAGAGACCATTTGTTTACGTGAAACAACTGCTGGACCAGAGGTTGCCAACAGAATTCACATAATGAACTATTAACGAGGAATATTTTTTATGGTTAAACAGAGGACTGCATGTATGAGTTTTTGAGAATAGGTCAAGTTTGACAAAGATTCACTCCTTGATGTGTGTCTCTGCCTGCAGACCCCAGCACACACAGACGACCACGTTGCTCACTGTTCACACACAGTGGCAGACCCCTACATCCCTTACAAAAACTCTGTGGTTTGCTGTGTTCAGCCAAGCAAGACAAATCCCACTTAGGACAAACCAGCATGTCCTCCGAAAAAAGACAGAAAGGAGGGATGGGGAGAAGGAGAGAAACTGTCTCCTCCCCACCTTTTCATCTCCTTCTTCTTCTCTCTTCCATTTCGATGAACAGACAACAATGAAAGCGAAAGATCAAACAGAAGAAGGGAGGAAAAGTTATTTCAAAAGAGTGTGTGTGTGTGGAAGCATGTGTTAATACAAAGCTGTGGCAGTATATCTTTCTCCTCATACTTTCTTCTATAGCCCCAACGGGACTGTTCGCAGAAACACAAGCTCTCCAGACCCTCACCTTTGACCTCTGACACACACAAACCTGAGCTCACTGTCTCTCACACAAATCAAACAGAGCATTTCTGCATACACACATGCATGTCTCTGTCCTGTAAACAGCTTAAACAAAGCTGTGCTGGAGATAAGCAAACAGGCAAGCGGACTGTTTATGAGTAAAAGTATGTGTGCAGATTTAAAATACTTGCCATCTTGCAAACATACTATATGAGATGGATTCTCTAAATCTCATGTTCCAAATTATAATAATGTTTACATCCACAGTGTTGCATCTGTCCATGTTTATCTGTGCATCCATGTGCATGCGTGTCTGTGTGTTAAAGTGCTGGAATGTGCCTTGACCTGGGCGACCCAGCTAAACTCCAAGGGCGTTAGCAGTTGTACCATTTGCAGGTTCCCAATAAATAACCTACACACACACACACACACACACACACACACACACACACACACACACACACACACACACACACAAAAATACTGCTGGGGAAGGCCATGTCAACTTTGACACACATTCCTAACAGACATACAGATATAGTATGTGGGTAAAAAGAGGAAAAACACATTTCCCCCACCAAAGTTCCCACAGCAGAACAAAAAGTGATGGTGTGTATTGGTTCATCATACCTGTCTCCCAGCTTCGTTGTTGTGCAGGTTCATGAGAATGCGAGCATACTCTCTCGACCCACGCGGGTAATTCTTCTCCCGCTCCTTGGCATCGACAAATTCCCGAGCGAATCTGTAGCCGTAATGGACGTTGTCGCCGCAGCCTCCCCACAGCCAATCACGTGGCAAGTCACGGGGCCGGGCGGCGCGGCTGCAGCCACATGTGGAGAGCTCGCCCTCACGGCATGCCCGGCTGATGGCATTGACAACACCGGCCGCGCTGATGGCATAGGTGAATGCCGTCTCCCTTGATCCTGGTGTAGTAAAAAACACAAGACATTTTTTCTGAGATTTTAAAACAATGCAAGGTACATTTCTCTGTCACTTTTACTGCTGCTCAACCTTTTTTACATTTTGTCACATTACAATCACAGACTTTAGAGTATTTTATTATTTTCAGCAATTTTCATTGCCATCAACTTTCCACTCTCATTTCAAGTTCATCCAGGAGCAGTGATTACTGCAAGTTGGTGACTCTATGCAACGAGCTGGGTTTTCTTCAAAAGAAAACTTTTTAACCAATTTTGAATAATAAATTGCGCTTGACTGAATTGTTTTATAACAAGGATCGACTGAGAATGTATGTAACTGACTTTAAATCTGTGTGGATGAATGCACTGAACTGGCTTTTTTTTTTTTTTTTTTTTTTTTAAAGTGTCTTCTCGAGATGATATTTGTTATGAATTGGCCCTGGAAAAATAAACAGAATTGAACTGAAACTAAATGTGATGATTTTATGGAGCTTACATTTGTATTTACCCCTTTTTATTTGATTCACTTAAATAAAATCCAGTGCAACCAATCGTTTTCAGAGATCACTTTGTAAGTATAGACAGAAATATAATAAACCCCACAGCATGATGCTGCAACTACCATGTTTCACAGCGAGTTGGGATTTTATTTAGAGTTTTCTCTAAATAGAGTACTTAGAGTAAAGAGGGCTAAATCCATAAAAACATCACACTTTTTTGATTTGTGGTTGTAAAAATACTTAAAAACCCTGTTTAGTTTTCAAATGTTTCTGCAAAAAAAAAACAAACAAAAAAAAACAAACAAAAAAAAAAAAAACACCCCAAAAACTAAAAAGTGTGGTATATTTATGTCTTCTTTCCTCTGGAATCCCTAAATGAAGTTCAGTACCATTTGCAGAAAAAACCCCATAAGAGGTCCAGATTACAGTTTGTTACAAGTCTTGCAGGGGACACAGCAAACATGTGGTAGTGGGTTCTCTGGTTGGATAAAACCAAAGTTTAACTTTTTGGCCTAAATGCAAAACAAAGTGAATATAGAAAAACTAACACTGCACATTACCATGAACTCATCACCACCTGTGTGAAATAAGGTAGTGGCAGCAATTATTAATAGCTCATTGGCTCATATTACATGTGCAACATTTAGTGATATATGCACATTTCACCAAAAGCTGTCCTCTTGGTATACCTGCTCATTTTATTCAAAATGTGAGTCAGTTTGTTTGATGGTGTCGGGTCATGTGATACATTTTTTCTTAATCTTAATTTTTAAAAAAAACATTAAAAAAAAAAAAAAGAAGAGAATGTCTTTTTTTGCACAATGGAGTTGAATTTGTGTTGTCAAAAGAAAAATCCTTACATACAGTCATACAACCTTACATACAGTCATAAAAAACTGAAATAGTTGTTTTTGTATAAGATGAAGAGGGAAATGGTAGTCAGATACCTATAAAAATTTATAAAGCAAAAAGTAACAATATTACATCAACAAAATATTATTTTAAAGGTAAACTGGGATGGATTCGATGCATATCTTGAATAACTTCTGTGATAATGTGGGAAATTTATATAAAAATCATCATTTTAATGACTTAATTATTTTGGGCCAACCAAACAACCTGAGGCAAGAGGGCCACTGAGGATGGATGTGATTTGTTAGGCCCTACACCTATAGTCTAACCTCTTTTTCCAGATTTCAACAGTTTTAGCCAGTACAACATAATTATTATGACCCAAAGAGACCATTAAAACCAAGGACAATAATTCAGCCTACAGGTACATAGAAAACAGGAATGCTTTGATATTGTGTGGCAACTAAAAATCACACCAAGACTGTTTTGTTTTGGATTTGGGCATTCAGTTATATATACTCTATTTCCTGGTAAAAAGTATGCTTACAACGCTTTAATATTACTGTTAACCTTTGTTCTACTCTTGTGAAACAGTCCAGATCTAGCATGACTTTGCTAAGGGGAAACAACCAGCAATAAGTCTCCTTGTAATTCACTGTCCACTGACTTAACCTTAGGCCCCATTTGCAGCCCAGCTACCAGGCCATGGTCCAGACAATACCACTATAACCAGCAGGCCCAGCCCAGGCTCCAATAACAGCTTAGCCACCACCAGGCCAAGCTACAGCTCCCACAGAAGGTGAGGAACCACCATGGTTTGCTCCAAACATCACAGTGGTTCGCTTAGCTGTGTCATCAAAAGCTGGAATACTAGAAGATTATCAGGTTTGAACATTTCCAAAAACCCACAGCTACTGGAATATCAACAAATCAACAACGACCTTCTGCTGGAGAAACACAAGATGGCTGTTGATTGCACTGCTAACAAAAGGAAAATAATGTAGGTATTTCCAAACTGTAAATCAAGCTAAAGTAAGCTAGATGTCAACGCTAAACCTAAAGGAATTTTTGGATGTCATTTAAATATACAGAGTGTGATTTTGTCAGGAGATCAAATTGCTAACACAGTGTAATTTAGATGTCCTTAGATTTCCTGGCTCTCAGTGAAACTTGGTTGAACATTAACATGTCAACACAAATAATTATTGTCCCTTCATATGCCTGTTATTGACAAGACAGAAGACTGTCAGGAAAAGGAGGAGTGCTCATTTTTGAAAGAGACACCCTCAAGTGAGAAGAGGGAAAAGACATGCAGCAAAGATACCGGGGACGGGAGTCGAACTTGGGACGCCCACATCAAGGCCATGAGACGCCCCAGTTTATTTATTTAGATTAAATTACACACAGGTGGACTCTATTAACTGACAGGGCAACTTCTGGTGGCAACTGATTGCACTGTATTCAATTGAGGGGTATCAGAGTAAATGGCGCTACATATAATTACAAGCCAAATGTAAAAAAAGGTTTGTTAGTAAATGCATAATTTTTCTTACAATTACTGACAATTATAGAGATTTTGTATTAAGCTACCGAAAAATACATGAAAGTTTGTGGTTGTAAGAAAATCACAGCATGTGAAAAAGTTCAAGGAGTTTACTTTTGCAGGTCAATTGTTTTCTGTCAGTCAACTCAACGCAAAACCTTCTAAATCTATTAGTTATACACCAACTGTTGGGAAGCTTCTTGAATAAAACATACATATTTTTTCTGTTTTGTTTCCATTACTAATTAATTCTTAGAGAGTGTGAGATTTTTAGCTATCTAAGGACTTAGTAACTTTCCACCACAGTGGTGATTTATTCAGTCTAAGAGCAGCTAATTTAAATTAAAACACAAATAATTTACCATTTGCACCTGTGTACATATGTGTACATATCATTGATTTTAATTCACTCATTAGAGTAACACCGTGATAAAAAAAGGGCAACACAACAAAATCACTAAGTCTCAGTCGGCACTAATACACAACCTCTTTGAAAGCAAACAGAGGGGACAGGGTCAATAGGCTGACAGGCAGGAGGATAAAAAACCTGAATGTCAGTCATTTCCATGACAGTAACAAACAGCATCCTAACTTGAGGCTGCATAGAGTTTTCAATGTTTTGTAACTTAAACGTCTATGTTGAAGATGATATAAAATCATACTCCCATTTTTAAGAAATACCAACAATTTGGAAAAAATAAATCCAAAATCTGCATAGGCTACTTCATTTTCATATCCTCATTTTAAGTTATGTGGAGCTGCCAAGACTGTACCCATGCTAATGATAGAACAATTTAACTCCATGGCAAATTTAGGCTCCAACTGTGACCCCCTCCAAGCCATGTTGCCCAGGGTGGTGAGCCATGCTTGTGTCAGGATATGTATATAAATATGTATCTCTTTGGCTATGCTTCTATTGCAGATTTAATGTAAACAGTTTCTGTTGGGATGTTTAGTATTGTTACCATTTCCCTTAAGGCAGGTTAGTAGCCAGCTACTTTTATGGACCACATAATGCCCCACGGTGCGTTTTAATAATGCAGCGGACTGGAATCAACACCAGCCAGCCAGACATGAAAAAAGTATGCATGAAAAAAAAAAAAAAACCAAGGCGTGTGAGCCTTTTTATTATTCGGTGCGCTTAAAGAAACTGTTTCCCCCGTCAGGTTTATGGGACTGTGGAGACTCGACTTCAAATAGCAGGTCCGGATCTGCCGGCTCGATGTCAGCTCATCAGCGCATTTCAAAAGAAGAGCCGCGGGACAATGGGCTGCCTCACACTTCAGTATAAACCTGGAGGACAGAGCCATCATCAATACGGAGAGGGAGAGAGAAGAGCAGCAAACACCTCAGCTCTCTGACTGACTGACCGCCTGCAGCGGATTTGACACTTACTTGTTGATGAGACGTTTCCCACATCGCCTGTTGGGTATTTAGACGCGCTGGACGCGGATCCACGATCGAAACTTTCGGCAGAAACTCATAATACCGAGGATACAACATATGTTTTTGGTGCTATTTGTTTTTTTCCCCTCGAGCGTCTTTACGCATGCCTTCTATGCTGAGTAGCGTTTTGCGTTAAACTGATGACCGGTTTTACTGCTCTTGCGCTACAGTTAATAATTTAGTGTTTCTGGTCAAAATTGTAAACTTTCCTTAATTTGTCATAAATATGGTAAACATAAAAAGTTTGGCAACTAGAATATTACTGGCATTACCAGGGAAGTAATAGGAAGTTGACATCTTATCTTTGTTGGGTTACTGGACATTTTTGTTTTTAATAAATTTTATTTATTTGTTGCAAAAAGCAGATCTTTTGGCCAGCTTGTGTATTATGTTTTTTTTCTTAAAGTCTTCATCTTCAGCCTTTTAACCTATACGTGTCCCCTTAAGGCAAGGCAATTTTAGTGGTATAGCACATTTTCAGCAACAGGGCACAAGTTGATTAGAAGTGGGAAAAAAAAAAAATCAAACAAGCGAAAAACTATACATTGCAGTGACAAAGACAGGGAAAATGACAGGTTGAAAGACAGACTAGAGTTTCAGTTCCAGTTGTTATTAATCAAAGGTAGCTCTAAACAAATGTGCTTTTTGCCTTGATTTAAAGGAATTCAATGTTTCAGCATTTTTTGTGCCATTAACTCCCATTCAAATGCATTTTTTAACACAATACTGCTGCAATTTGATCCCTATTTTATGTATCTTTTCATTCTCTGGAGCTGAAAATGTTCGTTTTTCACAAGTTGTAGATATGTTTAAAAGTACTAGAAATTATTTTGCATACATGCGATGGGGAAAAACAAAAATCGACTTTTGATTTTTGCTGTAAAAACATTTTGCGAATTGCTGAAACCTGACAGTTAAGAGCTTTAAAAAAAAAAAAAAAAAAAAAAAAAAAAAAAAAAAAAAAAAAAAAAAAAAAAAACACCCCTCAAAAATAAAATGAATACTTGTTAGATATGGTAAAGTTTGTTATGGAAGAAAATGGCAAAAATGTGTTAGTACATGATATTTTAATGGTGATCTTTAAAGACCTTTTTTGTGGTGGAGCCTAACATAAAGTCATGGGTAGCCCAGCGATAGCATGGATTAGTAAAGACATTTATTAAAGATTTAATAATCAACACCTATAAATAAGAAACAAATGTTTTTCAAATGCTTGGACTCTTTATGGACAAAATTCCTTTTAAATGGAATTTAATGTAGATTTTTATTTCTTGTATTTATTCATTTATATTTTATATAAATTTTATTTATTTATATAATGTGGATATGGTGGTGAATATATAACACAATCCTATTATGTTTAAATTATTTTATTTTATTTTTATTACATATTCTTGGTATATATTTATCTTGTTTTTATTTTTAATTTTACACAAATTCTTAGACTTGAGAACCTATGCTATTTTCCATTTCAAAATGTATAGCTATATTTATTTTCTTGGTATTAATGCCAGACAAGTAAAACTGACCAGTTACATCCAATATAATTAATTTTCAAGCTAACATATAGAGAATTCAAAACCAATAATTTATGCAACCTGTCAACCACAAGCTGTAAACTAAGTGCATTTCTTTTTCTTTTACCCTGATAAGCAAAATCCTGCACCTAAACCAAACAAAGAAATGTATCCATATGTTGTAAATATCTAATGAATATTACAGCTGACAAGTAAATCACTTTGATTTTGTAATCTGGTTCATAAAACTGCCTCCCCCTTACATTCCTTGACATATATTTTAGGTTGTGTGGAAAAACTAAAGCCTTGTTTGAAATATATTGTGTTTATGAGCAGGTATAGGCTGGTATGAGATTATCAACGTATGATAATCCTGGCCATCCTATTTACACAGTTATTGAAAAGATAAATGATCTAACTGCTATTCTTTAAAAGCAACAAGTATTGCTGCTGCAGCTACAATAATCTAACATACTGATTATCAAAAGTCAAAAACATTTGTTTTTCTTGTAAGCAGCGGAAAAAGTAGCAGCCAGATGACCGGCAGTGTGCAGCAGCAAGTGGGGTCTATGCTGTCTACAGCTGGAAAATCTCAGATTAAATTCCCACTTTCTCTGGAATTTCATTAAAAGGACTGAAAATTATGGGAATGGCACATTGTGAAATTTTTGTGATTTTGAAACTGTATAAAACTCTGGTATACCCTCATACTGGTAGCTGTCCCATATCTATTAAAAAGAATAGTTGTTTTCCAATCAACCATATTATGCTCTTGGCTTTTAGACCCTTTAGATTGAAACAAACACAGAAAATTACAGTAATACCTTGTTAAAGGAACCTCAAAACACATACATTAAACCTGCTGTTGCATTGAAATTCAACAGTAACTCGTCCAGCATAAAAACTAACCAATGTGCATGACCCGTCCAAACACAGATGTGTTGTCCACGGTGCTGCAGTTCCACCTCCTCTGTCTGAACTGGTACTGGCACTCCTTGATGCCCGTTCTTGCTCCGTCTCCGATGTAGCTCATATGATCTTGGTACAGCTGGCACAGCTTCCTCTGACTCTGCAGGGCCACACAGGAACAGCAGATGAGATTAGCAGAGATTAGCTGCCTAGTGGCTCAACACTTTGAATGGTCCCTGTGGGGAGATTCCCATGCACGGTCTGAGGAAACTTACCTGAGAAAGGCCAGAAAGCTGACTGCAGAGAGGCTGAGCACCAATGATGTACATCTCAGGTCGCTGGATTGGGGTCAGACCAAGAGACCTGAAAGATGCAGGGCATTTGAAGTTTAAATCTGATTAAAAATGGGAATGCAGCCAAGACTCTGGTATCTGTGCAGCAGAGCACAAAAGTCAGGCACAAGTTTTACTGGGACAAGTGAGCTATAAAACACAGATAAATAGACTCCTGTGGAGAGCATCTCTACAGCCACTATCTTTATTACTCCTTAGATTCCTTTCCTTTGACCTTCCTCCCCAAAAACCCTCACCCCTCAGCTCCTCAGTACATGAAACAAACTGCCATCTTTTTATGATTCTGCAGCTCATGCATGTGATGTAAACCTCTGCAGTATATTTTCACAAATGTCCATCTAATCCAATAGTAGTTTATAAGACAAGTGTGGATAACTGAGCGCCCTGAAGGCACAAGACTATGCCATTTGGAGCCCAGCCAGGGTAAATGTTGTGACAGAGCCTTCACATTTGTTCCATTCAAACCCAGCACCCAACATCCCAAGGCAAAAAACAAACCCCCAAAAACAAAAACAGCAGAATGCATCATTAAAAAAAAAAAAAAAAAAAAAAAAAAAAAAAAAAAATCATAGATAAATAGCCTACATAACGGATATGGAACATGGAGAAAATATATGCGCAAATTATGCGTAAAACAACAAATACGACGCACAAAATGGTAAATCACATTTGAACTACATGGACATCTTTCAAAAGTAATTGCAATTGTTATCAGTCACTCACCACCACGAGTTCGCCTCCACCATCAGAAGCTGGGAGCTGCAAGCGAGGACGACACACGCCAGCTGTAGCAGATGTCGGACTGCTCCGGTTCGTCTCCTCGGGACGGGCCTGTTGTCCATGATTGTCCGCCGCGGCACCGCCGAGCAGCCAGTGCGGGGCAAAGTGCTCTGCTGCTGAGACATGGGCAAGAAGAGTCACCACGCGTCTTGCTCCGTTCTTCAGGGGGTGCTAAATAGAAACTGTGTGAGTTCGGGTCCAGATCTCTAAAGTCTTCTTATATGTGCCAAATGTTCCTATTCTGATCAAACTCTTCCTGCGCAGCATACAATAATCCAGAAAAAAAAAAAAAAAAAAAAAAAAAAAAAAAAAAAAAAAGTTTATCCCAAGATGGCAAGCAGTCGGTTGAGCATCTGAGCATGAAGTTGCAGTTTGAGAAAAAAAAAAAAAAAAAAAAAAAAAATCCCCGTAAGAAATCCACTTTTGTTAAATTAGTTAGATGAAAACTTTGCGGGTGAAATAGTTTATTAGTCCAATTTAAACCTTCTCTTATCAGTAGCCAAATACTGTATAGTCACTGTGTGAAATGTAGAATCCAGCTGTCTTGCTTGGACAATAAAATATAAATACATATATCAACAAGGATATTAAATCTGAAAAAAGAAGAGAGACTGCTGCTTGCCCTTCCTGTCCCCCTGCAACTGCTCTAATACTACTATCTCTCCTATTCCTTGTTTAAGTTGACACTCCTCCTCTTTTTCGCACCCCGATTTCAGTTCAGAACTGACTCCCCCTCCTGTCACCACGTGACAGGAGATCAGATGAACAACTGGAAACCTCTTAGATCAGGTCTGATGCATCTATCTAGAAATGTCTGTATATTCATTTTTCCCCCATTTTGTCACCATATAACCAATAACTTGGAATAAAGTTGGACAGAAAATGGTTCAGAAAACAAATACAAATCTGAAAAAATATGGTATGTGTATCAATTTATGCTCCTTTTTTGACACCGCTTAATAAAATTCCTTCCAAGTATGAAACATGGCAGTAGCAGCATCATGCTGTGGGGATGGATGTATCTCTATTTACTAATTAGGTGCCTTCTTAAGGTTATTGGTTGAATATAATATTTTAGATGGAGCAAGGGTAAAGTTTGCAAATCACACTTTTTGTATTCTCATTTGTGAAATATTTTGCAGGGCTGCCCACTTATTAATCAGGCTTCAATCAGCCTTCGCAAACAGTACTGCATAGTTGCAACTTTAAAAGAAAATAATACATAAGTTTTGTTTTGTTTTTTTATTACAAATAAAAATCTGAAAAGAGTGGTGTATTTAGTTCACTTTAATCCAGGGGTCAGCAATTCCAGTCCTTGAGTGCCATTGTACTGCAACTTTTGGATGTATACCTGCTCCAACACACCTGTATCAAAAGGCTGAATTTCCTCCTTGGCATGTCAATAAGTTTTGCAAAGGTCTGGTAATTAACCATTCACTTTATTCAGGAGTAGTGGAGCAGGGATGCTTCCAAGTTGCAGGACACAGGCACTTGAGGGTTAGAGTTGCAGACCCATGCTTTAATCTGATTCCCCCCTTGCAACACGGCAGTGGCAGTGTCATGCTAAGGAGTTGTAGGTATTATTTTCCTCCCACTTTAGACTCATGCAACACTCTGCGTTGGTTTGTTGCGTAAAATCAAGATAAAATACTTTTAAGTTTATGGCTGTAACATCACAAAGTGTGAAATAGTTCAAGGGGTGTGAATGTTTTTGTAAGGCACTTTAGATAATAGATAGTGGCCTAAGGTGCTTGAAGTGCGGCTGTCCAGTTGTTGATTCCTTCTCTCCACCCATTCATCCATGTAGATGGGGGCTGAACTTTTTTGATGAACTCCAACCAGCCTTTACTAAAAGTTCATGTGGGTCAGATTCCTTTTATTAGCTGAAGTGAATGATTTGTTTGAGTAAAAGGTGAGCACCTCAAAAATCTCCTAATCCCTTCTCTCTTTGGAGTTTAAAAATAAAAAGGTACACACACACACACACACACACACACACACACACACACACACACACACGTAAGGACATATTACCCAACACATTCACAGACAGACGGTCAGGAGAAAAAGAAAAGGCGTGTTGAAGCGAGCTCTCCTCAATTCATAACCGGGTCTATAAGACAAACTGCAGGCGGGTCGGTGGGTGGTGAACCTGCAGAGCAGCTCTTTGATCCGACTCAGTGCCTCTCTATAAAGCCTGCATCCACTCGGCCAAAGGAGGACTTGAATGGGAGGCCCCTGAAATCTAGAGAAACTGATCAAAACATCCATAAAGCACTGTAGGTAATGAGCTCCTCTGGGGTGTTTTGCTCAGAAAAGAAGAAAAAGAACAATTTTACAAATACTCAGATTAATAGGTTATATCCTCCTTTTTTGCAATTTCAAACCTCAGAAAGAAAAGCCATACATGTTTCCCTTTAAACTTGTTTATACTGTTCACAATTCACATATTTCACATAACTGTTGTCATATCTTGTTTACTGATTTGCCTTATAACATTTTTTGTTCATTCTGTTGTATTTGTTGTTTTTTGTAGGGTGGCCTTGGGTTTCTGAAAGGTGCCCTCAAATAAAATATATTATTAGTAGCAAACCTAAGTGAGAAACTTAAAAGTATTGATGTACATTACATCAAGGCAACAATAGAAGGAAAACATGTCACTCATCTTTGCATTTAGCTACTCTCAAACAGGTTTAAACACTCATCATAATGCATGAGATGAGATTAAAAAAAATATTTTCTTGATGCAGTTTTTTTCCCTCCCAAATGTGTAGGAAAAAAAATGAGACAGCTACTATGATGGCAGCGCCCCCATCTGGGAAAGGTGAATATTAACTTTATGTTCTCCACAGACATTCAGAAATGACTCAGGAAGTTTAGTATATTTAATTACAATGATAAATAACTCATTATTTATTTTAGGTATATTTAATTTCCATGCAGTCTTTTCATTTTCATTTATATTTATTCATTTATTTATTTTACAATACATTGAATTTATCTATCAAGCTTGGTTTTTCTCATTTCTTTAGAGTTTTCTTGTAGCTTCTGTTGAAATATATATGCTTGCTCACCTCTGCTCTAGCTTACTCTTCACTCTTTGTGCTCCCAGGTTAACAACTACCTTTTCGACTCTAGATTTCCCAACAAACCTCCACTGCAGCTTTATCGTCCCCAAGTCATCTGCTCTCCCTCCAACACTCTGTTCTCTGCTTCTCAGATAAAAGACTCACCTGATCCCCCAGTTCCAAATCTCTCCTGGAACTCAGTCCTCTCGAGACATCTCCATCCAACTCCACACTCGAACCAGGCATAGCTCCCTTAACTCCGTCCTTCCACCTCAAGCTAGTAAGCCCTCCTCTTTTCAGTACATTATCGAATACTTGCAGCTTCATTGCTCCTTGTCCCAGTCTAACTAATCCTCTCCTTTTTCAGATGCAGCAAAGCCTTGGACTCAGAAAATACCTCTTTCATTTGAACCATTATTCATTATAAATATTGGAAATAAACCCCTGCATTTTACCTCCAGTGTCCCATGTGTGAGCCTGCATGTGGGCCAAGAGATTAACCTCAAAACACCACAATGTAGGGGACACAACAACCATGAGAGAGAATTTACTCTGGTTAGATGATACCAAAAATTACCTTTTTGTTATGTGCTCACTGCATGGACTGCTATATCCTTACTGTGAAACATGATGGTGCCTGCATTTGGCTGTTATTCACAAATGTTTGATTAAAAATGCACGGTCCAGTTTATGACATAAAATCACAGTGAAATATGGTGAAGTTTTTGATTGTAACATGACAACAATGATAAATATTTAAAGTGCATGACTACTATACAGTGACTGGCTCCTTTAATAGTTTCCCTTCTGTCCAAAAAGACAGATAAAGAAACAATTTTTGATCAAGACAATGTTAAGATTACAAGAAAGTCTGTCTGCTTGGAAGGAAAATGCTAAGAATTACAAATGGTAATAAAATGTTACACATTAATGTATTCCAAACATACATCAATGGCCAATGTCCTGCATGGTAAACATGGAAAACAAAAATCCTGACAAATCCTTAAGTAGTAGCCATTTCATTAAATACACTGATATTACAGCGCCATCTACTGCTACCCAGGTGCGCAAAATTTTCTTTACGAAATGTTTGTCGACATATATTCAGTCTTGTTTCATGTTCATCTCCTTTCGCTTAAAATTAATATCAGCTTACATAACATCTGTTCTTGAAGCACTTCAAAGTAAGTTGGATTTAATTATAATTTTGGATCTGCAGAAAAGTATTAATCTTTGGAAATATAAGAATGAAAGACCAACAATAATGCGTGTAATTTGAATTCTACGTGCAATGTTGCTATTAAGACACTAGGAGGAGCAGTTGGGCCGCAGACGTCCCTTCAGCTAAAGAAAAGAGGGTAAAGAGAGGGAGGGAGGGGTGAGGGCACAGAGGCACAACTTGGACAAAGTAAGAAGAAGAAAGAAATGGGAGGGGAGAGAGCAGAGGGTGAAAGAGGGAGGGAGTGTCCATGTAAAGGATCCAGAGCAGCAGAAAGGGTGGAAGGAGTAGGGAGGGCGGCACGTCCCTGGAGGATATGAGCAATAGGCGTGCAACAGGGAGCAATGCCTGAGAAAGTCGGTAACTCCCTCTCTGGATTAACACCAGCCTCACTTTTTATTGCCTCCAGTGCCAGACTGGAGCAGCAGAAGCAGCCAACTCCCCTCCTGCAGGGAAACCAGCTGCAGTCGGCTGATGGAGGCTGGTGCCCCGAGGAAGCTGCTGGTGCCAGAAAGCAAAGTATTAATTCAGAAAAATGACTGTCACTTTTAAATTGAATGCTCATTAGTTGAAGGGACAGAGTTCAGGCAGAGGAGAAAACAGAGGATGCACATAGCAAACTTCAAACCTGATCGGTTTTTCAGATTGTGAGCACCTTCATCTCCATTGAGACAACTAGACAGTTTTTTTTTTTTTTTTTTTTTTTTAATTGTAACAGTTCATGGTCTTTAAAAAAATAAATAAATAAATAAATAAAATAGGATGATTATTTTAAAATATTTTTACCTGTGCTACATCTCCTAAAGGTCACCTGGTTGTGCATTGGGATATATTACTTAAACTGTTCCAGTCTGATCATTTAAACTCCAAGAAACAATGTGTCATGATGAGTGGTGTAACAATGGACCAAAGTGTAAGCAGGCAGAGACAGCAAGTAGATTTTAGTGATTTAATGAAAAATGAAGAACAAAAAACTTACAAAAACCACAGGGACCGCAGGGAGCCAGGTGAAAAAGACTACGGGAAGATAATAGGAGGAACCAGCGAGGAGTGAGAGCAGGAGAGGAGTTTAAATACTGTGAGTGTGACTGCTAGAACAATAGACTGATTAGCAAATTGGTTGCAGGTGTGAGGGGAAAGAGCAGAAAGGAGACTGAGAAGAAAGAGAGAAAGAATGGCAGCAGGGCGCGAGGGAGAGCAACATGGGAACCAGGAAAATGAATCTAAAACAGAAACAAGGCTGATCTAATCAAAGAATAAGAGACTGAGGTAAACAAAGAACAGTAATCAAAACAAAAATCAAATAATCAAACCCCAAAACAACCTAGGACCTAACACAATGCAATTTTACTGCAAATGTAAAAGTTGCAAAAATGCTATTTCAAAAATACTGTTGCATTTTAGGAGAAACACCCACCAATACAAAATGTCAGTGGAGTAAATTATACTTACAAAAAGTATTTGGGATGAATTTCTTTTAATTTATATGTTTTACAAGCAGCTGGGCTGTTGTGCAAAATACAAACTACAAATCAGTTCTTCTGAAAACCCATTTTAAAAATCATATTTCCATTCACAATTTAATTTCATATTTTTGTTTTTTCCTCAGTATGTTTTCCTGGCAAGGTTTAGAGCTTTTCTTTGCAAGGCATAGATTTAGCTTCTGGCAACAAACTGCAAACACAGAATGATTCTGAATTTTGCTTCCTTTAAAGATTTTTTACTTTCTGTACATATTTTCATCAGTGCTGCTTTTAGAAAACTCCTGATTTACCAGTCTGTCTACATTCAGATCCTCCTTAATGTTCACAAAAAGAATGATTCAAATAGCTGAAATTAGCTTTTACCATTGATTAGGGTGAGAAACTCTGTTATCTTGGGGAAAACTGCAGCAGAGGGGCTGAGGCTGTCTAAGCATCTGATTAGGATGCCTGTTTCTGCACTTTTTCTGGACATGTTCCACTGTGAGGAAACCCTGGGGAAGACCCTGAACTTACTGGAGGAATTATATAATACCTTGTAAAAGTATTCACACCCCTTGAACTTCTTCACATTTTGTCCAACTACAATGAAAAGCCTGTATTTTATTAATTTTATGTCAGAGCAAAATTTGAAGATCATGCTTTATATTTGAACTCAGCCCCCTTTCTTTAAGAAACTCCAGTGCAACAAGTCATAGGGACAAAGAAAACATATGGAAGTTGGTGGTTTAGCTAGATGTGACCAAGACTGCATGTCATCCTATACACATGATCCTTACACTAAGGTGGTGGCCAAACCATGCTGTGTGGAGACTTTTCTACAGCAGGGACAGGAAAGCTGGTCAGAGATTATTGAAAAATGGGTTAAATACAGGGTTGTCCTGAAGCAAATCCTGTTTGGAGATGCAAATGACTTGAGACTGGGATAGAGTTTCACAGCAACATATAACCAGGACTTTAATGGAGTGGCTTAGATCAAAGCATTTTTATTTTGGAATTGGCCAGTCAAAGTCTAGTCTTAAAATGCACATTTTAAATATGCCCTACATCCAATCTGACAAAGTTTTGTGATGCTTTTATAAAAAAACAAACAAACAAAACAAAAAAACAACAACATGCTGGCAGAGACATATTCTTAAACATTTGCAGCTGTCATGTGTTAACAGGTAGTTAAGTTTCTTGCATTTAGAGCTGTCTTTGGTTTCTTCTTAAGTGGATTCCTGTTTTATTTTGGTTAGTTTTCTGTTCTCTGTTTTCTTTATTTCCTGTTATTCTTTTTTTCTTAGCTTTGGGCCTGTGGTTAGTTCCTGTTCTGCCATTCACTCTCTTTAAATCCTTCTGTCTCTGATTGCACTCTCAGCTGCTTCCACTCTGCTCTTTACTCATCTGTTTCTTGTTCCACTCATCAATTCTCCTCAGTATATATTCCTAGTCAGTGCTGGTTTATCTGCTCGATCCTGCCCTATTCTGCCTTGTATTATTCTGCCCTCAATTGTCTTCCTGCTATGTTCCTGGTTTGTTTTTGGATTTTAGTTTCATGATCTTCAGTTAACATTTCTGGATCTTGGACTTTGTTTTTGAAAGTTTTTTTTCTTCTAAAGGCTATATGGCACTGGTGGCCTTTATTCATCAGTAGTAGGATAGGAAGAAGAGCAGAGAGAAGGGAGGACACGCAGCAAATGACCCAGGGCAGGGAATCAAACCAGGAACGAGTGCATTGAGGACATTAGTCTCTGCAGACGGTGCACCTACTCTATCACTGAGGCATGTGACATCTATAAGTTTCTTTTTGAATAATTAAAAATATTTATTTTTTGGTCTACCTCTGCCTCCCTTTTTCATGCATTTGGGTCCTCCACACCACCACCCCTTTTGTGACAGTTGCTGTTTTTTGCAGCAAAGTATTGACTCAATTAGGTTAAGATTACGGATGGCTTGATGAAATATTAGATGGCATAAATCCCAGGTTTTTGATTTATTATCTACTTTACTTACTCCTTCTGCTATTACTCAGATACAGTCTATTTTCATATCCACCCCAAACAACCTCATCTGCTTCTGTAAGCTCCTGGTGGTTTTTCTTGAACACTTGAACATACACTGAAACCATAGATAAAATTATGACCCTTGATCATCACTGAAGTGAAATGTTTTGGTGGAAGAACAGTGACTTTCCACTTTGTGTTGGGACTCTTGATCCATCCAAATGTGGGACCGTTGAATGCAAAGAAACATGTGAAAGCTTTCTCAGGGAGGGAAATGATACAAGTGTCTATAGGAACCAAAGGCCTGAAAACCAGAAGTAATGTCAGACTTTAAAACATTTTAAACTCCTCTATTCACACATTAAAGCTCTTTTTCTCAGTGTCATTCTTTTCAGTGCATTTCTATTAATCATAAACACGTGTTCTGCAACAATCTGCCAAATTCAGCCGCCTGCAGGGGAATTTACAGCTGAAATTGTCCTCTCTCTCACACACACCCAGAGGGACAGGCAGACAGAGTTGGAAGCAGCTTTGAAGAAGCTTTAGGCTTTAAATCTGCCTCTTTGTTTTTCTCTGGTTACATGCACAACCATATATGGAAACCCATCTTGTTTTAGTCACCCTCCATCACTCCTTTCCACCTTGTTTCTGCATCCCCTTTCCTCCATTCCTTTCTCTCCCACCTCTGTTACGCCTGCCCTCCCCTCCCCTCACATCTCCTCCCTCTCCCAGACTCTGTCCATCTCCCCCCTCCTTGTCTCCATCCATCCTTATGTCAGCTGGCAGAAGATGAGTCATGCCTCTAGCTGGGAGGCTAAAACGCTCTCCCTCTTTTTCTCTAAATATATCCCCTCTGTACTTTTGTCTATGCCTCTTTTTCACTTGTTCTCACACTTCTTTCTGTTTTGTCTCACCATCTGTTTCTCTGCAGCACTCTGCTTTGTTCTATCGCTTTACTTCTGAACTCCTCCTTGCTTTTTCTCACACTTCAGTGTATCTCTGTCACTTTAAAAGACAAGTTAACATTGCTTGTTCCAATATGTGTTTAGGTATGTATTTTTGTCTCTTTTTAAAAATTTTTTTGTGCAAAGTCAAGCAGTTTTTTGAGTTTATGTCAGATTGTTGCAATCCTTAAATACATATCAGAAAAAAAATATTTTAACTGAGGCCTTTGCTAAAATTTGTGAAACTATGTTGACCACTGTCTTAAATAAAGTTAAAATAAACAAAATCAAGTCTCCACTCTTAAAATTTTTTACATTTCTGTCAGTTAAAAATTACTTCAACTGGAGTTTAGGCCCTCTTCACACCATACTAAGATTCTACTACAACATTTAAAATGTGTCATAACTTCTCTGCAAGGTCTTTGAGAACGAAATAAGCTCCACTTAATGTGTGATGAAGTGTGAGCTTTTCCTGACTGTCTTGAACCTCCCACAAACCCTTTGGGATGAGATAGTGGTGGTTCATTATCCTGGTGGCTGCGTATCTGGGTCCTGCGTGTGGCGTGGAGGAGCCTGATAGCACACAAATACACACAACACTGTGATCAGACTAGCTGCACACACACAGTAGATCGGTATGTGCTGCACTACCTATGAAATACAGCTCCCAGCTGCTTAGCATTGTATGTAATGATGAGGGAGGTTATGAGAGGATGAACATATAAAAAAAAATAATCATTGGGTATATTTTATAATCTTACTGTGGTTTGCTGTGCAACTGATAAAAAATGACTTCAGGTTCGAATCCTCTTTGTGATCAGTTCAGGGTGATCATTGACAAACATACAAGTTTTAGATTTTGCATGCACTATGCCAGGTTAAAATTATTGTGCAAGACAGCACACTCAGTGGTGGTGTGCTGTGCTCTGTACAAAACTTGTCTTCACCTCCATCTTCTTATGCTTGTGATAAACTGCTTAAAGTGCTGATAGTGTCTGCTCCTCTACAGTAATAATCCAACTGATGGTGGAGGCACAGAAACCTCTCATATTTACAGGGAAATTTGATTCCTATGGTGGAACCACTGTGACAACAAAGCCAGGGAAGGGAACAAGCCTAATTGGCAAGTACGAAGAGCACACTTCATAAAGTGCCATCGGTCTGATATAAAGGTTTTCCATATATGCTGCAATCCAGCAACAACCATATGGTCTTGGGGTTTTTTGTCAGATGGTGCGATATGCCTTAAAATATAAACTTCTCTCTAAACTGTTTTAACCTTTTTCAAGTCAATAACCTTAACCTGCTGTGTACAACAAAATATAATGTTTATTGAAATGTGAGAGATGTTCTGGAGCCAGTGAGCTGCTGTTCAGATGTTTATCATGTAGCGCTGCTTCCCACCTCCACTTCACCACACCTGCTCTCCTTCTTGGCTCCAAGATGTCTTTGTACTTGTATAAATCACAGTGAGAAGAAAAGAAGGTCACTTCAGTTTGGCTTGAGAGTGTTTTGAGAAAAAAGAATAACATCTTAACCATGTAACTAATGTTGTTAATAATCTGGTTTTAGCTAATTCCAGAAGGTAATAATTATTAGCTGACAAAATTCTGCTGCAAAACCCTGATGTTCTTGAAAAAAATTCCTGATGTTCTTGAAACAAATTAATCCAGGGTGAGAAATTTAGAATATTTCAGAGAAAATTCACTTGGCCTCGTTTTGCACTGGGCTGGAAGCCTGCGACTGAGGCCGAGTCCCTGATCGGTACGCCCAGGGAGAGACATATGCAGCTGGGTCATATTTCCTGATTTCCCCATGCCCTGCAGTCCTGAGCAGCACCAGCCTCCTGATCCCTTCCCGGGAGAAATTAACAAACACTCTGACAAGTCTAAACAGACACATTACAACTCAGCGCTTCACTCAGGCTTTTCCAAATACCTATCGAAAACAAGGAGAAAAAAAAAAATCCTATAATTTTTTTCACCCTCCGGGTTTATACTACTGAGTCACATTTTGCACTACCTTAGGAGGAAGATTCAAGTCTAAAATCTGATTTGCAAATATTAAATGAGGGAATAAGCAGGGTAAATCTTGGCTGGTGAGATCTGATTTGAATTTTCTCTCTGATTTGATTCAGATTACCTAAGAATGTCTAGAAAGCTTTGCTCTGTTCCACGTCAGAAAAAAACACAAATCTAAGGACAATGGTTAAACTGCTTTTATTTTGCTGGTGCTAAATCCTCCCTCCAATCACTACTTGATTGACAGTAACCTTAAAACTGAAGATAAACTAAGTTTTCTCACTAAATCGGAACACTACTAATTTTATGATGATTTAGATGGCATCTTCATCGTGCCAGCTCTCTTGTTAAATTGCTCCCTTTCCTTTCTCTGTCTTTACTGTGGCATTTAAGTGTAAAAACACACAGACAATGAAAAAACAAGAGAAAAACAAAAATCAGCAACAAATATTGACATGACCACATAGCAGAAAATCTCTCATTGAACACATTTAAAAAAGAGCAATTTATGATAAAGTAGTACAAATGAGAATGTACTATTACAAAATTGACTGTGCTAATTGCTGGGAGCATTATGGTCAGATGGTGGGGAAAACTGTGTGTATCTTCCTGCTGTGATTTCTAAAGTGTTTTGGTTTCCTCTTGTACTTGGAACATTATGACCACTGTAGTTTGCAAGATTTTCTCACCAGTTCAATGTACACATCAGTTATCTCCCATTTTCACTTAACTGTAAATTCTTTGCAAATTTGTGAATTATCAAAGCAAACCTGGAATTATTGAACTAGTCAATCATTCCAGTTCAAACACACAAAACTGGGAACAGTGACATACACTAAAATGATCAATTGATGTTCAATTTAAATAAATACTTTTGCCACAAAAAGGGAGAGCTGAACTCATCTTGCATTTAATTTATCATATTTTATACCTTTAGGAATTATAGTTACAAATTATGTTTACAAGTGATTTTAGACAGATTCCTATTAAAAGTTGCTTTTATCTGAACAACACCCACAGGCAGAGTACCAGAGTACTGTGAGTACAAGCTAAATTTGGACGCAACTCATATCTGTTGTTGTTTGAAATCTTGTTGATGAGGACTGCTGGTGGTGAATAAAAAAACCCTGCTTGGCAGCAAATCAGCCAATGTTGAATCATTTTGTGCTTTATGCTTAGGTTGACGTTTCATCTGTTTGTTTAAGACATGTCTCATAAAAGCATTTTGAATGATGAATGAATTTATCTTTAGGCTGAGACTGAGGACTGTTAGCCAACCACCTACTTTGCCAAACAACCTAACCTGAAGATCTTCTGTATAACTGTCAGAACCCAGAAAAAGACTAATCATGAGCAAATTCTGGTTAAATCCTTGAATTATAACTAACTTGGGAAAGGGCTCTCAACAGCTGCTAATGGTCTGTACTCATTAAATACAGGGCCTTGCAAATACTTTTCACCAGCCTTGAACTTTTTGACATCTTGTCACATTTCAAATACCAACTTCAGAATATGTTATAGGGATTTTATGTGAGTCCCAACCTTTTGCTCTGGAAGCAAAACACTATTAGTGGTGAAAAACTAGGACTACACATCTATCTGAACCCACCATTCACACTGTGACACATGGTGGTAGCAGTATCATGCTGTGGAAATACTCGTCCTTAGAGACATGCAAGCTGGTCAGAGAAAATGGGTAGAGAAAGGCACGTACAGTGTTGTGAAAAATATTTCCCACATATACAGTGTTTCTATTTTTGCTTTGTCACATTCAATATTTTTAAATAAATCAAATTTTAATTTCAGATAAAGATAACCTGAGTAAATACTAAAAGTAGCCATACCATAGATATAACAAATGCAATCAAGCATTTACGGTATCTGGCAATTAGTCATTTACATCAATGTGGAAAAATTTCTCTTTCCAGAATGGTTTTATTAGGTGAAATGGCAATTTGTTTTTGCCTTTCAGAGGTGGGCTTTCTGTTGTATTTTTGATCATTGTCCTGCTGCATCGTTCAGGCATGCTTGAGCTTAAGGTCACAAACTGATGGAATCATCAGTTAACTCAAACCATCCGGGACCTGAAGCATGAAAGCAGTTCCAGACCGTCATACTACAATCACCATGTCTGACTGTTGGTGTGTTGTAGTTTTTTTGCTAAAATGTTGTATTCATTTTTTGCAAGATGTAAGCAGAACTCAACAAAAGCTCCATTTTGTTATTTTCAGTCCACAGAATGTTTTCTCAAAAGTCTGATGAATTACCAAGATGTTCTTTGGAGAGAAGCAAGATGCTTTTGTGTCCTTTTTAGTCCTAAGTTTTCATCTTGGAGGTCTCTCATGGATCCCATTTTTACCCAGTGTCCTATTGACTGTCCTTAACTAAGGCAGATGAGGTTTGCAGTGCTTTAGATGTTGTTCTGGGTTCCTTTGGGACTTCCTGGATGAATTGCCGATACACTCTTGGAGTAACTTGGGTAGGGTGGCCATTTCTGAAACAGTTCACCGATGTTCCAGGATTTCTTCATTTGTCCTTGTTTGACTTTATTAATCACTGTTAATTCATTATTTATATTTTTAAGGCCTTAATAAACAGAATCATCATTTCTAAAGCTACTTTTTGTATTTATTTGGCTTTCTTTGTCTGATATTACTTTTTTAGTTATCTGAAACAATTAACTAACAAAAAACCAAAACCAACAAATTTCTAAGGAGGCAACCACTTATTCACAGCACTACATCATTTTTCTTTCACTTCACAATTAGACGAATAAAAAGTTGCTCACTTTTGCAAGTCACTGTCCCTGCTAAATGTAGTTTTTAAGACAGAAAATTCATTGTTTTCTGCCTTCAGACAGATAGAAACTACATAGTCAGGCTAACACACACCAAACATACACACAGAACAATATGCAGCCTTTTCATGCCAGCAGATGACAGAGTGCATTGAGAAAATGCCAAAATGCTGAGTACTGTGGGAGAGAGTGTGCATGCCTGAAAAATCTCCTATGTCAGACTGCAGAGCTGGCAGAAATGGCGAGAATGGCTGAGGACACTCTCACACACAGACAGACACACACACCTAGGCAGACTGTGTGGTGCAAAAACAGAAGGATGGCTGCATTGTGTAACAGAACAACACAAGCCTATGAGGCACTGTAGCGAGTTGGATGCACAGGCAAGCTGTCGGATCAGAGAGAGGAAGGAAAAGTGGACATAAGGTACAAAGACAAAGAGACAGACTGGAAAAGGATGGAGAAGAAAGATCTAGTTAAATATCCTTACCACTCATGAATCCAACCTTTCCTGCATTTCTATAATCTAAAATCTAACTTTAGGGCCTTTCTCTTAAATTACAAATGTAATAACAACTGCATGTGTAACAACTGCTTTTGGACTTTTAAGTGCTTGTGGAGCTTCTGCACCAGCTACTTTTACTCAATAACATTTAATCACCCCGGTCTCTTAAAAAAACTATGTGAGGTAATGCCAGTAAATACAGCCATTCTCTCAAAGTCAGAAGCCTCTTTTAAATATGCATGAGTAGCTGTTTGGGGTTGGAGATGTGACACATATACTAGCCACTGCAGTTGTTTGTATGTAACCTCAAAAGTTACAGAGTAGCTATGAAATATAGGCAAATTTCCATAGTCTTAGAAAAAATAGTTTCTTCAAAACAAATCAGAATTTTGATTTACTGACAACTCAGGTATTTTTTATAATTATGCTTATAAAATGTGTTTAATATTCAGTTGCAATTCAGTAAATATAATTATAAATATCTGTAACTAGTGTCATCAACTTTGGGAACATGTTTTTGGCACCAAACATTTTCTATTAATTTCCAATTAAGATTAATTTGTAAATTAAAATACTTCAACAAATACTCGAACTAAAGTTTATGCAGAGTAAAAACAGATGAACTTTTACTTAAAAGTTCTTGACTATCTGTTTATCAGCTCTACAGTGCCTTGCAGAAGTATTCACAGCCCTTTAACCCTTCATGTTTTCTGTGTATTTCATTAGGATTTTCTGTGATAGAGCAACACAAAGTAGTGCATAACTGTGAGGTAGAAAGAACATTATACACTGGTTTTTAAATTAATTTACAAATAAAATTCTGAAAGGTGTGGCATGCATTTGTATTCAGCCCCCATAGTTAATACTGTACAGAACACCTTTAGCACACAACTAAAAATGCATTTATTTGTTCATTCTTTTTTGTAGAATAGCTGAATTTCAATCAGTCTTGCTACATATTCTCAGTAAGACTTAAGTCTGGACTTCCCTTGAACTCTGACCAGGTTAACTGTTCCTGCTTAAGTAAATAATTTCCAAAGAATGATGTTTCACCATGGGAAATGTGCGGTGCTATTTTTCCACCACATATAGTGGTTTTCATGTCAGTTTTGATCTCATTTTACTAGATCACCTTTATCTACATCATTGCTGTGTCTTCTACACGGTTTCTACCAAATCTTAAACAGGATTCCTGATGATTGTCTTATCATGCTTCCATAGAGGCCAAGTTTGTGGATTGCATAACAAATAGTCCTGTCAAGAGCTTCTCCTACCTGAGCCATGGATCTCTGTAGCCCTCCAGGTTGGCTATAAAATGCTTTCCTTCTACTGCCTGTCAAAACCACATGTCTGTTTTCTTTAACAACTATGCACTGCTTGTGATTTTATGTGGTGGAGCATCACAAGCTCACAATACATTGAAGTTTGTGCGTGTAATGTAAAAAAAATTAAAAAGTCAACAAGTATGAATGCCTTTACAAGGCACTGAATGACTGCCTTTTTGAGGTAACTCTGCACTGACTCCATAAAGAAGATTTAAGACAGCCAGAGGACAGCCAGAGAACCAACAACTGAGCAGCAGGGCAGGATTATGTAAAACGTTGTACTGATAGAGAGTTAATGAGAACAGCTGAGAACCTTTGAGGGCAAATCAACACAAACACACACACAAAGACCAGGTTTCACTCCAATACAGGTGAAGCCCTGGTGGAGCGAGGAAACACCTGAGGGAACATTAAAGATTCAACGAGTACAGTGAGGAGGCCACACAGGTCATTGAATCTGCCTGCTTTCTCTCTTTGCTGTTGTATGCATGTGTGCAGTTTTGTTAGTCTGCTTGTCAAGGAGAAGGAAGAGAATCTACAGAGTCATGGTAATATCCATTCAGGAAGGTGTCGACCTTCGAGGGAGAACATGTTGACACATGGCCACGTAACCTTGGCAACCAGCAATCGCTGTGGGTGCAGATGAAGCGTGTTGTCGACAAGTGCAATTATCCTGTTAGAGCCCTCCCCTGAATTATCAAATACAGACACAAAGTTACACAAGCCCCAAAAAATATGAGCAGACAAGAGGCTGAAAACATAAGATTACAGAGAGAAACTTTTGAGATGGTCTACATGCAAAACCCCCCACCTGCTAAATCTGGGGATCATGCTCTCACCTCAGTTTGACATCCCTCACCTTCTTTTCACCCATTAAGCCCTATTTTGAAACCCACATTTAATACACCGATGCCTTCATCTCTTCCCTTCTCTTCCTCTGACCCCTTCTCTCCCTTGCCAAATCCATCCATATCTCTCCATCCTCTCCTTCTCACTCAGTGTGAGTGCTAAGCGGGGGCCCAGCGGGTTTTCTAAGAGGGCTATGACACACCCCAGCAGGGTGCACGCACACACACACACACACACACACACATACACACAGCTGGAATATGAGGGAGACGGAGGGAGACAGACACACATATAAAGGCTGGAAGTATTAAAGTTCTAATGTGACAAAGATAACCGAAATAAAACAAAATGCACTTTTCATGATTACTGCCCAACCAGAAGAATGAATAAATCACCTAAATAGAACCTGTCTGACAGAATGAAGTAGGCTGAAGTATCTCAAATAGCCACACATCATGTCCCAGTTTAAAGAAATTTGATCACAGATGAAAAGCCACTGACATCTATTAGTATGATAAGTATTACAAAACCATTACTAAGGCTTTGGGACTTAACTGAACCACACTGAGACCCATCATGCATAATGATAGTGAAAAAGTTTAGAGAAACACGGAACAGTGATGAACCTTCCCAGGAGTAACCAACCTATAAAATTACTCCAAGATTGCATCAACAACTAAATCAGGAGTTTACTAAACAACTCTGAACAACACCTAAATCACTGCAGGCCCCACACACCGCAGCAGTGTTCACGATTCAACAATAAGGACAGACTGGGAAGAAATTACATGCATGGGAGAGTTAAAAGGCAAAACCCGATTCTGATAATCCAAGATTTTTAGAGAAAATGTTCTGTGGACTGGAAAAAAAAAAGTGAAACGTCCTGGAAGTTGTGTGACCTGCTACATCTGTACAAAAATTAACACAGCATGTAAGAAAAAAATCTCATACTGTGAGTTACACATGGTGGTTGCATGATGGTCTGGAGCTTCTTCGGTGTTTCAAGACCTGTACAACCATCAACATTGGTACATCCTGAAAATGTCCAACTATTAGTTTTAGACCATAAATTTAGCCGACCTCTCCCCCCAAAAATGACATAATGAAGGTTTTGGAGTGGACTGGCACATGAGAACTTGAATCCCATTGAAATTCTAGACATAACCTTAAATATGCCATGTATGTTCAACAACTCTCCAGGGTGGCAAAAAGAAAATATTTCTACAAAGAGCAGTGGGCCAAAATTATAATTTTGCAAAGCACTGTAAAAGCCATTTTAGATTATTTATTTCTTTTTATTTGACCAATTTTAGAAAGCGGATCATTTTTTGTAGAATCTTATACGCTGGTAACCTTACCAGAGACTGGATGGTGGAATTAAAGTTAGAGTTGTGCGATAATTTGCTAATTTCTGCTTTTAATAAGCCAAACAATTTTATGGAGGATGCTGTTTAAACCGTAAAACAGTGACTTCTAACGGGCTATTCATGTCAGGCAAAACACCTCACCTCCATCTAAATCCCAGAAGGTTCATCAAATAGACCAGAACCTACTACAATTGGGCCATGTTCTGCTGGGAGCTGGTGTGACTGTCCCACCCAAGGTGTTTGCTCTGTCATTATAAAGCTTGGTATTCATGTCAGGACTGCTATTTTGAAAATGCATGACGCACTCTGCCCCTGAATACCAAGGACGTAGGTGTTGACAGCCACGAGGGACAATGCAGTTAGCTGCTTTGTTTTTATCCTTGATGAAGATGCATAACATAAGTCAAAAGAAGAGTGATAGATCCCAAATGCTTTTAGCATTCCAAGTAAAATCTGTTTTTCAGGTCTCTTCTACTAAACTGATCTATTATGCAACATCAGGAGGCTATTAATAGGTCAATTTCAAAATAGCATAAAAGCATTAAAAATAGTCTGTATGAGCTAATTACTTACTTCAGTGTTATGTAAGGAAGTTTTTTTAAGAGCTGACTTATTTTATGTTGGGATTTGAACAGCAGTAACAAGTAAAGACTGAATTCATCAATATTTCAGGTTTCCATCTCTGGCCAATGATTTATTTTTGAGAACATCTGAAATCAAATCTCCCTGGAAATCAGAACAAGTTTTTGGTTGTCAGGTGAGACCACAACAATGCATTTAATTCACTGTTATTTGTATGCAGCAGTTAAAGTCAATACATTGAATAACGGGTTTTATTTTTATGGACATGTATGTTGCTGACTTCCATTAATAAAATTTTCTGCAGCAAATTATTGTTTTACAAATAAGCACATTTCAGTATTGCCTGGTTTTATAGTTTTATGCATGAAAATTTTACTGATTAGATGCAAGATATGATAAATCTAGATTATTTATTTTATGAGAAACAGTCATCCAGTTAATTTAATTTAGAATTTCAATTCAAAAGTAAAACTAATTTATAGAGTTTTTATATACAGACAAATATATTGAAAGTGTTTATTTCCCTTAACTTTAGAATGAAGGTAGAAGATAACCTAGGTATTTAAATTTAATGCATAAATGTTATGCCATGGCCCTGGTGTGGCCTAGACAATCATAAGGGAAGACTTCTGGCTTTTCAGTTGTCCAACAATTGGTCATTGTGACTCTCTGCAAGGAAGTTTAGCCACAAAAGGTTATTGCTAAATAAGCTGGCTCCTCAGAGTGCCAACATATTAATCCAAACATATTAATGGAAAGTTTAGTGGAAGGAAAAAATCCAGTGAAAAAGGGTGCACAAGCAATAAGAATAATCACAGCCTTAAGACGTTTGTGAAGTAAAGCCCATTCAAAGGTTTGGGGAAGATTCTCAAAGCATGGACTGCAGCTGGAGTTGCACTTCCAAGAGCCACCATGTACATATATATCTAGGACTACAACTGTTGAAATCCTTGTGTTAAGCCACTCCTCAACCTATGATAACATTGCAAGCATCTTACCTGGGCTGAGGAGAAAATGATTGGACTGTTACTTAGTGGCTCCTTTTTAGATTCAATTTAGAAATTAAGCTCCCACAATCTGGAGGAAAAGTGGAAAGGGCACAGAATGCAACTTGCTTGAGGTCCTGTGTTAAGTTTCCACAATCAGTGATGATTTAGTGAGACATCTACCAGGAAGTTTCTAGACAGTTCATAAGTCTCTCAGTTGATGAGCTTAATGGAGATGCTGATTTCATTTGTCACCTGTCCACTGCCTAAAGCACCAATATGTGCATTACTGGCCATATTATTTGGCATCATTCTGGGTGGTTGTGGTGTTTTATTTACCTTTTCCCTGCTGTTCCTCCTTCCTGCCTCTGCTGGTCGTCTACAAGAGGGCACTGGCCCACTGGCTGCAGATGCGCACATGTTGCTCATCAAGCCTGCTGGATGAGTTGAGCTGCCATATGGTCCTCCTTCAACAGACTGTCAACAGTGGAATGGTAATATGCTTCCTGAAACTTTTCTTGTGCTTCCTCTGTGTTCCTAGACTAACTATCTGGGACCTACTGCATGTCTGCCACAACATCAGCACCTCTGAGCTTCAGAAATCCCCAGCAGTAATACTTCACCTATGAATGCGTGTGTGCTTGTAAGTCCAATTAGGTGACTCAAGTGTAAAGCATTTTGAGTGGATCTACCTCCCCCTTGAGTCAAACTTTCCCTGCTATAAGAAATTCTTAATTAATGTACCTGAATATCAACCTCAAAATACTTACTTTTACAGAAGTCCTTGTTAACTTGAGTTTTACCTCTTTTAGTGGTTCTAAAAAACTCAAAATAAGCACTGAAACTCAAAGAAAAAAACATTCCCTTTTGGTCAGAAACAAGCCTGCAATATGACACGTATCACCATGCTCTACTGGCCAAACAACTACTCTGAACTAAGCCCTACAGAGACTCTATGGGGTTTTGTCAAGAGGAGGATGAGAGATACCAAAGACAATGCAGATGAGCAACATGGGCTTCTTTAACTCTTCAGCCAACCTACAGGTAGATAACTTGTATGCCATGCTGCAATAATGCAGTAATTCATGCAAAAGGAGCCTTGACCAGATATTGTATGCACCTGAACACACCTGTCAGTAGGGTGATATTCCTGTACTATAACTCTTTTTTAACGCAATATTCTGATATTTTGAGCAATTCAATTTAAGGTTTTTATTAGCTGTAAGTCAACAAAATTAACAAAAATAAGTCACTCTGTATGTAATGAAGCTACAGAATATCCATTTTGCTTTTGATTTAAATTACTAAAATAGATTAACTTTTTGATATTTATATTGACTAAGATGCCTGTTTGTTTTTGCGCTCATTTAGTTATGAATACATTTTTGTATTTTGTTTGATGTGGCTGTATTTTCACTTTTCAAATAAATTTATTTTCGTACCATACAGCTTTTTCCAAACTTTTATTGCTGTTATAATGATTTCGAGATAGGTAGCTGGCATCAAATTCAACAAAAGCAGACGTTCTTTTTTTTTTTTTAACAGCCTAATTCAGTTTTAAAGTTAAAAACTATAAGGCTGTTGTACCCCATGACAAGATTTAAATGATTAGCTAAACATTCACTTTTGGGCAAACATTCAGGGGATTTCAAATAGCATTCGATTTATTACCCTGCTCCCCTAAAATGTGGCCCACATTGTTTGGATTGTGTTTGGTTGGTGAACGCAGTGGGAGTTTGTAGAGGGAAGGAACACACACACATGACATAGTCTGGCCTTGAATCTTTCATTTCAAAAATTCCATACCTACATTTTATAATATACTATCACATTTTCATCTAATCTTCATAAAACTCTCATAGATATGGCACAAAACATTTACCTAGTTGGATTTCATTATTTATATCTTCCACAAAGACTGAAGGAACAATCCTAAAGTTAGCCTTAGATTTCCTATTCTAATGAGGTAAAGGGATAGATGTTACTATTTTTTTGTTTTTGCATTGACAGCAAGAGTATGAACATTAATACTTAGAAAACTCTGGACTGTATTACGAATAAACTCATACTCAAGCTCCACATTAAATAGATTCTATAAATCAAAGTTTGTGATCTGTAATTTATTTGGTATGCAGGGGGCGCTCTTGAAGACCTTATTTGACTCTGCTGTGGCATCAGTCATTTTCTGTGGTGTAGTATGTTGGAGCAGCAGCTTATCTACAGCTGAGAGGAAGCAGTTAGACAAGCTCATCGGGAAGGCCAGTTCTCTCATAGGATGTCTACCCAGTGCAGATGGTGGGAGACTGAAGAACTCTGGCTAAAATAACATCACTATTGAACAATGTTTCCCATCCTATGCATGAAGCTGTTGCAGAACTGGAGAGCTGCTTCAGTGACAGACTCCTGCATTCGAGGTACACAATTAGCATTATCACAGATCCTTCCTTTCACCAGCTGTTAAACTCTGTAGCCATCACTGCTTTAAACAAACTCAATACGTGTTGACACCCCTGTTGTTATTTGCAGGGTTTTTATTTTTTTTGAAAGTTTTTAATTTCAAATATCATTCCTGCTGGTATTTGCACATCCCTGTTGTTTGCAAAGTTTTTTCACTTCTTTTAAATAGTCAGTTTCGCTATGCACAAATATACATGCACATTTTGTACTTTTTAAAAATGATCCTACTCAGCTGCACATTTCTATGAATCAGAGTGCCATTTTTAGTAACTACACAGTATTTTCTTCTTATGATGTAAATTGCTCTATTCTGTTATTCTTACTTTCTGTGTTTTTTTAATCTTTATGTGAATCTGCATGCTTTGACTTGCCTATCAAGTTGCTGCTGATACACTTAAATTTTCCCCTTTAAAGGGACAATAAAGGTTATTTCTATTCCACTTTGAATTTTTTTTATAAACAGCAGTGGTTTGTTTAACATCTGAATGGAACTTAGTCAAAGGTCATAGGTTAGTGATCTATAAAAGTCTGGAGGCCAAAAAAGCAATGAAATCTCCCTTTTTGAATTATGAGTGAGCGTGCATTTATCTGAGGTGTCTGTCAGTCACTCAAAAACAAAAGGATCAAAGAAATGGTCAGATTTTATACCATGGATGGATGGTTGGATGAACAACTGAAAGTATAGATAGATACAAGCTATACACAGATGGATAAAAGTATGGATGGGCAGAGAGCTTATTGGAGAAATAGATGAATGGATGATATGGATGAATACAGAATGGGTATTCTGTATTCTGGATATTCTGTATTCTGTACCCTCCCATAGTTTACTTATGTAGGCTTGAAAAGACCAAATTTCAATAGTTTTCCAGACTTTATTACTTTGGTACCATTTTCTAAGTAAATTGAGAGGGAGGAAAGTGGAGCACTCAGACTGGCACTGAAACAAAGACACCGGTGTCTGTTTCTGGGCCGTTTGGGGGAATTCCTCAAAACAACGATAAAATCAGCAACATATAGGGGGAAAAAACAACAACATTTTCACGACAAATACACATATTAGAACCCGACTGTCCTGGTGGCTTGTTAATGTTTCCTGTGTGGTCCGTTTAAAGGGTTAAAACCCAAAGTGAACTGAATTGTAAGAAGTTGGTTTCCAAGGGAAACTGTTCGCACCGTTCCAGCTGAGGCGGGACAAACCAACTGTGTCACATGGAGAGGGTAGGGGTGCTTGGACTCAAATAGGAAATAAACTCATACTCAAGCGCTTAATAAACACATTAAATCTCATTTGACACTATTAAATAATGTTCATAGAGCATCTGTAAGAGCTTTTTAGTTATGTAAAGTACTTTTGAGGAGTTAATACGAGCATCATTTGTGGCATCGACCCCTCCGGTGTAGCCATAGTGCCGGGTTTCCTGCCAAGTCGGTTTGAAAAGAGCAGACAAAGGCTTTGAGCTCAGGACGCCCCTCTCTGCCTCTCACTCTGCCCACAAAGCCTGTCTAAACTCCCGTCTTTTCCGATTTTTTCCCCCCACTCTGTCATGGAGCTGCCCCGTAATCAGCAGTGCTAAGACTACCGCTTCAGCGCTTACTTCCTCCTTCTGAAATGTACGACCGTCTGGATCCCCGCTCGGCCGCCGGAGGAAGGCTTTTTGTGGGTATAATACGAGGAAGCGTCGTCTGAGAGAAGAAGGAGAGAGGGGGGAAGGATTGACGCTTTTTCCTCCTCTCCTCCTCCTCCTTCTTCCTTTTGCCCCTTCTTCCTGCTCCTTTTTTGGCGGATAGCGGGGTTCAAGCAGGAATTAACGTTTTTCTTTCCTTTTTTTGCTTTAACAATATCTATTTGAATACTGCTGCGCAACCAGACCGGATCACGTGGCACCAGAGAGAGTTGGATCGATTTTGCACAGTTCAGAGTGAGAGTAGGAGTAAAATAAAACGAGACAGCACACAACTCCTGTTTTCTACTTTTTTTTTTTTTTTTTTTAAATAACTCGGACTGTTGTTACTTTTGCATAATTTCAAGTGCATAAGGGGTTCTTTTTTCAGCCTTGGAGGTGTGGAGTATTGATTCTTATATGCCTGGGTTTTGAAAAACAATGGAGACGCACATTTCGTGCCTCTTCCCAGAAATTTTGGCCATGATTTTCAGCTACCTGGACGTAAGGGACAAAGGCAGGGTGGCCCAAGTGTGCATCGCTTGGAGGGATGCAGCCTACCACAAGTCAGTGTGGCGGGGGGTGGAAGCCAAGCTTCACCTCCGCCGGGCAAATCCCTCCTTGTTCCCCAGCCTACAGGCCAGGGGGATCCGAAGAGTCCAGATCTTGTCCCTGCGCCGCAGCCTGAGCTATGTCATCCAGGGGATGCCGAACATAGAGTCTCTTAACCTTTCTGGCTGCTACAACCTAACAGATAATGGACTGGGCCACGCGTTTGTGCAGGAGATCCCATCTCTTAGGGTTCTGAACCTAAGTCTCTGCAAGCAGATCACAGACTCCAGTCTTGGCAGGATCGCCCAGTATCTGAAGAACCTGGAGGTGCTGGAGCTCGGCGGCTGCAGCAACATCACGAACACTGGGCTTCTGTTGATAGCCTGGGGCCTCCACAGACTTAAGAGCCTCAATCTGAGGTCCTGCAGGCATGTCTCAGATGTAGGGATTGGACATTTGGCGGGCATGACCCGGAGTGCAGCAGAGGGCTGCTTAAATCTGGAGTACCTGACCCTCCAAGACTGTCAGAAGCTGACAGACCTGTCACTCAAACACATCTCCAAGGGGCTTACCAAGCTGCGGGTGCTGAATTTAAGTTTCTGTGGGGGGATCTCGGACGCTGGGATGATCCACCTGTCCCACATGACCTCCCTGTGGAGCCTCAACCTGCGCTCCTGTGACAACATCAGTGACACAGGAACTATGCACCTTGCGATGGGCACCCTTAGGCTCTCTGGGCTGGATGTCTCCTTCTGCGACAAGATTGGGGACCAGACCCTGGCGTACATTGCTCAGGGACTGTACCAGCTCAAGTCCCTGTCCCTGTGCTCCTGCCACATCTCGGATGACGGGATAAATCGGATGGTGAGGCAGATGCATGAACTGAGGACCCTGAACATTGGACAGTGCGTGCGCATCACAGACAAAGGGCTGGAGCTCATAGCTGACCACCTGACCCAGCTGGTGGGCATCGACCTGTATGGATGTACCAAGATCACCAAGAGGGGACTGGAGCGAATCACGCAGCTCCCCTGCCTTAAAGTGTTGAACCTGGGACTCTGGCAGATGACGGAGAGTGAGAAAGTGAGGTGATTGGGAGTGCTTTGGCATGCGTGCGTGTGTGTGTGTTTCTTTTTTGGATGGAAAGGGGTCACAAGGAGCAGGAGGAGTTGGGGTGAATAGCTCAGCTGGCTTTCTTTAATTTAAAAAGAGAAAACCCCTCCCTGCATCCTCCTGTGTAAGGTGAGCCTTTTCCATTTGACCTGCCTTTTCTTTTCAGCTGTTTAACTTTTCATTCTGTTGGCCCTGCGGGATGTAGACTCATATCTTAAATATAAGACTTAACATTCTTCCTGGAAATCAGTTAAAATCTTACATATTTTCACATGTTAACAATTTGAGTTTTAATATCAAGAAATCTGACCTGAACTGCAGTAACTTAGCTTATTTTTCAAACAAGTTGTAATTTTCTTATAAAAACTTTGATTCTTGACACTTGCATCCATCCAAAATCCTTTTTATATTTAAAGCAAAGAAAGGTTGTTGAAACTTATGAATGAGATTTATTTTTGCTACAAGTTCAGATTTGACGACTAATCGCCGCTACAGCCATCACGCCTAATAAACGTTTGGCTACCTCGTATGTGGTTGTTTTTTAAGGGATGTGCACAGTTCAAAAAGAAGAAGGAGGAAAGCTGAGAAATGAGAGACTGGTAGAAAATGTGCCTAAAGGGACTCTGTCTGCCCCCTCCCCCATTCCTCCCTCCCTTCTTCCATGAGCAGAGCCAGAGAAAGGAGACCAGTACACAATCTGACTACCTTTGTTAATTTAACCCTATAAACAGCACTGATTTTCTGTGGAGTTTAGTCTGATTTCAAGCCGACGTCGCTTTGCAAAAAAATTTGTGAAATCAAACATCGAGCTGAAGGTTTCTTATTGTGTGTTTGCTTCATTCTTTTAAGGATAAAGTCCAACTTTAATGTCCTCCTTTGGCAGGCTTAAGAGCAAACCCCCTGGCAAAAATACCTCCAATTGTTTTATTATGACTAGGCGTGGGTCAGTATAAGATCCTCTCAGTATAAGTAAAAATGCAAACATTTTAAACTAATGTATAACAATGTTTTCATTCAAAAAAGTAAAGCAACAAATATTCTTACTGCTGCAAAATAATAGTGGCTGAGTTTTAATACATGCTGATGTAAAGCAAAGATAGAGATGTATCTATCAGTCAGAGAAAGGGACTGACCAATTTTCCCTTGATCCTTGGGTCAAATATGGAAAATACATTTTTTCATGTTCATAAATGCAAAGAAATGAAGAACTTACACAATTTTTAGTCTGTAAATGTATCAGCAAAACAGCGTGTACTTTGATGCACTTTTTTAATTTAACAAAAATTACATTAAGGTTAGGGATATGTGCTTGGATGCAAACATCAGAATATTCTGGTCATCCTATAATTTTTTTAGTTGGACTCAAAACTACACCCAATAATCAATAAAACCTACGGCACATTTTTGCTGTTTTATGTGTCAGTTGTCAGAAAACAAGGAAATCACAATCGGCAGGTCAGGCCACAGAGAAAATTGGAATTAGCCAGTTAAAGCTTGATGTTTGGAGAAGACGCCTGCTGAATTTAGTCATTTTCATGTGGGGTTCAACTGTAGTTTTCATACCATGACAGTTTTTCACAACCAGAAATATTTCCTCAGTTTTTTTTTGTTTTGTTTTTTTTTTTTTTTTTTTTTTTTTTTTTTTTTTTTTTTTTTTTTGTAAGCCAAATAAAATAGGTGGAAAAAAAAAACCATTGGAATTGGCAGGTCTGGCCTTTTGAGAAAATCAGAAATTGGTGCTGGCTGGTAAAAGCCAGATCAGTGCATCTCTATAAAAAAGGGTCATTTACATGGTTGGCTCTCCTTTAGTTTCCACACCATTATGGTCCGTGTATTTCCAAAAAGCCAAATGTGTCTTTCTTATAAACAAGGTGAAAACTGTAGAAGCCCTTTCTCAGCCAGCTGACAGGCAGTGTGCAGCAACAGGTGGTGTAGGGGCAGCATTGCTTTACCCTATCCTATCCTCCATACAGCCAGATTTGTTTAAAAAGGTCTTTTTAATTGGAGAAAAAAAAAACAGATGTAACATTTTAGCGATTTTAAAGCTGTAAGATCTTGGTATACCTTAATAATAACCGGGCCATGCCTAATTATGACACGGATACAGACAAGGGTATAATAATAGTTATGTCACACCTTGTAGGTCCTGTTGAGCTGTAGGTATTTTTGTAAGGGATGCTGGTGGAGATGAGTGTTCAGAGTACTTCAAATTGAAGTGATTTCTATGTCTTACCCTTTATTAATCGTAACAAATCAGGGTTTGTCTTGTGCTCTTATTTTCCCACATTAGTACAGATGCATTCATATTCATGTTGCCCTTACCGATCCACAGCTTTGCTTTTTTCTTCATTTGTACCCTCTTCTTCATCTCTCTGAATAAAAATACCCTTCGAATCAATTCTGAGACATGCTTAGAATAAATAGCAATCGATTATTTTTCCTTTCTCTCTCCCTTGAGTTTTGGGTTGCAACGAGCAGAATATACATCTTTCTTTTCCCTTTTCTCATCTCACCGTCCTTCCTTTCAAAAAACACATGCAGATTTAGACTGTACACACATGCACACGTGCACACTGACGCCAGTGTGTGCGCATTTTTATTGTAATGCAATGACCTGCAAGAAAATGAATATAAACGGATGTGCGTCCTGCTGAAGAAGCTGTGTGTGTGGGTGTCTTTGACAATAAAGAGATGTACTGTATATTATGTGTTTGTAAAAAAGAATGCAGAATCCCAAATTAAATTGTTTTATATTCTTACGGTTAAAAACAATTAAAGATATTTATATAATGAATGAACCAGTGGTGTGGATTATTTGTGTGTCGATCTTTTAAATTCCTCCCCAATGAGCTCTTGTGCACTTCCTCAGAACAATATGGCCTTTTATTATTTTAATGCATGATTCCAAATAGCTGCCCACATATTTAGGACCATTGTCCTGCTTATCAAAGGGGCTTGAACAAAACAAAAAAATCTCATTTGTTTTATTATTTATGAGGAGGCTCAAAATGGATGCTTGCCGTCTTGATTTGGCTGCAGTGCCTGTGTAATTAATTATCACCATGGTGTTTATTATAGCAAACTGTTCTGCCTTGCTGATTTTTTTAATCATCAAAGTCTCCTAGTCATCTTCAGATGAAACCAGAAAGTGCAAAGTTAAAAAAAGAATGATGAGATTCACATTAATGATAACTGGAGTTCGATTAATGAATTTTCAGAGGTTTTTACCTTTTTGGACATTTTTTTTGCTTTACTCAAATTATTCAAGCTGCGTCTTTGCAGCAGCAAGTAAGTTTCCTCTTACCGCTTTCCATCAGGAGATGTCCTGTGTGTGAAGTGACACACACTACACACATTAACAGGGCTTGCCAGGCCTGCTCAGTAACCATTGTCTACTTTTAGAAGTTAGCGACAGGTTTGGGTGTTTTTTTTTTTTTCCTCCTTTTTCCCTCCTCTTGTTCAGTCACGCATACCAGATCTCAGACCAGGCAGGGGACCCAACCAGCACCACCACACATCCCCCTCCTCCCACCCCTCTTTACCACACAAACACACACATACATACACACACTCTTCCTTTTAGCATTCCACACCATCATTCAAAGCATTTAAGCATTCTCTCCCTCCTGACTCTCTGTCCATGGGGATTTCAGGATAAAGGCCAACAAGAGGGATTGTTGACCACTGGGACACACATAAAATGTCAGTGTTTGTGGTTTTTAAAGTTCTTCTTTAGCAAGACTTTGGTATTGTGCAACAGCACTGCAACAAATTCACTTTAATAGTAGATAGAGTCCAGCTGTGTGAAATTTAATGCCAGAATAAATAAGTTAAAAAAGTATCAACACTTCTGCAAGGAGCTAGATCACTATGCTTTATGGTGATTGTTTCAGCCATACCATAATTGTTGGCAGGGCTCGTCTTAATAGCACTGCTCTGATAACAACCCTGAAACAGACTCCCCACGACCGTTACTGGTACAGGATTGGTTTTAGAAGTTATATCTGTAGTTATATTAGAAGCAGTGGTTCTCTCCTCCTTGTTTCCTCTACAGCAATTAAATTTCAAAGGTTTTGCCTTATAATGACTACTCAAAAGTACATGAAAGGCATGTACTTTAATGCAGTTCACAGTTTACAATCCTGGCCTCAGAAGAACAAACTAGCAAAAATACAGCTGCAATCCATTCATTAGATGAACAGCAAGCAGGGAGGTATACAAGATAAAGCGCCTGTTTCTTATCGTGTGACATTTGGTGTGCAGACCCTCTCCCGATGGATACAGGAGACAGGGAGGTCACGTTGCGTATTGCTGCAGAAAAGCTTCTGCAGGATGAAATGTAGACTTACAAAGATACAATCGCCTGCATTCAAATGATAATGGGATACTTTATTAATCCCCGCAGGGAGAATCCCTTTTTGTGTGCGCTACCCTCCTCAAAGAGGTCAGGGGTCAGGGATCGGCTCTAGAGCACCTCTGCTGGAACTACTGGGGGAGTTGGTGACTTGCTCAAGGACACATCAACAGGGAGAAAGACTACCAGGGTTTACTCTTGTCTAGTTTGTGAGTCATGTGAATGCAGTACAAGCCATCTTTCAGCTGGATTTTATTTTAACATGAAATTTAATTACTATTGAAGCTACTAAATATGCATCTGGAATAGAGACAATTAAAAGTAAATTCAGCCCTGGATTTCTGCAGATTTGACAAAATTATTACAAACACTGAGCTCATTATGAATTGTTTAAACTTTAAACAGAGCATGGGTGCTACCAGTCTTTCCATTGACAATGAGCAAACTTGCTAGAAAAATATCACTACAGGGCACCAGAAGCAAAACTGTTGCTCCCTCACAAAACAATGAGCTGACTAGTGCTAGATATGTTACAAATATAACACTCCCTTATTTCTGATAAATGAAACTAACTATTGCTGGTAAATCAAAATTTTACTGCCGTAGTAGTGTCAATTTTTACTTCATGTCTTGCGTGCCTTGCACAAAAATTGTTAAACCGTTGCACATATTTTTCTTACTTCCTTATAAGTGGAAAAAAAAGTAAGACAATAAGTGACAAAAGACTGGAATAGGTATGTTTTTCACACAATGTGGTATTTGCTGGTATTTATCTGCTATATCTAAAATAAACAACACCTGAGTGGACTTACTTTTTCTTAAATAAACACAAAGATATTGACTTCCACATAAAACAAAACATTTTAACAAATGAAATATAATTAACCTGATTAATTTTCCCCCACCACCTCTAAATAATATGCAGGCATACATATCAGGTAGTTCCATCTGTCAATACTTTACGAAATACTCCTGTGGTGAAAACAATGTTGGACGAACAGAATGATTTAGCTGTTACAATAGCATTAACTACTATGCAACTTAGTTTACTGTTTTTCAATAGCAGATCTACATTTTGTCAGGTTACAACCACAAACCTCATCATGTTTTACTGTAATTTTATGTGATCAACAAAATAGTACATACATGGCTATCTGTGTTTAATTTAATTTCTGTGTAAAAATACAACAAAATGTAAAAAAGTTCAAGGGGCAGGAGTACTTTTGTATGGCACTGCATTAATGTTTTGTAGTGATTTTTATTCAGCTTGAAAAATCTGTACGAGAGCCAGCATTTTAAAGCAACATTTTTATTACACACACATTCATAAAAACAGTTCCGTCAAGTAGCATTCAGTTATTGAGGTTAACCAGGAAGCTATAAGCAACACCTTCAGTATCTGTTGAGACATACCAAATAGAAAATGAATGGATAATAGGTTTCCTGTAAAAGCAAAACTATGGAACTGGCTCAGTCCCACAAAGTCCAGTCTACTCTTCATTAGATATCTCCACTAGCATCTGCAAGTAATGCCAATCTTTCTACATTAGCTCTGATGTGAACATTTCTCAAAATCTTACAGGTAAAACATTTTCCAACATTTTAAATTAGCATAACACAGGATTTGAAAATATTATTGACTTCCAAAAGCATTTGGTACAAGGTCTGAGTGGTGGAGATGGAATGGGTTTCTTCAATCAAGAGAATACAAACTGTGATGCTGCAGATTTGGGTTTAAGACCACAATAGATCATTTATGGCCAACACAGATACTCAGTTAAACCATTTTCTTTACATTACTGCTCTCCAATATCTTGAATGGTCCATCAAGGACCAAAACATGAGATTCACATGTATACATAAGCAGCCCCCGTTTAGATGAGTGATTATATCTGTGGGGGGGGGGCAGCTTGATTAAAGCTGTAATTTCTTTGCTGGTTTATTCTTTAATAGCCTAACCCTGCTTTATACTTCTCTTTATTAGGTTACTTCTGAAGGCAAGTGGTTGCTCTGGATTTTATTCAGGATATTAGAGTAGGATAAATACAAATTGGCTATGCTTCCACTTTACAGTTATGCAATATTTTATGTAGGTCTCTCATATAAAATCCATTAACATACATTAAAGTTTGGAGCTGTAACATGATAAAAATGTAGAAAAATTTAAGAGGAATTAATACTTTTTCTAAGACACTGTATGATAGATTTGTAATCTGGCATTTGTGATAGACAGCTAGAAGCCTGAAAAATGTCCAGTCTGACAAGTTCATTTTTCTCACAGCTGGTGGGCAGCTTCTGGAAAATTTCAAGGCTGCAACACATGAAAGTGAAGTGCATGCAAATAGTCTTCCTTAAAAAAGCCAGAGCACTTTAGTTTTTAACCCTGCTTTAGGTGTTTTAAAGCTAAACTAGCTCCAGTCAGCTGTACAGAGAAAACAAGCCATTTTCACCATGTTTTTCTGATTTTACTTGCAGAGTTTACAGAGGCTAATTCTAACTTGCAGAGTAAGACTGAAATCTGCTCCTCTTTCTTAGCTCAACCACTGTACTGATTACTACCTGAGATCACAAAACAAGACTGTCTGTTTAGTACAGATTGAAAATGTTTGCATACATTGTGTAGAAAGACAATTAACCTTTTAACTTTTTCCATTTCAGGTCATTACCAACATTATTTCTATTTCCTAATTGCAAGAATAATGAGATAATTTTTATGACTTTTTTCAGAGTCAAATTTTTACATACACAAAGAGTACAATGCCTTTAAACAATTTGGAAAGGCCATTACATGTGATGGCTTGGTAAGGTTTTGATTGGCTAATTCCCAACAGCTGAGTTAACTGAAGGCAGACATCTGGATGTATATTAAGGCAACATCTCACACTTCTTGTATGACATGTTAAAATCAAAAGAAGCCAAGAAATTAAGATGAGAAGTGTGGACCTCTACAAGTCTGGTTCATCCTTAGGAACAATTGCCAGATGCCTGAAGGTGCCACGTTCATCTGTTTAAACAATTATATCCAAATATAAATCAGCCATCACACTGTTCAGGAAGGAGACAGGTTCTATGACCCAGAGATGAATGTGTTTTAGAACGAAAGGTGTCCATGTCATTACTCTAAACATAAGATAAACCATCAGATTCCACTGTGCCAATGGTTCGGATGATGCCCAAATGTAATTTTGTTGTTGTCATAACAATGACAATAAATACTGAACTTGATTACAGTTTGCAAATCCATTCAGGGGCAAACATGCTAACTTTTGGAGATATCCTGTGATCTGGTCGAACTTAACTTGAAGTGTTTGGCTATAATGACTATTGTAGCATTTGGAGGAAGAAGGGGGAAACTGAGGTACAGAGGTGGTAGCATCATGTTTTGCAGCAAGAAAGAGATAAGCACTTTACATAATACATGGGATATTGAAGCAACATCTCAAGACAGACTTAGTTAAAGCTTGGACACAAACGGGTCATGCAAATGGACAATGACCCCAAAAATATAGCTAAGTTAATAATACAGTGACCTAAGGACAACAAAGTTGTATTTTGGAGTGGCCATCATTAAGTTCTGATCTCAGTCTTATACATTTGTTGGTGAAGTTGAAAAGGTGTGTGAGAGCAAGGTGGTCTACAAACCTGATTCAGTTACACCAGTTCTGTCTGGAGGAATGGGCCAAAATTCTAGCAAACTATTGTGAGAGGAGAATACAAAATGCTGGATATGAGTCATGTAGTTTAAAGGGTAACTCTACCAAATAAGTAATGCTTTTAAAAATGTTGTTTTTTTCCCCTTCATTATTATGACATATAGTAAATAGAAATAATTGTGGTCATTCTAATTGAAAATGGAAATTTTTAGTCTGATTTAATGTCAGACAGTGAAGAACAGTTATGTGTCTTTATATAGGTAATATCTCATTTTACCCTCTATCTGTAAACCATTTTGCATGTTTCACTCTAAACATAAGTAACAGAAAATAAACTAATCTTTGTCTCATATCATTCTTTGGGTATGATTTTCCTTCCAAATTTAAATTTCCTTATTATCAGATAAGTGACTGTTCTGACACAACTTCATTAAAAACCTTTGAGCCATCTGACTTATATCAAGACCCACATTTCTGCTCCATATATATGTGTCACTGGTAAAACCTTTTTATTTTATAACAGCTGCCTTTGCCTTTAAACTTTCGTTTGTGTGAGTGTGAGCGTTCAGCCTGCAAGTTGTAAAAGTTGAACTGTGACTTGACACGTTGTGCTCAGAACATTATATCCTGTCAGGCAGAGAGGAACAGCAATATGTATGTGTGTGACTGTGTTTTACTGCTGTCATTAAAGGAATAGTTCACCAATAAAAGGGGAACTGGGGTTCTTCACAACAAAGCAGCAGTGGGTATTAGCAACACACTGTTACTGCCCTCCCCCACATGCCTCTCTGTCTTCAACTGCAGTAACTCCCTGTCTGTTTCTCTTTTCTGCCACTCTGTCTGTCTTTCTGGTCTGTATCAGGCATTCTGTCTGCTGGTCTGTTGCTCTTTCTTCCATCCTAACTTGCAGACTTCTCTTTTTCTTCCAGTCGTCATCTCCCCCTCTGTTCTTATATCTCCTCTCTTGCTATAACCCTGTTCACCCCCACATATTTCCTCTCTCTTTCTCTTTGATTCTGACCTTGTTTGTTTCCTCTGTTTAACCATCTTCCCAAAGATTGTTCTTGGCGTTCAGCCTCTTTCTCCAGAACCATTTCCATCCACTCTCCCTCCTTCCTCATTTCTGTGGCACCTGGTGTTGAGGTGTCGCTGAGGTACAGTAGACGGCTCTTTGAAGTCCCTGGGGCCCTCGGGGTTGTGTACGTGTGCACCCTTGTGCGTTAGGAAACTTTTTTTTTTTCTTTTCAGACAAGAACATTCTGCTTTGCTTTTGATTTGGCCTTTGATTTGGGGAAACAGCATTCTTTATTTGAGAGCATGTGTGAATGTGGGCTTGTGCAAAACTTATTATACTAGTAATTAGTATGAGTAAATGGTCTAATGTGTGCATTTTCATATTCCAAAGCCTTTTATGGAAGATCTCTAGAACCTAAAACTACATGTCACAAACATGGCAGCTCATACTTGTCCTACTTTTTTGTAACTAAGAGGTTTAAGATGCCTTTGACAACTTAAGTCCTGAAACTTTGACTTCAGATATTTTGTTATTTTGAAATCTCAAATTCAAACTGAAAAACTGATATTCGCTATGTTAATTTTTTCAAATTTATTTTTAAGAGTTTAATAAACAGTGCCCTCCACAATTTGTGGCACCCTTGGTAAAGTTGGGTGGAAAAGCAAATGCATCGCTTTTATGAAGATTTGGTGATACTAAACGGACAGTCATTACTGCAGTTCTCTAACACTAAATTAACGGTTCTGGTTATTTTTAACTTCTTATCTACTGCTGATCATTACAACTGCACGAGGCCTGGGCCGGTATCCAGATTTTCCAAAATTTTTACAGTCATTATGGAGCACAGATTAATGCAGCACGGCCTCTTTCCTGATCTGTCGCTGCTCACTTCCAATCAGCTGACTGAAAGAAGGCTTCAACACTTTTCCTTTGCTTACAAGAAAAACAAAGCCAGGCGAATCACTTTTCAGGTAACATTGTTTTAAAACTGCGTTTGGTAAGCTATGAACAGCATCTATGTTAAGCAGCTGACTGCAAATTGGGTACTTGCGCAAATAGCCTGACTACTAAACAAGTAAAAGAGCAGAACAGCAAAAAGGTATAATACTCTGTTATTAAATCAATGCATCAAAATAACTGCTTGCCATAGAAATATCATACAACATGTTACGTAAAACGCTTTGCACTTTGTGCTGCCTTTGTTGTGTATGGAAGTACACTAAATAAAGACAGATTACGTTATTATATGGTAATATTATTATATGGTTATTATATGGTAATACTGGTTACTTAAGCAGCTGCAGAAATAGTTATTTGTTTTAAGTAAAGGTAATTTGATCATGTTGCACATTTTTGTTTTACATTTTCCTTTAACCCATGGCTACTGCACATTGTAACTCTTGAGTCATAGGTATCAAACCAGCTGTTGTACCTGTGTTGATCAAGACCAGTGCTCTGAGGTCTACAGTTCATGTGAAGCAAGTATTTTACCTTCTATCTTAAGAAATTATGTTTCTTTAATTTTCATCTTGCAAAATTTTACTGACCTTACTCCTATAGAGTACCGATATACCTCAGTATTGTAGTTTCATAAAATGTAAATATGTGGATAGGCAAAATCCTTGTTCATCTTCAAAAATGCATTGTGCTCTATAGGAAAGGCCATGCTACTGTGCTGATCAAAAACATGTAGACCTGTTCTGAGTTTTTATGCCCTGAAAATGCTCCATCTTCCAGTCAGATATAGTCTGATCCACAATGTTTTACTAGGATCTTATCTTTGCATTACTTACATTTTGATGCATGTTTAATAGTAATGGTAACCTTTACAGGTAATTTTTTACATGTCAACCATGCAGTCAAACTAACTGATAGATGCGGTCTTGCAAAATGATCTGCTCATCACAGTATAGATGCTGGATGTTCCCAAATTTAATCATTTTTTTCTTCATAGTCTCCAGAAGAAGAAATTCTGTGATTGAATGCGAAGTGTAAGGTAAGGTAAGTGAGGAGATGTCCCAGGTCTTACACTTCGTTACCATAATAACGTATATAGATTAAGAGGAAATCAATGATTTGCATTGAAAAAAATGTAGATAAGTGAATAATCAAGAGTAGGACTGTTGTAACTTACTGGGTCTGAAGCTGATGATAGTTAAGCCAGCAGGGGAACGAGATGGTGGGGGGGAGAGCACCTCTGTCAAACAGTCTGCTATAGTCAGCACCAAACCTACAGAGGGGAAAAAAGAGAAGGCATGTTAGAGAAAAAAAAATGTCAGAAAATGAAATGTTAAAACCAGTGAAATGTGTTAAAAAAAAGGAGTGAAAAAGAACAGGGGAAAAAAAACCGATGACGGTGAGAAAGAAGCAATGAGAGAGGAATTTGTGAGTCACTGTTTAACTGTGGGCTGCAAGAAGTCGGCTAGCTGTGTTAAAATACCGTCTGAGTGCGCACACCCACACACCAAAACTCTTCCATTAGAAAAAGAGACCTAAACTTCAACAATAGCTGACACACAAATATAGAGTATTTATGCAAAAGCTATGCCTCTCTCCTACCTTAATGCCCAGCAGGACAAGCTAATTATCTTCAGTTGGACATTTTAGGCAAACACACACATACACACACCTAGGCTGCACATTTTCTGAGGGTAATGAGCTGTTTTTCAGAGTAGGTTAAAAATTCAAAATGTCTGACTACAACAACAAGGTATAGTAACACCAAAAATAACCATTATTGGTCTTTGAACAATTTTTTCCTTTATTTATTTATTTTATATATTATTTTATTTTAAAAAAGAAAAATATTTTCCTAATACAAGTAGCTCTTTCTCTTGCTGCTACAATTTTGTCTGTGCAATGTGACCAGCTAATTACATTTTCTCATGTTTAAAGCAAAGTATTACGTTCATGAAGCAGGACAAGAACATCTTGAAAAAGTCTGGTCTGTATGCAGTTAGCTTTAAAAGCACTGAAATATGTTATGAACTGTATCTTCAGTGAGTCAGATCAAAATAGAAAGATCAGTATTGCACAGCAGGTGGCAGTAACAGGTAGGGGAGGGGCAGCATTGCATTACTCTGCACACCATACAGTTAGCATGACTGAACCAAGGAACCTCAAATTATAGGAATGGTTTAATGGTGAGTTTTAAGGACTGTTTAAAGCCTTGGCATACTGTGACACCATAACTGACCCTTACCCAATAAGCAACAGAAAGAAAAAGAGCAGTTCTGTTGCTTTTAATTAGAAAGTGTTTTACTATAATTTTGACAGGCCAATATAAGTAGCAATGTCGATCTGTGCCTAAAACGTTATTATAGAGACAGAGACATTAGATTTAGTTAGTTTAGAAGTTAGTTTAGTAGTTTGGTTACCCTTTATATCTTATTTTGTTCGACTGATTGACAGTATGTTGTTTAAGAATAATCATGTGCATTCCTCTTACTTAGCGTTAGCCATTTTATTCAGAAAACTATTCGATCCACAAGACTGGATAAGAAGACAACACACTAAATCTTTCATTTAAAGCCATAGGACACTGTTTCATTTGCAATCAAAATGTGGATGTATTCTCTCACTTATATAACAGTCTGGGCTGTAACAATAGGACACTGATAATTATGCAGCATATGCTGCTGACTTCTGCTCCATATACCCACCTCAATCCCAACGAACAGCATCAGTAAAAAGGAGGACAAAGAAAGAGGGAGAAAGTGGGATTGGAGAATAACATGAGTGTTTTTAGTTTTCTTCGTCTCCCTATGAAACCACATACAGCCCTGACAGAAATGTGACAGAACTGCGATGCCAAAAACCACCAGGCTTGCGCACATTCTAATTTGTCAGGAGAGTCGGTGTCTTGCTAGCGTGGGAGGTGCGTTGTGCTTGTGTGTGCTTGTCTTCCTGTGCACGTGTGCTTGAAGGTGTATGTGCATAATGCATGCGCTCACAAGTTTGCGTGCCTGTCTCTCTCCATCTTCTTGTCAGCTGAACTTGTCATTCAAGCATCAATAAAGGGAACTTTTCAGCTCCTGCTTCAGTTTGTTTAAAATTTGTCACGCTAGTTTTAAACAAGAAAGATACTCAAGGAAAAAAAATCCTGCTGCCACCACGTAGTGGGTTTTAACATATTTTACAAGAAATGCGCAGATTCTATCATGATAAGATAATTTCAGGGCTTTTTTCAGGAAAATATAGAAATCTCTAGAACAATGTTTCTCAAATGCTTCCACAACAAAACAGTGACAAAATTGCACGATTGGTTATTTTTGGTTAAAGACTACAAACATAAGTTGTAAGAAAACTATGGAAGGTTGTACAGCCCCCTTCAATAAATTTGGATATTATTGAAAAGTTAATTTGTTTGAGTAAGCATTATATTGGATTAATTCCACACAAATTGGTGTTTTCAAGCCTTTATTTTTGTTACTTTAAATTATTATTCATTTACAGCCAATAAAAATCTAACAGTTAAGATTAGAACGTCACATCAGACCAAAAAAAGAAAACTACAGAAATATGGGCTCGATGAAAACTAGGTTTAACACCTGCTTCAGGGTTGTTGCTTTTCCAAAAGTTACTTTTAATCTGAAAAAAGAACCTCACCAGAACATATATTCAAATTTATAAAACCAGACTGTAAACACTTACTGATCTCTTATAAGGAAAACCTTCCTAATACCAAGTAGGACTCTCTTTTGCCTTCAGAACAGTTTTCATTCTTGATGTAGATTCAACAAGGTTTCTGTGCTGGTTATACTGGATCTTAGTCCTGTGTTCAATACAATTAATCAGAACATCCCAGTTGACTGATTGGGAGTGGGTAGCCTTGTTCTGTGTAACATGATTCAGATCTTATTTGACAGACCAGGACTAATTCGGTCAAGTGATAATTATAAATCTGAACAAATAAAGATGACATGTGGGGAAACTCAAGGCCCCATTCTTAGACCACTTTTGTTTAGCACCTACATGATCTGTATCAATGCTGATGATTTACAATTTTATATTTTGTCATCACTTGACCATAGGCCATGGCAGTCTCTTAGTCTGTCCAAAAATATCAATAAGTGGATGGGTCACAATGTCCTGCAACTTAATAGAGAAAAGATAGCAAGTCACTGTTTTTGGTCAAAAAAATGCAATAAAAAGTCAGCTACACTGTTGGGCTAAAGACCACAGAGCAATCAGAAATTCAAGGTGTTATGTACTCAGACCTAGATTTTGACAACCCAAAACACAAAATTCAAACATTGCCTGAATAAAGGGGTTCTTATCAAAACAGGGCACAGCTGAGATGAAAGCAGAGTTTTTTGTTTACCTGTTAGTCTGACCCTCATTCATGGTCAAGAAACATCGTTATCCAAAAGAACAAGACCCCAGATAACAGCAGCTAATCTGAGCTTCTTGCTTAGAGTGGCTACTCTTAGCTTTTAGAGATAGGGTGAGGAGGTCCTTCATCCATGTGAAGCTTGGAGTAGAACCATTGCTGATCTACACTGTAGTCAAAATGCTTCCTGGGTCCTTTTCTTTCTGAGTTTTTTTTCCTGGTAGCGTTCTATAAGGAGAAGACCAGGGGGAGATCCGAACTCCCTGAAGGAACCTTACCTCCATTCAGCCTGGGAACATCTTCAGATTTCCCAGAATAAACTGGAGTGTCTCTAGGGGGATGGATGTTGGGTTTCCCTCCTGGGCACATCACACCGCAGGACAATGGATGAAGGGAGGGATTTCATCTCAAGATAAAACCACTTGATGTTTAATGACCAACAGAGCATTCTTGATCCCATCTTTTGGAACCACTGTACTTGAGCCATGATCCTTACTCTGTGGTACAGGTGCTACTGGTGGAACACCAGCTATATGTCAGAATGTGACTTTTTAAGTCTAAGCTATTGTTGCCAGCACCAGATAAGATGGTGGTTGTGTTAGGCTTGACACCCTGTTATGTATGTAGTTGGCTCTTATTAAGAAAGAAATGTCCCATTGTGTTGATGGAGTTGACTAAAGGTGCACTTACTTGTAGTTAACTTATACGATTTTGATCATTTATAGTTTAAACTCCAAAATACCAAGTCTCGACTTAAACTGACTAATCTCATGAGTTGAATGTGTTGTTAGACTCACGTATTAACTAACTGCATGTTAAATACTAGACTAACTGGTGCTCATAGAAAAGATGTAATATAATGATAGAAAGCCAAAAAGATGAACAGTTCAAGCTCAGATCTTTGCTGCGAATGGAAAATAGCAGCAAAGAAAAGAGAAGGCCTGATGATATGGATACTGAAGTGCACAATAGTAATCCAGGCAGAGAAAGGGAAGTACTTTCAGTTACAGCTAACAACAGAAGAAAATTAGCAAGAAATAAGTAGTAAGAAAAAAAAAAACAGTAAAAAAACACATTAAAGGTTTTTCTTTTTTCAATTTGTATTCAGTTGTTTTGAGCCATAGGAAGTGCTTGTAAGTTGTGATGTTTTCAGCAAAGAATGCATGAATTAGTCACAGTTAAATGCATGAATAACATTTCATTTTGTATAACAAGCAAAAATGAGCTAGACCAGGTCTGAAGACAACATCCTGGTCAGTCCACATAATCCCAAATTGGATATCCAAACCATGAGGATATTTCCAGCATAGAGTTATTTAATATTCAGTGTATAAAGGCATTATTGAGACAGAGTAGCACTCTTATCACTGAGTAAGTGAATTACAGTCAATTTGCATGCTGAGTGAATTTAACAGAGACCTAGCGCATTGGTATAAAGCACTGACTAAAGTCTTATTCCCATCTGTTTTTGGCTTGGCTCATAATTCAGTATCTATTTGCATTAGAATAAATTTTTGCAGTATTTTTAGGAATTTTTGTTTGGAAGGAAAGAAAGGCTTATTGGTTCTTTTAGTCCTGTGACAATTCAAGAGAGAATCAAGCTATTGAACATACAATTGTATTTTGATATCCAGATGTACTTGTGACCTTGGAATGCTTTGTTGTAAATGCTTTTCTTATTCTAAAGTTTCAAGAGAATATATTTGTTTTAATAATTTAGCTGTTCCCAACAAATTTACATGATTTACAATTTACAAATGTACCCATTCAGGCTAACAGTAAAATTTACATACATATAACAGATAAAATGGTTACATAACTTAAAAACTTTGAATATAAAAAAATACATGGTTTTCATTAAAAGCATGCATTTAGTAAATACTGCATCCTTGTAGTCACTCAAATCAAGATGATTTTTTTAAACCTTGGAATTTTTCTATGAACCATTCTAAGATTTGAAAAAAGAGAAAACAGAATAAAACAGTTCAAACTTCAAATGAGCTCGTAGAAAACCTATGTAGGAGAATTTAAATAGCAAGTAATTTTTTCCAGAAGTTGTCCTTTTATATTCAGATTATGAACTGTAAGCATGTCAGTAACTTTTTAGTTAATTAGCACAATTAGCATCATAAATACAAAACACATAGTGCTTCATGAAGTACAATTTTAACTTAAAGGTCAATCTTAAAGCAAAAACAGAAAAAAACAGCCCTGTTACTGGATTTAAACATACAGTCACAGAGCTTTGTTTAGCTAAAAGCCAGTTTAAAAAACAAACTCTGCTTTTGTCCTATGATTTTGACTCACTCTATATGTTGACAACAAACTATGGAATCCACACATACAAAGAAGTCTAAACAAATCTATCTATAGATCAAATCCTATGCAATACAGAGGAATAATAAAGGAAATAAATATAAAACACGTGTAGAAAAGAAGCTGGGAAAAGGCATCGAAAGTAATGAATATAGCTTAAATCCATCAGTGTTTACAAAGGAATCCTGATTCCCATCAGTGCTGAATAATATCAGCAGGTTTAAACCTAATTAATTTGGCTATGAAAAGGTTTCTCGTTACCAAAGTGTCACATCAAAAGCATTTCGTGATGGAATCTCTCAACCTCATTGCAACTTCATTGTTATAAAACATAATCATGGCATTAGTTATGGATCTGTTTGTATATTTCTTGAAGTTCCAGTGAGTACCATTGGAGAATCTGGAAGCAACAAGAAAAACATTGCACTATAAACAACCCAAGACTAGGTGGTCCTACCAAGATTTCTGACACTGGGGTGAAAAGAATAAGTAGAGTTGTCCAAGAGTCTAAGACTCAGAGTTCAGAAAGATTATGAATAAGCAGGCACAGTTTTCCATACAAAAGAAGTATTACACTCATCTACCATGGCCTCTATTCACACTTCCTCTGCAAAACTCTAATGCTGAAGGAAATCTAAAATGCTGAAGCTTGTTTATAGTTTGCTGCAGAACATTTGGATAAGCCATCAGATGAAAATGTAGCTCTTGAGATATTATTGCAAATGGCATGTTTGGAAAAGAAATAACACTGCACATCACTGCAAAACACCATATCAACAATGCAGTTTAGAGGTGAGAACATCATAGTATGGGGCTAATTTTCTGTGTGAAGTTGCAAAAGATCCAATACAACTGAAGCAGGGGTGAATGGGGAAATGTAGCAATAGATTCTTGACAAGAATCTTGAGCTAAAACTAGACAATGATCCCAAGTGCACAGACAAGGAAACTCTCAGTTTTCGAGGGAAGAAAATAACATTATAAAAAGGTCAGAGGAACAATTTTAATACACATTCTAAAATGAACTGCTAACCAGTGCAATGATGCCAAATTGATGTCAAGTGTGTTCTTTTAGGTGCAGATGAAGAAGTATTTTAATTGTAATTTAATTTTAATTGCATGATTATCTGTTCAAATTTTATCATATACACAAAGAATATAATAGGCCTTGAATCTGAGCCTTGGGTGTGCAAATTTAAAAGCTTTGTTCATTTACAAGAAATGAAACATTTTTAAAACTATTTTAGAAAACATAACCACATCTAATAAAAGTAACGTGTATTCCTCAGTCAACTCACATTATGACATCATTTGTAACTTTGAGACTGCAGTTTTTTTCAGATGCATCTCATTAAAGCTTGATTGCAGTTTGTCAAAAATAAATATTGGTTCTTTAGTTATAAGGAATCTGACGTGAACTTTGTGAGTTTTGGCTACATTACAGCATGTTTAAGTCAAGAGGGGTTCGTCATTTCACAGAGAGGAGATACATGAACTGGGAGGTAAAACCAGATACCAGGAATACACAGTCAAGAAAAGTAAGATGGGTTGGACACATTGTGAAAAGCAAGAGTGAGATAGCTCGTGTGTTTGCTCCAGAAAGAGGTTAAAAACACAATATTTGAAGAACTACGGTGAGAATAAGACATGGGAGGAGGAATGAGATAAAATAAGGGAAGAAACCGAGTGTGGAATACAAACAAGGGCTGCATTTACACCAGGTGTGTACATCTCGTCCCTAAGGTCCTTCTGGCTGTCTTCTCCTATTGATTAGCTCATATTGATCTGGCCTGACGCGCGCGCGCGCACACACACACACACACACACACACACACACACACACACACACACACACACACACACACACACACACACACACACACACCATGGTTCACTTGATTTAGCCAGATTTTGACACAGGGGACACAAAGGTACATTGTTAGCACACATGCCAGCACCCCACCCCACCTTCTACCCCCTACACCCAACCTCCAAAGAGAGACAAACACATTTTTTAGCCTCCTAAAAAGGGCAACACACACATGCATCCTTGTCAGACAGCAAACACTTAAGTTGCCTGTTTGCTTGTGTGCAATGGTTCTCTGGAAGGAAAAGCAGTTAGCACATATAAGACAGACTGTCGGAGAAAAATTCAACTCTTGTTCAAACCTGATTAATCTCGTTTTCCTGGAACTTGTTTGATTCAGTCTTTGAATCCCATGTGGAATACCACACATTTCCGATTTTTCCCGGGGTTAGTAAGAAGCCGGAGGAAAGACACTGTTAAAACTTTTATTTAACAATGATGTGAATTGAAGTTTCATATTAGCAACAGATCAAGACACTTTTGTTAATCTTTTACATGTCAAAGAGGTTGGTACAGAGACAAACACTCATCTACATTTAGTCAATTAGACTTTTTTTTTAAAAATGTGACCTAAAATTGGTTTTAGTATCTGGTTTTTAATCAGGTGATGGAGATGGATGGACAATTTGTTTTCAGTTATGAGGATGTTGATTTGGTCTTGCTTTATTAGTCCACTAATACCTACCCCTCACGTACAATTTTGAAAACTTAAATATCTCAGTAGCATTTGGGATCATGTTCAATCAAGAAAGACCCAGATATCAAACTGTCTGAGCATAGTTATCTTGTGAGAGCTATGACAGTACCAGACTACACTATGGTTATTTAACACAATTCAGGGTTTGCAAGACCTATGTAACAAGTTTTATTTGTATCAAGTGTCTCCAGTCAACTCAGAAACCGCCTTTAGACCCCAGCACAGACAATTTGATTTCAGGAATATGAATAAATAAATCTTACAGGACCAAACATACAATATTAAGCTTGTACAGTGTGACAAGTTACACCATCCAGTGGAAGATACCAGAGTACACAATTTGATGCTGCAGCAAAATCACATCAGACAGAGCCAATTAAGATATTGGTCCAATAATAAATGGATAGAAAGTTAAAGCCGTTAACACTCCTAATTAGAGTTGGACATTGAACAGGTGGAGAGGAGGATGAGGAAAGAAGGAAAGAAGAACTCAATGGTAAGAAACGAAAGACAATGTACTTTCTGTTGCAGCTGCAGGACTTTAGTCAAAAATCTTCTAATATTTGTTGTACATTGCCTTTGGTCAGGAGAATGATACTTGACTATCATTGCATCCGTCTCAGTGAATGACCACAGACTACTGGCCAAAGATTTTCTTTCATGAGAGAAGACTGCGTCCAAAATGATTTACAATTTTAGAGTGTGAACCTGGCTGAAAACAATGGTGACAAAGCTATAATAAAAGATTAAAATATGATACAGAGCTGGAACAAATGAAGAAATACCCACATTTGCAACATTTTTAGGGATTACAAGGACACTACTGCTAACAAATTCTAACTTGGAAATTTTGCATGGAGGTCTTCTGCAGCATTTGCACCTCCTGCCCACATATTTTCTCTGAGATCTTTTCAGGGCTTTTCTAAGCTGACATTTTGGAAAACATTTGTGGTGTATAAATGTAAATTGGACATCCAATGATAGCAAATGAACCAGAAACAAACCTGACGCTACAACAGTGGAGGTGTATTTATGTTTTTTCCACTTTGTTTTCATGCCTTTAATCTCAGAAGAAGAAGATGAAGGATTTGTTTTGATTAGCCTTTCACTTCTGAGGATTTATTTACTTTCCAACAAGCTTACAGTGAAGTGACATTTGACTTCTCTTTACAACATGAAAGGAACCATTACTGATAACTTCACAGAAAATAACCTGGGGAAAAAAGCTCATCTAACAAACCCTTTAATGCCTAAGAAAAAAGGGGAAATGATGCCAAGGAACACAAGCTAAAACTGTTTAGAGTGAACCTTGAGCCCAGCACTGCTTTAGCTATGCTGGGCTCCAGGTTCTTTTAAATTTTTATGTTAACAATATTGAAGCTATTACCTCCTAATGGTGCAGCATAGATATTACAGTGCTTTGACTGGAGACTCAGAGAGAGTGTATAGATGCTCATTTCTTTAAATTCAAACAGTAAGAAAAAGTGTTTAAATGACACTGATTTTACATGGATCATTCAGTTCTTTGTTGCAGTAGGGTTGCTTTGTTTAAAACAGAAAACAATTACAAATTACTTTCCATTTAAATTTGCAGGTGCTTGTTTTTACTGTCCTCAAAAATCAACTCTTTAGAACCATTATTCTCTGTTTTAATAAGATGATGATCGAAAGATGATGCATTGGAATTACTGGGTCACAATAACATTTTATTCATGAGACAAACCAGCATTCCCAGTCAAACATCGTCAACTGTTCCAGCTGTAGCCTGGGGGCAGCAGCTGAAAGAAGCAGGTTTGGGACTGGAGGGTCAACAGTGCTGGCGCTGAACCTGGCTGGGAAAAAGCAGGGAAGGTGAATTAGTAATGGTCTACTTCTTTTAGAAATAAGATTTAATAATATGGTCAGGTCAAGGTGCCCTTGAGCAAAACATCTCACCTCCAACTGCTCTTGGGCTGTTCAGAAGCATCTGCAGATGAGTGTATTTATTCAGGGCAGCTCCCAGTGTGACTGTGAGGAGGTGTGTGAAGGTGAAGAAGGCTGAGGTTCATGAGTCCATGTGTGCTCATTTTGTCAGGACTAACGATGCTCAACATTTGATTCATGATGGGGCCTGGTGACAGGCGCCCTCTGCATATGTACACTTACATTGATATAGAAGACATAAACACATCTAATTATTCCATCCAAGGCTCTAATGCTAGCCTTTTCCTTTCCCTCTTTGTTTCTGAATAAATGTAATGATCTGTCTCTCCTTTCGGTCTTCCATTCACATTCAGAAACGCTCACTCAAAAATACAGTGCATGCACAGCCACACAAGACCTGCATGCACAGAAGCACACACACTCTGCCTTCTGCTGATGTGAAGGCTCTGAGCTGTCAAAACACTCCCGCTTTCTCTGCCCCTCTCTGCCTCTCTCTCTCTCTCTCTCTCTCTCTCACACACACACACACACACACACACACACACACACACACACACACACACACACACACACACCCAGCTTGACTGTGCTTGTCTATGCAGGTTCACAGAGGCTGCGGTCTGTCCAACCTCATTCTTCCCTTCCTCCCTCCTCTCCACTCTCATTACCTCCTCTTCATTTCTGTATCAGAGCATCTTCTTCAGCCAGTTGTCTACATGAAGATCTGCATGTGTTTGAAATTTGTGAATGGAGCAAGCTGTTAAAATGCCCAGCACCAGCTCTTCACACTGGTCAGCTCCACACCAAGGCAGCTAAAAGTCAAACTAACAAATTACAGTTTAGGACACAAATAATCCTACTTGATACTTGACAGAGTTAGAACAGAATAGGAGTTCTTTTCTATATATAAAAAAAAAAAAAAAAACAAGCTGATCAAAGACCTTAAAAGGTCAAGTATCTTTTTAAGTCTCTACACCATTTTGAAAGTTAATTTTGAGGTTTTATGACCCAACTGTAATTTTGTTGGAAAATTTGGGAGGGTGAGAAAGGATAGTAATGGGAGAAGTTGATTGACTGCCAGAGAATCCATCTCAGTCACTTCAGCATCTGCACAGGACATTTAGTGAAAGTGCCTGTTAGGTCAGATCCAAGCTGTAGTATTAGCTGGCCTGCAGGTTCTTCAGATATGCAGCACCTTTCTAGACTGTCTCTTTGGGTGGAAGATACATCTGAACAGCATTCCTTTGGTTGTGCCACTGGGATCAATTTCAGATACGGCAGAGGTGGTGGTCTCTTTTCTCACAGAGCTTTATTCAAATATAAACTTTGTGTAACAACAGCAGTCCATCTGGGGATTAGTCCTGGTTGACTTACTCAGGTTTGACGACTTTATTTAACAAAAGCTTTCTTCGCTGTTCAGCTCTAAGGACAGTCCTTGAAGCAGGGCTTTCCCTTCCCTCTGCGCTATGTCAACAAAGATCAACCAATCAAAAGTAAACTTTGGGGCAGAGTGGGATTTGTTTGGTTTTATCAAGCCAATAAGTTAAAGGGTAATCTGAAGTTAGCCAGTCAGAGTTTTTCCTCTGACGTAAGAAGTGTTTACAGATTCATAGCTACAGAAAAAAATTCATTTTTGGCAGAGTTGTTTTTTTACTGTTTGAGTTCAGTTGTTTCTTGTTTTCCATCTCATGTGATTGATAGTCTCAAAGGCATAATTTGAGAGGAAAATATGAGCTTTCAAATTCAGCTACCCAGAGGTGTGTATGGCATCATCACAACAGTGTATGTCAAAAACTCAGTTGTCAGAATAAAACACTGACATTTTTAGTTTCTGCAAACCACAAACAACAATTATAACATCTGAGCGAAAACATGAGTACAAGTTATAGTTTAAGCCAAACACTTTTCTCCAAACACCAGCTAAGTTGTTATGTTGGATAAATCCTACCAGGTTTAGGTGTCCAAACAAGAAGAAGGAACTTATGTGATAGAATTTCTTGTAAAAATTCATTAGACAGACCAGTATAAAACTGACTAAAACAATTGGCATCAAAGAAGAAGCTAAATGGGTTCTATTTAAGGTTTTAGTGGGATATGCATTAAAAAAAAACAAAAAAAAACAAAACAAAACAAAACAAAAAAAAATTCAAGCTACTGCACAAGAACAATTTGAGGGACAGGAGGTCATGTCAATGCTTAAAAAATAAAAGGTCAATCAGAGCCCAGGACCTGATGGCATCACCTGTAGACTGTTTAAAAAAAAAAAAAAAAAAAAAAAAAAAAAAAATGTACAAAACAACTTAGTTTTTAATATATTTTTAATATATTTAGAATCTCCTTTGAACAGATGTTAGTCCATAAATTATGGATGGGGTCGAACATTGTTCCTTTGGCTACATGACAGTTATATGACCTCAGACCAGTAGCCTTAGCTTCACAGATAGTGAAGTCCTTCAGGAAGCTAGTGAAAGCTGATCTTATAAATCAGGTTCAGGCCTGAGGCAAACTGCAGGATCCCCTGCGGTTTGTCTGTAGACCAGAAAGAGGAGTGGAGAATGCTTCATAACCTTACTTCACCTCTTGATGGAACATCTGGAGTGCCCCGACAGTAATGCCAGACTTTTAATTGTGGACTTCTCATCCATTTTTAATACTAGTCATCCAAGTATTTTAGCAAAGAACTTGTTGAATTATGTTATCATTGATACTATGTTACTCAGTTTTAGTCGATGGGCCTCAGAGGGTGAGAGTAAACAGCACAATATCTGAGTATTAGCTCTTGTTCACTGTACCTCTCCAAGGAGGTCTTCTGTCATTGTTATATATCCTGTGCACCAACAACTAAATGAGTTAACATGAGAACAGGCACATGTCTAAATTTGCAGATGATACAGTTATTGTTAATCTGCTGTATGGTGATGAGGACATGGGCATGTGATGCAGGACTTTGTCAAATGGTGTGATGAGGCCCACTTTTAATTTAACACAAAACAAAAGGTTGTCTATTTTAGGAAATCTTTTGACCCTCTGCCAGAGATCAAAATTAATTTTAGAAATATTGAGATTGTGGAAGAATATAAATACCTTGAAAAGGTTATAGATAAGATGAAATTTCATGCTAACTTGAAAGCAGCCCTAAGAAAAGCCACAGATAGTTGCATGATCTTAGGAAGTTAGAAGTTTTTTATTGAATAAGTTTTCAGAGTTTATCTCATTGCCTGGTTTGAAACTATCACATTTAAGGAATCTACAAAGTTAGTGGTGGTAAAAGTAGCCAGTATCATAACTTATGTCTATCTATTTATAAGAATTTGCTGTGTATGAACAGCAGGTGTTGCGAAAAGCCAGAGCCATCACTGGAAACCAAACCACCCTCTGCACAATCATTTCAAACTGCTTCCCTCAGGCCATAGACAAAAAGAAACACAAGTCAGGAGAAATGGGATGGAAAATTCCTTTGTTCCCCATGTAAAAGCGTTGTTAAATAAGTTCATATGATCCAATTCCTTTTTAGTGATTTAATTTTTGGTGAATTGTAATGGCTTAGTATTTCATTGGATGGTGGATGTGAGTTGAGTCTGAACCTGAACAAACTGATGAGACTTTGTCAGCTGCCCAACAAATAGTCCAAAAAATTTATAGAAGATGTAATTTTATTAAACGCCTCGGTAAGCATTTGCTGTCCTGAAAGAACTTTTGCTGGTACTTTAACCATCAGCCACATTTTCTACAACTATAGGTTTTTTTTTTTTTTTGCATAATTTTGGTTTAATAAAATTGGTCACTGTGTTTATCATGTAATGACCAGGTATTCGATTAAAGGTATGCAGACTGACAGGTGTATCTGAGCATTTGCTTTGGTGCAAGCTTTGAATATAAATGCAGTACTCGCAGTAAATCACATCTCTGAAGAAATTCATTAATGCTTGTTTACAATTTCTGGCTTCTGCTGTGAATGATTCATGGTCTGTGTTAATGTGTTAACTTGGGATTAGGAGGAGGCCCAGGATTCAACCACACCACCAACTACCCAGTAGCTGAGAAACCCAGTCCTGAATAACCTGCACTAATGAATGGAACTATGACTTCTGCTCTCCACCAGAAAATCCTGTAGAAAACTGCTTATGAGACAAATTTGTTAGTAAGCTAGTTATTGCGAGGGTTTCACCTCTCGCTCGCTGCGCGTGCTCTTCTCTCTCTCGCGGCTCTCGCGCTCTCTCTCGCGCGCGCGCGCGCGCGCGCGCGCGCGCGCGGCGCGCGCGCGCGCGCGCGCGCGCGCGGCGCGCGCGCAGAGGAGTAGAGCGAGAGAGAGAGAGATGAGAGAGAGCGGAAGAGAGAGGAGGCCAGAGAGGAGGAGGAGAGAGAGATAGGGAGAGAGAGCATTATAGATATATATATATATATATATTATATATATATATATATATATATATATATATATATATATATATATATATATATATATAGAGAGAGAGAGAGAGTTCATTGATATGCAGATGGGTCTCTAACATAAATGGGCTTTGTCCTTTGCAGAAACATGGAGGGGGTTGAAGTCCTGACACCTGCTCCTCCATGCTTCACAAGGTCTGAGTTACTTACCTTGGAATCCACCCAAAAAACAGAGGAGTGGAGGAGACAACATAGACTAAGTACTGGTCTTTATCTCAAATATCTCTAGCAAACTTTAGTCTGGCCTTGACATTTTTCTGAGAGCAAAGGTTTCCTCCTTGCACCCCTCCTATCCACCCATTATTTATACCAACTTACTCTTACAGGGTTATGGGGGCTGGAGCCCATTTCCAACAGTCACTGGGAGAGAGGCAGGGCACATCTTGGACAGGCCGCTAGTCCATCAGGGTTAGCAGGAAAGCTAAATTTGTGCAGTATCTTTCTGATGTACAGGCATGCACCTTCATGGCATGCACCTTCATATCAACATCAGCAAGAGCCTGCTCTAGGTCCTGTGGTGACATTTTAGGGGTTTTAGACACTTCTGTTAACATCTTGCAGTCTGCTCTCAGAGTGAACTTGCTTGGACAACCAGACCTGAATGTGTCAACAATTGTATCAAATGTCTTCCAATTGTCAGGAGCATACCAACCTAAATGTGAGGTTTATATTGGACAAATCTCCAAAATGCGAAGTGATGATATCTTAATCCTGTTTCAGCCATTTTCAAGTGGGAAGACATTTAGGAGTCATAATTTTTAAATTTGTTTCAGTACATTTTAAAGAAAAATTCAAAAGTTTCTTTTTCAGTTTTTTGAATATGGATTTGAAATGCACAGGCTTTCATAGGGTGTCCTCATTTTTTCACAACAGTACCAAACCACCACAGCACTGTGCATCCCAACAAACAGGATATTAATGTTTGATCCAACTAGACTAAATTAAAAATGACTGAGACTAGTAAACTGATGCTGTCAGAAAGAATCCTGTTGATCTTATGGTACAATGATGCACGGTTAGCATTTTAAAGCTGCAGATGATATAATTTTTCCTCCAAAACAATACATCCTGATAAAGATTGTTCTGCTCTTTCTCTTACTCTGATTTGCTTCTGTTTTGTTCCCTGCCTCTGTTATATGTTCACACACAATCAGACTCCCACACACAAGCACCGAGTGTTTGGCCTGCAGGGTTTGCACAGCAGGGAGGAATCAACCATATGGCAGACATGAGGATGGAGCCAAATCTGGCTTGTACACATGCTCTGTGGCCGTGTTGCTCTGTGTGTTTTGTGTGTTCAGCTGATGGCAGCCTGCACTTAAATATATATCAGGGCCAGTACTAGCTGTAAGGTGAACACTGTGTGGTTTTCACTGGAAGGCTGCCGAACGAATGAATGAAAACCACTCTCCGTTCCATTGCCAGTCAGTGTGCCCTTGAGCAAGGCACTGAAGCTGCTGCATAAAAGCTTCTATGTGAAGGGGAGCAACAACAATGCTAAAGAAACATTTTATATGTATTTATGTTTAAAATCTGACTTTTTAAGTTGCATGTTGCTAAACTGCTTTTCATTTTAAGGAAACTGACCATAAGACCAGGGGTTATGAAGAAAAAAAAAAAAAAAAAAAAAAAAAAAAAAAAAAAAAAAAAAAAAAAAAAAAAAAATCACATACTTAAATATGTCCATATAGCCCCCACTAATATCTTGTCTCTAAGCAAGTTGTACCTTGACCATCAACATTTTGTTGCCATTAACAAGGCTCTGGTTTAATTTTGAACAGATTTTTGACCACTCTTCTTTTACTAATGGTACAACTTAGTTAAACTGGCTGGTTTCCTATGACAAACCTGGTTTTTAAGCATAGTCCAATCATTTTAATCAGGGTTATTGTTAGGCTGTTTTATCTATTACAAGAACCAATTTTATGTGTGTTTGAGATCATTGTCCCAGCTGTGTCCAGATTTCAAACATCTAGCTGTTATTTAAGGTTTTCTCTCAGCCTGGGTTCATAGCTTCAAATGGGGACAGTGATCCTGGTCTTCTAGCAATTTTAAGTTACAGTATTCTTTAGTGCTGCAGGTTTCAAGGTTTTTGGACATCCTTAGTGGCTTCCTTTCATCCTGTGGTGACAGTTTGGGTGGGATGATTAAAACATGGACACAGTTCTTTTAAACAGGGCATTGACCCAAAACACATAAAACATCAGCACTAGCTAAAAAGGTATCTGATCAGATATTAACTGGATAAACCTTTTCCGTGGTAAAGGTGTCACATTATTAATAATCTTGAACAATAAGCTTAGATTAGCCAATTTAATTGTTTAGCATTTTATGTTTAATCAGTATTTGACAGTGATGTATGGTCATGTTTTCCCATCTAGAATCTTAAGGGCTTAATGATAAAGAGATTCTAGCGGTTTTATTGTGGTTTGTTTGCTTGTGACCAAGATGAAACACCAAAGATTAAGTGATGTAATATCAGTGCATTTATGTGTTTTAGCTCCTTGTGTTTAAGAATTTTGTATAAATGTAAAAGCAGACAACTTATATTTTATTGTATGACTTTTTCACGTTTCCTAAAACTTAGTCAAGGATCTAAAATTTTGCCAAGATATCTGAACTAATCAACATTTAATGGTCTCTCCTTTTATTGTAACTAAGGGGTAAGTTTGTTTGTTTTGTTTTACTAAAAAAAAATGTAGCCTTTTTACTCAAATTCAGTGTTGGAGTCATTCAACTACAAAGCAAATTTGGTTAATTGTCACTGATAATCCGACTGCCACTAGTTCATGATTCTTCCCATCCTTTTAAATGATGATGTCGCCAGTGTACATCTGAATGGGAGGATGGGAGGTTGTTAATATATAAACTGAACAATAATGGCCCTGGGATCGATCCCTGTGGTACTCCCATGGTGTACTCTCTCAGCTGAGATACTATATCATATGTACACTGTGGGAGCCCCCAGTTAACTAGGACTTTATCCAGCTGATGATATTCAGAGATAATTTACATTGTTTCAATTTTGATAACACCACATGATAAACCGTTTCAAAAGCCTTGCATAGCTCTAAAATTATAGCACCTCCTTTTTATTTCATGCATCTAATTTGTCAACATGATTCTTTTCCATCTGAAAATATAATGTATTAGGTTGCATTTATTTGAAAGTATAGGAAGGTCTGATTTCACTAACTTTTAAATTGAACTGCATCAGCTATCACAGTATAGCTGCCTCTGTTGGGATTACATTATATACAGTGCTTCCTATATTTGTGATTCCATATTTTGTGGATGTGTCAAGTGTCAACACATCTCCCTTACAGCACTGAAAAGGCTTACTCTGCATGCATATATGCTGCCTACAAGAGAGAATACATCTAATTTAATTGTATGGGCATGTAAGCATGTTGTATATAAACCATTTTGGCTGCTGGTGTGTGGGAGACTCCTGGTATATGGAGGTTTAGTTCATGCTTGAGATGCATTTATTCATGTTACCCTTTACTGTGCATGTGCATTGCATACTCAAATCTCTTGGGTCTTGCATGCATGCTCTGTTAGATGCTCTGCTTACATGTGTAGCTGTAAGTCAGGCTATAATGTTCCTATATTTATCTCCAACTTTTCCCTTTCTCATCAGTTCTTTCCTCTTTGCTTCATCGCTTCACCAACTCCCCTAAAAAGCGACGAAGAAAAAAAAAATGTGTGCACCTCTGAGTCTGTAAGATGGTTTTAAAAATGCATACATTCTATACAAGGGAGGAGGAAACAGAGTGTAGTGAAGAGAAAAATACAGCCTCTATGTGCCCCGTGTCAGTTGACTTGACATCTGATCTTGCTGAGTATGGTAAAGAAGAAAGCGCTGAAAGTACTCTACGTGTGTGTGTGTGTGTGTGTGTGTGTGTGTGTGTGTATCCGCATGTGTATGTTTTGTGGCCTGGACGTGTCCTCCTTTCTATGTGGGTGGTGAGAGGAGGTAGTAAGGGAATAGCATGTGTGTGAGTGCATTTAGTTTAAGTGTCAGCATGCCAGCATGTGTGTGGCAAGCAGGAAGAAAAGAAGAGGGCGGCTGCAGAGGAGAAGCTGAAAGATGGATGGCAGAGAGGGTGAAGAGAGGAAACAAGTCAAAGAGGAAAACAAGGGAGAAACATCTGAGAGAGAAGTGATAGAAAAACATAAGAGAAATGTTAAGAGATTTCTTTGTTAGGATATGAATGTTATATGAACTGCATAAGTTATGAATGAAAGAGTCCTTCTGACAAATAGACAAGCTTGATCACTTATACATATGCATTTATGGCTGATTGAGAGCCCCTCTAGGCTTCATCTATCAGCATCAGAAGTCATTTAGGCTTTTTCTTCCTTATGTGTACTTTAATGTTTTTCCTGCTGTTTTTGTGCATCAACAGTGAAGTGTGTTGCTGATAAAAAAAATATCAATATTGTACTCCATAACTTCTGGAAATGCAAGTTTGACATGCAAAACAAAGGGGAGAATTAACTTTGACAGCTGGATGGAGATCTAGTTCTCCAGAAAGAAAGTCTTTGAACAATGTGGAGAAAAAAAAAACAAAAAAAAACTGATTTCACTTTATCCAAATGAACGCTCATTCACGTTTAAGTCACAGGAGTCAGGACAGTGTCGTTTTAACATTTTGTCATGTTACAACAACCAACTTCAGTGTATTTATTGGAGTTTTATGTGAGAAGTTGATAATAAATAGTCCATATTTGAGAAATGAATGGAAAATATTACATGGTTAACAAAATGTAAACATAAATTAGTGCATTTGTCTTTCACATCGTGAATCAAGACTTTGTAGAACCAACTTTAGATGCAATTACTGTTTTCACTAGAAGCCTTGCCATTATAGATTTAAATATTTACCCTTCTTGTCAAAATTGAAAAAAAAAAGTATTAATAGAGAGTGTTGTTGAAAACCAGTTTAGGTCTGGAGTTTGACTGGGCCATTCAATCACATGACTATACTAAATCTAAAACATTCCACTGTAGTTCTGGGTGCATTTTTAGGGTTGTTGACCTACATGAAGGTGAACCTCTGCCGCAGTAAGAAGCCATAGGCACCCTATAACAGATTTCTTTTAAAGATTGCTCTGTTTTTAGCTTCATCCATCTTCCCGTCAACTCTGTCTGGCTTTCCATCCATTTAGGTGGATGACCATGCATTTCATTTTCTGAATATGGATTGAACAGTACTTTTTTAAATGTTCAAAGCTTTTTAAAAATGTTCAAACCTCAGGGTGGATATTGTTTTACAGCCTAACTTTGCTTCTCTAACAAACCTCAAGAACAATCTAAGAACAGTACTCATTTTCCTTTCTACTGATTGGTTCTACCCCCAAGAGCTGAGATAAGGAAGACTGTGGATGTTAGCTTTTGTGGTAGTGCCAAAATGGTTTCCACTGTGCATATTGATGCATATTAAGGTATATATTAGGTCTCAAGTATTCACAGATTTTAACTATTCACAGGCAGCCGTGGTCCCTAACCTCCACAAATACTGGGAGTCCACAGTATCACATTATGCACAACTTTGTGTTGATCTATAAAAAATCTCCGCTTTTAAATCCTTCTCCTGAATTTGCATTCCTACATGCAATTCTTCTAACAGAAGTTTTTCCATTCTGTTATGAAGATATTGTGTGCATTTTAGTTTTTTTTAACTCAAAGTGGGTCATTTTCTGTGAAGAGCTCAGATAGTCTTTTCAACCTGGGAAAGAGTCTCTACAATTGTATAATATGAAAAGGCACAAACCAAAATATGCAATCCAAGCTATCCCCCATTGGTTCATTATTTGCACTTTAATAATAATAATATTGGCTGTTTTGATAATTTCTTTTTTATGCATCATTTCCAATACTTTCCCTGAACAACAGGATAAAATATAAAAAGGTTATCATAGAGCTTTGATCTATGAGAGAGGGGAAACAGTATGTTAATAAATCTGCTGTACATTCTGTAGCAAATGGTAATATAGTGCTGACACAAGACTTCAATTAACGCAAAGAGTTGACAGAGGCACATGCATGAATGCAAACAGGCCTACTGATCTTTGTGGCAGTGCTGTCCTGTCACCACGTACACAGCGACTATACTTCTGTGACCACCTCTTCCTCCCCCACCTCCTCTCCTGTCATGCATGCGTATATGTGACCTGTTTTCACCTCCCTTTCACTTCCTTACCTCCTCTACCTTTCAGCTTTTCTATCATCTACAATTATTATCCTTTTTCTTTTCTGAACTCAAATTGTCTATCATAGTATTCCTCATGCTATCTGTTCCATTTTCCCCTGGTATCTTATTCCTCCCATCTCCTTCCTCTCCCTCAGAGCATCCCACAACCAAATCTAGGGAGGATAATCTGACAAATAGGGGGAGGATTTTTCTTTACTGCATATGTACACAGACATGCCAAAGTGGCCACATTTTCACATAAAACAGGACAAATAAGAAAATGTAGCACAGGTCCCTTAGAGAGTGAGAAATGGGAGGAAACAAAGATGTCCTGCTGTGTTTTAGAGGCTTTGGCAAAACCACTCCTGAGTGACGCCAATGTGTGCACAGAGGAGAACAAGCCAAATAAAAAAAAGATGAACAGAAGGTACAAAATGCAATACAGGAATTCGATAATCAACATAAAACATAGAATCTTACTGCACAAAAGTAATCGTACCCAGCTACCTTTTCACATTTTGTCACATTCCAACCACAAACTTCAGTGTAATTTATTGGGATGTGATGAAAAAAAAAAGAGTGACAACCATGTATTTTCCTTCCACACATCATGTGCTGTTGAGTTGTTCTAAACAAACAAAAACCAAAAGTTTGAAAAGAGTGTCATACATACAGTATGTGTTGTAGCTGCAATTATTTGTCTCTACCAGCGTTGCACATCTACAGACCTGCTGCCCATTCTTCTTTGTAAAATAGATGAAGCTCAGTCTGATCAGATTCAGAACATCTCCAAACAGCAATTTTCAAGTCCTGCCACAGGGCTGCGTTCCTCTTGGTCCAAAGACCAAAAGAGGAACGATCTAGAGTCAGCACACAGCTTCAGTTATTACAGATAGAAATCTGGGTGATGGACTCAGACCTTAACCTTCAAAAATACAAAGACAATTATAAAGTCAGCCTTCTATCATCTGAAGAACATCTACAGGATTAAAGGACTAATGTCTCAACAAGATCTAGAGAAACTCATCCGTGCGTTTATCTTTAGTTGCATTGATTACTGCAACAGTGTCTTAACAGGTCTGTCTAAAAAGTCAACCAGACAGCTGCAGCTGATCCACAACGCTGCTGCTCGTGTTCTCACTAAGACCCGGAAAATAGAGCACATCACCCCAGTTCTAAAGTCCTTCCATTGGTTCCCTGTAGCTCAGAGAATAGACTTTAAAATACTTTTGTTAGTTAATAAATGACTGAATAGCTTAGCACCAAAATACATTAAAGACCTGTCGTTATTGTATCAACCGTCCAGACCACTCAGGTCTTCTGGTTCTGGTTTACTCTGCATCCTCAGAGCCAGAACCAAAGATGGAGAAGAAGCATTCAGTTTTTAGGCAACACCAATCTGGAACAACAGGCTTTGATTAATAACAACAGAAACATCATTATTTTTAGCCTTTATTACAACTTTTCATCATTGTCTTTTATTATGTCACTGCGATGTAAGGGTCCTTGCTTGTTTGTTTTCATCATGTAAAGCACTTGGCCTGTTACTGAAATGTGCTAGACAAATAAACTTGCCTTGTCTTAACATAAACTTCATTCTTACCGGAATGAAATGACTCCTGTCTCTCTGTTAAAGCCCCACTGAAGTTTTGAGACAGTCTAAGGTACTCATGTGAAACAGAATACATACTATCCAAGCATGAATATAGAAGCAGAGAAAACAGAACTTCAAAGACCTGCTTTGCTGTTTTAACAAAAAAAAAATCTGCAACTAATTAAAATATAAAACAGCTCCATTCCTTTTCTGCTTTTCAACAGTGTTGCTAAATAAATCCAAACACTAAATGGTGATAGCTTTAGCATGAATCACTTCTTCTTTGCTTGAAGTAAACCGTGAGTGTAAAACAAGCTGGCATGAAGCAGCAGTAATGATTGCCTGTAGCACAGATAAAACACAAAAATAAATCTTACATTCTCATTTTGTTTACATTTGTTTGATTTCAGATGTCTGTTAATGATATGATAGATAAAAAAAAAATCTATTATGCACATCTTTATCTGTATAACATCTGCATATCTGATTAAAAAACACAACTGTGGCTGTGCAGCACTCTGCAGGAGCAGAACTGACTACACAGTCTCATGTCGGCAGGATCGCCTGCCCTCCCTCCATTTCTGTCTCTAGCCAGAGGAAAACTCCTCCATTCCTCACATTCCTCTTACATTCCAGCTCAAGGTTTACCTTCTCCACCTCTCTCTCTGCATCAACATCACATATCCTCCTTCTCTGCAGCTCATGGCTGTTTGTCTGCTTCCATTTCTTGCCTTTTTTCTCCTCTTTACCTCTTCTCTCAGGATCATTATCTCTTCTTCCATACCCACTCTTTTCCAGCTCCCTCTTTCTCTCCTTCCTCTGTTTCCCAGCATGCTCCAGTTGGCTGGTGGAGGCAGGGGGCTCGCCTGAACCCTCCACCCCCAGCAGGGGCCCTTCAGCTCAGCCTGACTGACTGGCAGCCACCATGGCACACCTCCAGCACACATACAACCTTTTCTACATTGGCTTCTTATGCTTCTTTCTGCCATAAAAGAAAACAAAACAAAACGTTTTTCTTTTTGGCTGAACTGCTGTTTCTCCTTATGTTGCTTTATAGCTGGAGCAGCACAGGATTAAATCATATTCTCTCAGTATTAAAAAGCATTATCCAAAAAATAAATAATATATATATATATATATATATATATATATATATATATATATATATATATATATATATATATATATATATATATATATATATATAGCAAATAGAAGGAGAGGACCTCAGTAATTTGGTATTTCCTTTTCAGACAGAGGAGGAAGGGCCAATGCCCTCCATTCCAGCATGGAGTGTAAGCTCTCTCTCTTTCTCTCACACACACACTCCTTTTTAATGACCCTTACATCCGGCCTAAGGCACCAGAGCCCCAGAGAGAAAACAGACTGGATGGAGATGGAGAAAGAAAGATGGAGATGGATAGATACAGAGGGAAAGGGAGAGATGGGTAGATAGATGTAATATCAGACAGGTATGTGCCTAAGGTCAAAGGTGAGAGTGTACAGCCCTGACACACACACACCTATCTGAGTTCAACTGGGGGTTAGACCTTCAGGCTCTACAGCTCACAGAAATAAAGACACACAGAGAGAATTCATAAGCAGCTGGTTCAGCTTGGAGCTGACTGGTCTGATTGCTGCAGACACCAGGGAAAAACACAGGAGAACATTTTCAGAACCGTGACGATTTTCCAAAATGAGAAGAATAAGATCTAAATAAAAGACTAGGGTTTCAAATTTCACTGCAATACAGTCAAAAGCAAAAAATGAAGACAAAGGAAGAGACAGAAAGCGCTAAGTGAGTGATAACAACTCCTTCACAGTCTGAGCAACAGCTGAAGATGTGGCCTGGTGTGACTGAATCAGCTCTCATACAAACACAGGATCCTGACCTTGATGGTGGCAGCTGTTGACGTCACTCTACGTCCCGTTCTGAACAATATTTTTCTACTTTAATCCACACACATGCACAGATATAGAGGGCATTACCCCAACCTAAAGCTGTTCTCTTATTTTTCTCAAGACAGTTTAGCCCAGTGGTTTCTAAATCTTTAAGCTACACACCCAAGGGTAAACACCCTAATATTTCAGAAAATGTGCATGATTGTGTGCCAAGCCTAACAGGTTCCCAACCCCCAATAAGGGGTTAACATCTGTAACTGTGAGACAAAACCAATGAGCAAATATACATTTGTGTACAATGTATATTTGTGTGTTTAAAGTCAGTAAAGTAATTAAAATAAAATTCTTACAATAGCTTTTAAATTTCGATATTTGCAAATGCATAAGAACAATGTACAGTCTATTTCAAAGCAATTGATATCACTTCACCAAAACAAAGAAAAAAGTTTCAGATTTCTTTACAAAAAATCTACTGTATAAACTAGTGAATAATGATTGAAAAATTATTTTTCCTTTAAATCACTGATCTTTAGATGCAAAACCATTGTTTATGAGAACTACATGGAGTTGACCAAGTTCTGGTACCTGTGAACTGGTTTTCCACCCCAGAATAATTTAGTTCTTCTGCATTTCTTGGTTTTTCCTTACAGACACTCATTGTCAAAGTTTCATTGACCATAACAAAAAACAGCGCAGCCAAATGATTGATAGATAGTTGAGATGGAACGATACCTAAAACTCACAAGACATGAGATGGGATGGGATTTTAAGCATTCAAATGTATGCTGCAAAAAGGACTTTATTCTGCATTTTTTATTGATTTTGTCACAAATTCAACAAACTGTCTTTTTATCTAATTTCTTTTTTCTCCTCAGGGTTTAGGACAGTGCTTCAACTATGCATGGTCTGCACTACAACATTCACCACTTCTTATTGATAAGATGTGCTGTGATTGTTATCAATGTACCCCTAGATGTCCAGCAATCCATCCAGGTTATTATGGCAATGCTTTCTGCCTCCATCAGTGCCTGAACAACTTGTAATGCTTACATAGCATTTGTGTCTTGTCTGTTGCCATTTATCATTACAACTGGAAACCAAAAATCCTGCCATACAAATTATTTAAGTATACTTGGGGAATCTTCTATTACAGCTTTATCAGTTGAAGCCACGATGACCACTACTAGCTAGTGCTCATGAGACAGCAGGCAACTGAACGTGAAATATTGTGAGGTTTTAATATTGCCAGATCTTGTACAATGAGATTTCATTACACCTCTAATGGATAGATATTTCCTGCTGGAGGCTTTTATTCCTCTTTTTTGTATTTCCTGTCCTTGTTTCTGTTGAAATTTTTGTTTGAAATAAAAGAAAAAAGAAAGAGCTCTGGTCACTTTAAGTGAGCGTTAGATCCTGTATCGTCTGATAGGAAGATAGATGACCTGCTTGATGAACGTCTGGACAGATGGACTTGTGAGATGACAGATAGGTGATAGATGGATGAATGGACAGAGGAGGCCGAGGAATGAGAGTCTTTGATCCTCCCGGCAGAAATAATCAACAAAGCTCTGGAGCTTTAACTATGAATGTGTGTCTATTTGGCCTCTTTGTGCGTGTGTGCATGTGTGCGTGTGTGTATAAAAGCTGTGGGGTTTTCTGGCTAGATTCCAAGACCAGCTCCCACCAACAGATAGATCAAAGACTGCACTCTCTTTCTCCATCCACCTCTGCTGCTCAGGTTTCTCTGCCCCCTTTTCATCCCTGCTCTGTCCCTCAGCACATTGTTACCCCTTATGATTTCTTCAAAACTGTCTATTTTTTGAATAATAAAGTAAAGGAGAAATTTTCTGCTCAAATTATAAAGAACATTTAACAGCAACAAAGTGAGGAGAAGAAAGTCAAAAAGGAAAATTAGCAGAACTTGTTTGCCATAAACACGATACTATTTTGACTGTCCCCCCAATGTCTAAAACTTTCATAAGAATTTGACTGCATATGGAGCATCTCTTAATCGAATTTTTCTATTTTGGATCCTTAAATTTGGACTTTATTGACCCCTACTAGCCTGGAAGACCGTGTCAAGAAGGTGCACGTTTAGTTTTCTATAAGGTTAAAATCCTATGATGGTTTTCTTTCCCCCGTAAAACCATACCAGTGATTGTATTTTTTCAAAACGTGTCTTCATTTGTACTATTTGTGATGCAGAAACAGTCACAACTCAATTTTTCTTTATTATTTAATGTGACAAAATTGCTTACTGCTGATTATTGCGCAGCTTGTTAATTCAAAGTAGTAAACTGCAGCTAATCTTTGATTTTTCTTGTGCTTTATAAATATATTCACATGCAGATAGAATAGAAATAGCTTTTATTATCCCACACGGGGGGGGGGGAATTCAGGTGTAACAGCAGCATCAGATATATAGGTTCACAGAAAAAGTTCCAAAAGTGTTAAAAAAAAATATATATATATATAATTCCCTTCTCACCCTCCACGGGTGGTCTTTCTCAACCTCTGAGCTCGGGTCCTCTACCAGAGGCCTGGGAGCTTGAGGGTTCTGCGTAGTATCTTGGCTGTGCCGAGAACTGCGCATTTCTGGACTGAGATGTCTGACGTTGTTCCTGGGATCTGTTTTAGCCACTGCTCCAGTTTGGGGGTGACTGCCCCGAGGGCCCCGATGACCACAGGCACCACTGTGGTCTTCACCTTCCAGGCCTTCTCCAGTTCCTCTCTGAGGCCCTGGTATTTCTCCAGTTTCTCGTGTTCCTTTTTCCTGATGTTGCAATCGCTTGGTATTGCTACATCCACCACAACGGCTTTCCTCTGTTGTTTATCCACCACCACGATGTCCGGTTGGTTCGCCATTACCATTTTGTCTGTCTGGATCTGGAAGTCCCACAGGATCTTAGCTCGGTCATTCTCCACCACCTTTGGGGGTGTGCCCCACTTTGATCTCGGGGCTTCCAGTCCATATCCTGCACAGATGTTTCTGTACACTATGCCCGCCACTTGGTTATGACGTTCCATGTACGCTTTCCCTGCCAGCATCTTGCACCCTGCTGTTATGTGTTGGACTGTCTCAGGGGCCTCCTTGCACAATCTACACCTTGGATCTTGTCTGGTGTGGTAGATCTGAGCCTCTATTGCTCTGGTGTTTAGGGCCTGTTCCTGTGCAGCCAGGATGAGTGCCTCTGTGCTGTCCTTGAGTCCAGCTTTTTCCAGCCATTGGTAGGATTTCCTGATATCAGCCACTTCAGTTATTTGTCGGTGGTACATCCCATGTAGGGGCTTATCCTCCCATGATGGTTCCTCCAGCACCTCATCCTCTGGTCCCCATTGTTTGAGACATTCGCTGAGCACATCGTCGGTTGAGGCTTTGACCTTGATGTATTTATGGATCTTGGATGTTTCATCCTGGACAGTGGCTCTCACACTCGCTAGTCCTCTGCCTCCGTCCTTACGGCTCGCGTATAGTCTCAGGATGCTGGATTTAGGGTGGAACCCTCCATGCATGGTTAGTAGTTTCCGAGTTTTAACATCCATGGTCTTTATCTCTTCCTTTGGCCAGCTTATTATTCCTGCAGGGTATCTGATTACTGGCAAGGCATAGCTGTTTATCGCACGGATCTTGTTCTTGCCATTGAGCTGGCTTCTCAGGACTTGCCTTACTCGTTGGAGGTATTTGGCCGTGGCTCCTTTCCTTGTGACCTCATCGAGGCTGCCATTTGCTTGTGGTATTCCCAGGTACTTGTAACTGTCCTCAATGTCTGCTATTGTTCCCTCTGGGAGTGAGACCCCTTCTGTGTGGATGACCTTCCCTCTCTGTGTAACCATCCGACCACACTTCTCTAGTCCGAATGACATCCCAATGTCAGTGCTGTAGATCCTGGTGGTGTGGATCAGTGAGTCGATGTCTCGTTTGCTCTTAGCGTACAGCTTGATGTCATCCATGTAGAGGTGGTGACTGATGGTGGCTCCGTTCTTGAGTCGGTATCCGTAGCCAGTCTTGTTGATGACTTGGCTGAGGGGGTTCAGACCTATGCAGAACAGCAGTGGGGACAGAGCGTCTCCTTGGTATATGCCACATTTGATGGACACTTGTGCAATTGGCTTGTAGTTGGCTTCAAGGGTGGTTTTCCACATCCCCATCGAGGCTGCAATGAAGGCTCTTAGAGTCCTGTTGATGTTGTACATCTCTAAGCATTCAATGATCCAAGTGTGTGGCATTGAGTCATAGGCTTTCTTGTAATCAATCCAAGCCGTGCACAGGTTGGTGTGTCGGGTTTTGCAGTCTCGGGCGGCTGTTTGGTCTACCAGGAGTTGGTGTTTGGCTCCTCTGGTATTTATGCCGATGCCCTTCTGTGCTGTACTCATGTATTTATCCATGTGCCCACCTATCTTAGCTGCTATGATGCCTGACATGAGCTTCCATGTTGTAGAGAGACAGGTTATTGGCCGATAGTTGGATGGGACCGAGCCCTTTGAGGGATCCTTCTGGATCAGGATTGTGCGCCCTTCAGTTAACCATTCAGGGTGAGTCCCACTTTGTAGCAGCTGGTTCATTTGAGCTGCCAGTCGCTCATATATATATATATATATATATATATATATATATATATATATATATATATATATATATATATAAATATATAAACAAGATTATAGTAATAATAATATACTGTCCAAGATTATAACATAAAATACTGTGCAGTAATATTAGAATATGTAATTAATAAGTTAGTTGGTGTTCCAATCACAGTAAGCCCTTTTTGACCCCTTTCCTTCTTGAAAATTTCTCCTTTCCAATCATCCTCTCCCCATCAATCCTTTCCACTCCTCCATGCTCCCTTTCTAGCTCTGTCGCTCAGTTTATCTCTCCTTGCATCCCCTTTTCCTCTCGTCATCCCATATCTCCCCTTTTTCTAAACATGATTCTTCCTTTCCATCCTGCCATTTTTCCTTCTTTTTCTGCCGTGTTTTCCTCTCACACACATGCACATATGCAACACGCGCTCTGTAGCAGTAGTCATTCTACTTATAGCCTTGCCATAAATCAAGCTGTCATCCTCCGTCATGCTTGCCGGATCTCGCTTGAGTTCAGGGTACACACATACACACACAAAAATACACAAGTTTAAAACAGATTGCACAAGCCCAGATGTAGAAAGCACACAAATACACAAGTGCAAGTGCTTAGACTCCACTGAAAAATCCCAAAATGACACATACATAAACACAAAAAACCCATAATTTTCTTTCTCTCGTAGTCATGCAGTTGTTGGTGGAAAATTAATTAAGTTGTTATGGAAGGAGGATGACTCATGAGGTGAATCAGTAGCCAGTCTTCATGGCCTCAACTCTGTAACTATCTTCTTAGATTCACCTCTGATTCTGTCAGTAATTAACATCATAATATTGGTCAGCTGCAACATGAGCTGAAACAAGATGTTTTAAACCCTCACAGCAGTGCTGTGGTTATGTTTGGCCACTAGGATGATTTTAAGGCAAGGGTGGGCAATTTGTTATTCCACAGATACAAATTCATTACAACAATCAACAAGCCACAGGAAGAGTTAGGAAAGATGTACTTCCATGCAGATGAACTTAAAGTTGTTAGTAAAAAAAAAAAAAAAAAAGAAGAAAAAAAAAAGAAAAAAAGCCCTGTTTGTAAAGATAAAGTTACTGTACTGCAATTATCAAATGGTCTGATGTAATGAAGTAACTATGGATCAGACCCAGAACACAGACTACAACCCAGGAAAGGTTAAATGACTTATTAAAAATATCAAATTGTGCAAGATGGTCATAACTTCATGGAATCGGCTTTCTGGTTTCACCCTGGTGAAAGAAACAGGAAATGTTGATAAAACAGGAAGGTGTCAATTACCCGACAGAGGTGGTCTACCGGGAAGTCCTCTTCAGAGACTCAGACCTCAATCTTGAATCCTGGCGGATGTCACTGTTGAGGATTAGAATATGTCCTTTCACCGGGGACTGTTTCACCTGCAGGACCATAACCAAGAATGATGATGTCATAAAGCGTGCAGACTCTGGTAGCAGCGTGTGTTGCTTTACACACACCAATTCAATGTTCAGGTTTCACCATGGGTGACTGAGAGGTTACTTCATCTGCGATCCAAAGCTCAATGGTTGGGTGAACGGTTCAGGTCAGCAACAATGTGGGTCAATAGGGCAGAACAGACCCAGAATCCGTGAGGCAGTAATTCGAGCCCAGATACATGAAGCAAGGTTCAGAGCCAAAAGCAGAGTAACTCAGAGTAGTTAGGGAGAAGGTAAGGGTCAGAAGCAGAAAACAAGAAGCATGAAACATGGCAGGAACAGGAAAATCATGATATCTGACCAGATTTAAAAAAAAAAAAAAAAACAAAAAAAAAAAACATTTTTCACAGAATGAAGAGTAAGATTACAAAATATGCTGTTTATAAATTTAGTTTACACTAGAGAATGAGTTTGTCCACCAAATAACATTAGCCTTTTACCTGATAAGTGGTTAGCTCATGATGGTGCTAGAAATGACATTAAAAACTATTCAGTGCTACACAGTGGGGAAGCTGTTTGTACTGTTACCTTGGAGCAAGGAGGTCCTGGGTTTGAATCCAGGTTGTACCCTCTCTGTGTAAAGTTCTCCCAGGGGGTATTTGGGTTTGTTCCAGGTACTCTTGCTTCATTTCCCCATACAATAATGCATGGTAAGTTAAATGGCAAATTTAAGTTAACTTTAGGTGTGAGTGTGTATGCATGGTTATGTTACCCTGTGATGGACTAGTGACCTGACCAGAATGTGTGCCACCTCTCGCCCATTGATCTCTGAATGATCCTCTTGGACCAAGACTGATTTAAAAAAAAATAAATAAATTATATATATATATATATATATATATATATATATATATATATATATATATATATATATATATATATATATATATATATATATATATATATATATATATATATATATATTTATTACATACACACACTTTTTTTTTTTTTCCCAACACAAGTATTACTTGTGTAGTAACAGAATATAAGCTTTTCTCAACCTATTCTTGTCACTTTAACCCATTTTCTGAGTTGAAAGCCTGACCCAGTATAAGTATAAGTAGGGTCAACAATATTACTCAACTCAGGCCTGGCTTGGCTTATATTAGACCCTGAACGAACGTAGCATAACAATTGGACATCTTCTCTCAATTAGGTTTTAGAAAGCAAGGGCTAATAGAGAGCATGGAAGCATTATTTGTGGCCCTTGGGCAGTAGGCCTGCTTTAACGACTGGGAACTGCTTTTTTCCTAATATTACAATTCTTTTCTGAAATGTAAACTGATGTTTTAAATCATATATTATGGTTGCATTTAGTTATACTTTGGTAACTAGACACTTGTTTTTCCTTTGGATACAGATAATTGGTGTAAAACAAACCCTCAATATAACACATAATATGACATGGATGTGCCATTTTCTGAAACTTTTAATGGACTGCTTATTTATGTCTGAACGCCATTAAAAGGTTTTGCCTTAACAAACATGGTGTCAGTTCAGTACTGATGTTAGCTCAGTAAAGAATTCAAATGAGCTCAAGATGTATATTATCAACTTTACTAAGTGTTTAATTCACAAATATACAGCAACACAGCTTGGCCATGTTCACAATGTACACTTAAATGTATTTATTTTTTCTCAATTTTTTTACCCACTATTTTTTTTTTTTTTTAGCAGAACCTCATCTATTGTCTTCTTCCTCCCCATTTCTCCAAACCCTCCATGACCAATCCAGGAACCTTGAATAGGCCCCTAGGATTTCATGAAGCTTTGTGTTTGATTGCAAGTGTGTGAGAGAGAATTACAGCACATGAGGCATGCAAGGTCATGTAATGCTGTGGCCTCCAGATAGTGGTATTGACACAGATAATGTTCAATGACCTGCAGTATCCTTGAATTTCAATAGTGAGGGTAAACTATGTATTTGCATAGACATCACAGTTTGACAGTTTATAACAAATATAACACAAGCCACAAAATGCATACTTGCGAGATAATAATGTTTGCATACATTTTCTTTAACTATTTGCATTTTTAGAAGCACAACATGTCTTATCCATAACGCTACAGGAGTCAGAAACACAGTGCTGGGCAGGAATGCTATGGCCTGCATTAGCATTAGGAAAATAACAAACACACACACACACACACACACACACACACACACACACACACACACACACACACACACACACACAGAAAAAAAAAAAAAAAAAAACCCAAAAAAAACTTAACAGTGGGAGAAGTTGCTGCTACAATAACTATGCAAAATCTCTTTATGGAAGAGGAGCACAGAAATCATAAGTTCTGATTGCGATTTGTCATAAGTCATGAAGGGGACACAGCAAATATGTAAACGAGGGTGTTCTAGTCCGATGAAATCAAACTTAATGTTGTGGCCTATATGCAAAATGCTGTGTGAAGTTGATATCCAACACAATCATCCAATCAGAACCATGGTAGTGGGAGCATCATACTGCAGAGATGCTTATTTTTAGTAGGGACAAGACAGTTGGTCAGAAAACATGGTTCTACAAGTAATGCACGAAACACTTCAGAGCTCCTATTTGTAAAGACATTTTTTTTTTAAAAAAGCATGCTTTTCTTTTCATACCACAAATATGGAAATATTTGTGTAGTCCCATCAACATAAAATTTCAATAAAACACATTAAGTGTATTACTGCAAGGTCACAAAATGCAAAGATTCAGGAGGTATGAATACTTTCGGTCTCTTTTATCTCTAAATGCTTAGTCCCAACTTGAAAATCTAAAAGAGGCAGCTGATTACACAGAACAGTTGTGAAAACATTAATTTTGTGAAATTCAACTTTACAGCTCTGAATAATGAGATAATTTTACTGAGTTTTCATAGGATGTTGGTTAAAAAAAAATAATTAAAATAAGCCTCAGCCTTTAAATGTGTTCCATAATGCAATTAAACACAGATATATGTAGCATGTAAACAGTTTCTATTGTCTAAAGGTCTTTTTCCAGATTATATCTCATACAAATCTTCCACCATTCCTTTCTGTGCTCCATTGCTCTCCTCTTCCACCTTCTGAGTTCTTCTCTCCTTCCTGCTCCATCTCCTGCCACTGTCTTTCACACAAACCACACTGACAACAAACAGTGTGCGCACATACGGAGACGCACACACTCTCCAGAGACATGTCCGCTGCTCTGACCTCTCTCTCAGGGGAAAGCTGGCCGTTTGCCCAGCTCTCCCTTTCCCCCCCCTCTCTGCTTCACACATTTTCCTTTTGCTCTGTATCTTTCTTCCTCTGATTCTATCTGTATCTCTCCATCTATTGATCTATCTATTTTTCTAATCTCCTTTTGTCTCCCCTCCTCTGCTGCATGTCTCTCCTACTCTTGCCTCCTCTTATCTCTTCATCCCCCTTTAATGCTGATCTCCACTCCTCTATCCTTTCTTCACCCCTTTCTCTTCTCCCTTCCTTGTTATTTCTTTTTCTGGTTTTTCTCCTCTCTTCCCTTAGAGCTTCTTTTCAGGGTGCTGGTGTTGATGTGGGGCTCTGCCTGGGGCTCCTTGCCCAGCTCATGTTGCCTCTCTCTGGGCATAGCGCCCAAAGAGGGTTGGGCAGGGCTAGAGATGAGCCGGAGGGGTATTTGAGGGTGTTTGTCTGTATCCAGTGATGAGGAAAGGGGTGGGGTAGGGGGTGCAGAAAGTGTTGAAGGAGGGAAAGGGACTGAAAGAAAAGGGGGAGGAGAGTTGTTGACGGAGAAACAAAAAGCCAAAGATGGAGAAAGAAGTGCAGACTTTTGATGAGTCACAGTTTGTTGGATGAACTGTTACTGTGGCTACAGCAGAACATTTGTCTGAAGCAAAATCCTTATTTTTTTTAAAAATACTTCATACAATCACCAGTTTACTATAACTCTGATTTTGGGTTTAAAGCTTTGGCCTAAAAAATGCCAAGTTCAAAATTACGAAAAGGAGTAAAAATAAATAAATAAAGTATAACTAAAACTATGCATTTCAATTATTAGTCATTAGAATCTGGATTATACATTCAGACCCTACTGCATTATAGTAATACTGTATATTAAGCATCTCCAAATGGTGCCAAACAATGTTGGTGCCATTGTCTTAGAAAATCCTTTAGTGTCTCAATTTGCTCAATTTGCACTTACAAAAAGGAATTGAATAGAACTGGTTTGTGTGCTGAGCTGTATTTTAGGAAGATTTTTTCAGTGCGTTTTTTGTTAAAAGATTGTGAAGCAGGTAGTATCTCTTTCCGACAGGAGATTGGCTTTCTTGGCCTCTTCATGTAGTCAAAAGCCAGATTAGCTCTCCCAGAACACACAGTTAAAACCTTGCCCAACAGGTGCCAAGCCCAAACAGCACCTCTACAGTCTTGAAATGATTCTAATTTAAGAAATGTGTTTTTGCAACTTTAATTTGAGGGACCATCAAGTTTGCACTAATTTACCCAAAAGCTGATTATTAACAGTGATCATGGCTAAAATGGCAAAACAAAGAAAGCTGTGGCCTGCCTGCTGCACCTCATTCTTTAGCAGTTTGACTAACCAGGTACCTTTATTACGATCCTGTGTGTACCTCTTTTCCACTTCCATTCAGAGGCACTTGATTCAAAAACTATTCAGCATTCACCACATCTTATTCACTTCACTTGAAACTGCCTGACCAACAGACTGCAAATTGTGCAGAAAGCACAATCGTGTCACCTGAACTCACCACAAACACTGGAGCACCACAAGGGTGTCTGCTAAGCCCTTTTCTGTACACAGTATAAACCAGTGACTACATCAGTCATTTACCATTTAAACTTATGTGACAAGTTCTAGGGTCCTGAGATCAATAACCATCCGATGCAAACATAAGAACAGTTTAATGGTTCATAAAATAGCATTACATTAAACCACCATGACATTTTAGGGATAGCAGTTGTTTTAAGATGGTGGACGGTTATGTAACCTTTTCCAGACTGACAGATGTCAGTGACTTTTCCCTTCTGTTCTTGAATTTGTTTAAATCAGAGCATGCTGTGTTTCTGCTTGAGATCTTTCAGCCCACGTCATAATGTCAGACAGGTTCTATTCAAGAGATTTATTGATTCCACAAGTATAGGAGTAATCAGGCCTGGATGAGGCCAAAAATGTAATTAATCACAGTTGATTTAGTTAGTTTATGATTAAGAAAAAGCAACTGCTTTTTCACAAAGCCTGAACAAATACCAAAAGTAGTTTTCAAATGATTTTATTTGGTAACGCTATAATTTTTTCTTTAAAATTTTGTCTGATGATATGAAACATTTAAGTACCAACAAAAAAATCTGCAAGGGTGCAAACACTTTTCCATGGCGTGGTCATGTGATCATCCTGAAACTGAAGCTGCCTCCAGGTGCACACACTGATAATCAGCTCACCTGTCCCAGCCACATGCTGAGACCTACACTTCCCCTGCTGGTCAGTAATGGTAGTGCCCTGCTGGAGAGGGAGCAAATGGCTTGGATCCAACCATGAGATGTGACGGGGTAGAGAGAGTTGTTTGGGAGAAATGGAAGCAGAGGCTCTGTGTTGTCTGGCTGATGAAAGTAGCCAAAGCAGAAGTCAAAATAAAAGACATCTTACATTTACTTAAAATGTCCCCACTCTAGTCCTATTAGTATTTTCTCCTGTTCCCCTTCCATCTTTCCGTCCCACTTCCATCTTTCCTTTTCCTCTTCCTTCAAATGTCCACTCCAGCAATAAAGAGATTCAGTGATGTAGCGCCCTCTGTCTGTGTTTAATGTTACTGCAAGACCTCGTCTTGAAATCGTAACCTCACTGACCCTCAAGGAACCCAAATCCACTTGGGGAAAAAAGAAATATCAGAGATAACAGAGGTAAAGAAAAAAAAACAACAACAACAAAAAAAAAAAAACCAACAAAAAAAACTTTTTTTTTTTGGGGGGGGAAAGAAATTATGAATTGGAACATTTTATTCATGAATTAGAATATTAAATACTGTTTTTAAACATCTGAAGCCCATATGACTGCATAGAAAGACTATTCTGAATAACTGCCTATTTTTTTTAATATTCTGCTGCCATCACCATGTGTTTTATTATTGCCAAAATGTCCCTGCCAGCAAGACACCCCCCCCCAAAATCTAAAAGACAGCATTCTGATCTTGACTCAAGGGGGTTTGCAGGAATTACAGATGATGCAACAGCCTAGCATTAGGACATGCTGGTGTAACATATAAGCTACATATGTTCAAATGCAGGTGGAAGTGCAGTAGTGCATAAACATGCAATTTTAATCAACGTGTTCCCACAAGATTAAACTATTATTTGCAGGAATGTTAATATTTTTACTCTTTTAGTAATGCACACAAACAGAGACCACATTGTATTTTTAGCCAACAGTGTGATTCAACAGAGAGGTTTTTCTCATTTTGGTATTGAACACTTAACATTTGTACACTGTCTCCTTCACCCGCAGTACATCCCCACTGTCAATGGTTACTACAGTGTAGAGTCATAAAGCCATGAGGAAACTGGGCATATCGAGGTAAAGCAGTCTTCTTGTTATCTAAAAAGCTAATCTGGCAAAGAGTCAGTGTTCTCCCTCTTAAACGAATGCAGAGCCCTGATCCTCTCTGTCCACTCTGCAGAGACCCTCAGCCATGTGTCCTAATAAATCAATTCAGCCAATCACTGATGGATGTGTTCTGTATAAGAAAATATGTGCATGTGCATGTCTGTTTGCGTGTAAATCAATGTTGTCTGCTGCTTTTGGGTTTTTTTTCTGCCAGACGACTGACTAATGTTGTGTTGGAAGGGTTGCACTGGAATTGTAATTTCCCTTCAGGGATAAATAAAGTACTATTGAATTCAATTGAATTGTTCCTTCTTCTGGGCTCAAAAAGCAGCCAGGAGCATGGGACTCATGTAAGATAGGCAGACTGGGGAGGAAATCAAAAAAGGGAAAGAAAGAATGTTGATGAAATAAAAAGGTGAGAGTGAGCAGGACGGAGAACAGCGTGACGGATTGAAAATTCAAAGGATGAGAGCCAGGGAGGGGCTCAGAAACAAGATAGAGGGAATAAATTTTAATTTGATCCTCTCTCCCCCTTCCCACTCAGCACTGCAAGTGTGTTGACAGATTGGGTATTGCTTTGGTTCCAAGACTGGCAAAAGAAAAAAAAACAAAAAAAAAAAAAAACAGTAATTATCTAGAAAGAGCACCTGGGTGCTGAGAATCTCATATTAAAACTACTCCAACATACAAACACACAGCAAAGAGAAAGAGGACAGGAGTGATATAGAGAGTCTCACAAGAATCAAACCCCCTAAAGGTCTTCTATCACAATAGAATCAAAAACTTAAACATATTTTACTGTGATTTTATGAGATTGACTGACACAAAGTAGAACATGAATATTCAATGAAGGAAAATGATAACTGGTTTCAGAAGGTGCTCTGTTCAGATGAGACCAATACTAAACCTTTTGACCAACATGTAAAACGATGTGGCAGAAAACTAAGAGTGCATATTGCCATAAAAATACCATCCATAAAACAAGGTGGTGGCAGCATCATTCTGTGGGGATGCCTTTTTCTGCAAGGATGGAAAGAGGGAAGATTGGTGGCGCTAAAAACAGGGCAATATCGGAAAATAAATTGTAGGGGAATGGTTAGAGTCAAAGCATATTGAGGTTTTAGAACAGCCAAACCTAAAGCCTCAAGAATCCTTGAAAACTGATGTTCAGACATGCGCTTCAACCAATCTGACTGAGATCAAGCAATTTCACAAAGAAGAATGGGCCACTTTGAATTTGACTAATACTCCTTCCACTTCTTAAGTCTGTGCTACTTTTAAGTTATATCACATAAAAGCCTCCAAAAATACATTGAAGTTTGTGGTTGTAATGTGCATGTATGAACAATTTCTCAAGGCACTGTAAAAACTGATGTAGAAAGAAAAAAAATTAAAAGTGCAAAACGTGTCAATGCAGATAAGTTGCCACTCTTCTGCTTTTTGTATCTTCTACAGAAATAATATTATGCAGTAATATTATTGAAAAGTCCATCTTAAAGACAGTGAGCAAATAAAATACATTTTCTAGCATACACTTTTTGTTCCATGGCAGCAAAGAACTTCGAGGTGTAAAACACAGCTCAAAGGTAAGAATTGTACCCCTTTGATCTATTGTAGTAGCAAACAGTGACCAGTAAGAGGCAGCGTTTCCACTCATCTGACTGACCACCATGTCTCCCTTTATCCAAACTTCTACATTTCTCGCCTCTCAGTTTCTTTTTGTCTAAAAAACACAGAAACTTACAGACTGAACAGATTCACTAGTAACAGCATTTCAGTTTCCTGCGAGTGGGTAAAATCAGTCTGTAAACATGCAAGTCTAAAAGCTGGGCACAAGTCTGATTGC